>VWZE01008253.1:38032-103572 GCA_013396675.1 Eubucco bourcierii
GGTTGCTGTCTGGGCTGCATGTGCACACTGCAGGCTCATGTTGAGCTTTTCATCAACCCAGACTCCAAGGTCCTTTTCCTCAGGGCTGCTCTCCAGCCATTCACCACCCAGCCTGTATTTGTGCTTGGGATTGTGCCTACCCAGGTGCAGGACCTTACACTTGGCCTTATTGAATTTCATCAGGTTGGCCTGGGCCCACCTCTGCAGCCTGTCCAGGTCCCTCTGGATGGACCTCTGCCCTCTAGCAAGTCGACTGTGCCACACAGCTTGGTGTCATCTGCAAACTTGCTGAGGGTGCACTCCATTCCTCTGTCCATGTCACTGACAAAGATGTTAAACAGCACTGGTCCCAGCACTGACCCCTGAGGGATGCCACTTGTCACTGGTTTCCAGGTGGACATTTTTGTCTCTAACTATGTCAGTTGGTGCAATAAAATACATTCTCTCTGCCTAGGAACTTCACCTCACTTGTAGCAATTATGTCACTCACAACTCAGTGTTTGATAAGGGGAAGTTCAGTGATGTACATTATGGCAAACAACAGTGTTACATCTCTGACCATGCCTTATGTCATGTTATTAGATTGATAATAACAGGGATGTATTAAAAGGTGCTGTGCTAGATATCAAGAGGAAAGTTTTCTAGGGATTAGAATTTAAATTAAAGCTGACAGGCTGCATAGACTTTGCAAATCAGACCCATAATGTCCATTAATGTAATTCAGCTACAATGAGAAGAAAATGGACTTCCTTCAGGTTATTTGTCAGTAATTAGGTTTTCATGAACAGAGAAGTAATGCAAGGCTACCCAAAGTAATTCCAATTATTTTTTTATCAAGACCTCTAATTTTATTTTACATTGTGCATGCCAGAACTGTGAAGGTTTTAGTGGTTTTATGGCACCTGCCTCAAAGGTACCATTCTTCAGCTCTAGCACAAATTACAGTAAATGTTACATTTGCAGCTTTGTGCATGACAGAGACAGAATTTCTATTTTATCTACAGGTAATCATCATCCCCTTAAAAAACTGCATTATTGATGGTTACATACCAAGAGAATTTTACTACTATCTCCCAGTTATGTTGACAGTTAAAACAATTTATCAACACTGTGCTTATGTGGTCTTTCAAATTAAACAATTTCCATTAATTTCCATGTAGAACAGGAAAATGACATATTTCATTTTCCAGTTTTGCAAATGATTCCAGAATCCTTGTGTACAAACTATTTATGGTTACAGTGGAAGAATAAATTTTGAAAAGAAAGCAGAATTTAAAAAAATGTTGCACCTGGAGAGTTTTAATACTGGGAAATAATTAAAGGAGCAGTTTTGAACACACAGAAGCCAAAACAGAAATCAGAACTATAATTACAAGCCATAAAAATTGTAAGGAAATTCCCAGCAGCTTATTCAGATGTAGAATAAAATCCTGAATTCTTATTTTAATTGACTACTTCCCCAATATGCATTAAAAAAAAATAAAATAAAAAAGCCCTTATTTGAAGGCTATAGCAACAACAGAAGCCCTTCACATGTAAGCACTGAACAAACTGAAGCCCTTCAATGTAAGCACTGCTATTTCTCAGAAAAGCTTGCTATTATTTGGCAGAGACTTAAATACACAATGCCAAGGCTCAAAAATATTTCTACTTATTTTCTGAATTTAAATGACCTTTCTTTCTGGGGTGGAGATGCTGTTGCATCTCTAGATGCATAAACAAAATGTAGCTTATGCCTGTTCTCCCCTGTAGTAGGAGAGGTAAAGGATGCCTGCATTTTATTTTTTTTTTATTACCTCTACTTTGCAGTGTTAGATGTTTTCCTGTGCACTGAAGGAGCACAGGAAAAAAGCAAACCAAAAGAAAAAGACCCTTCTGGTCTTTGCTTGTAGCTGAAGCAGTTCTAATAGTTTCTAATGTGCACGTACAGTTAGAGAATGATGGAGAAACAGCCAAAACCAAGCTGAGGCCCTTGAGTAGTGGAGGAAAACGGGATGTTTCCTTGGGATGTCAAAGGTCAGTTAGTCAGGTAGGAGAGGGGGGAAGGTTTGGAAGGAAAGCTAAGATTTGAGGAATTGGCTGGGAGATCACAGTGCATGTCAGAAGTAAAAGGGCACTGATACGTCTTCTCCTTCTCCCTTTCTGTGTATGGAGACTGAAGCCTGCCCTGTTTCTGGAACCTCTTCTTCTTTCCTCCAAAGCAGGCTGAATCTCCTACTGCAGCAGTGTTGTGGAAGGCCAAAATAGGCCTAAACATGTCCTGACTTGCCCAGATATGTTTTCTGCTCTCCCTCTCTCCTGTTGTTTGGGGAAGCAAGGACAGGAAAAGGAGGACAAAAGGCCTAGCACCACCACTTCCCTTCTAACTTGTAAACAGAGTACCTGCATGTGTTTATACACTTCTTTGTGTTCTGCCCTGAAAGGGTAAAAGCAAGCGCTGGTTTCACCTAATATGGCCAGTTTCGGCTAACTGCCATTCCGATTGGCTGGTTTGTGGCCAAAAAGCAATTAGTCTGAGGATGCATTGATAGAAAGAGATGAACAGGAAAAAACAATGTGATCTGCTTCTGCCATTGCTCTGCCTCATTGCCATTGCATCCTGCCATGTTCTGCTAAGCTATAAACTAACTCTGCTACATAATAACAACCCTTGATGCTTTTGGTTTGTCTACCTGGAAACTGCTTTGTCTCACTTTACCAGAAGACTGGCAGTAAGTGCCTTCATGTGATAGGCTTGCTTAGCCAGTGTGATGTTGTGCCCATCTGCACAAGGCATCCTGCCTACACCTCTTCAAAGGTCCGTGCTGAATCTGGAGTCCAAGAGGAACCAGGATCAGGTCAGAGATTGTCTGCCTCTCTCCCAGCACCCTTGCTAGACCCTGGGAAGTCCAAGACATTGTGAGTGTTTGGGTACTGTCTGGAAACTGTAGTTAGCCCCAGGGAATCTGGAGATATATTTTTTGTGAGTAAACACTCAAAAGCCTCTTTAGTAAAACTTTGTAAAACTCAAAGTGAATGCAAGTGCCTTCTGCCTTAACCAGAAAGGAGCTTCTCAAGCTCTTTCTAGTGGGCAAGTGGTATAATTGACCACAAGAACCTCTTCCATTTCTAATGGCTTGATGTTTGTTGTATATTGCTGGTTGTTTCTCAAATGTTCTAGATCCCTGTTTATCCTCTGCGTAATATATTTCATGACTGTTGCAAAGAACCTATTATTACTAAAAATACTGGGCAAGCACGAGAGTTCTGAATATCAAAATTAATAAACTATATTCATTTTGAAAAATAAAATCTCTCACACTTTACCACCATTACAAGCAGTTAGTGTGAGGCTTAGTTACTATAGTTGACGGTACAAGCCCAAGAACTTTCACCTATAGCAGAAGATGATGAAATACCATGACAAAATCCATTCCCATCTACCCTATTCTCTGCACCCAGGCTGCCTCTGTGGAATGCAAGGGGTTCCTTCAGAGCCACGGAGCATGGTAGCAAGGGCCCCAGGAAACTGGGCTTTCTGTTTCCAACACCAAACCCAAGAGGAGAGTGAGGAGGGTACAGTATGCCTGAGCCACCACCACCACAGGTAACTGGCTCGTCTTGCTGAAAAGATACAAGGGCCCAGAGCATCAGCAAAGGAGAGTTGTGCAAGTAAGCTTTAAAGACAGCATGTGTAAAGGCAACAAGGTTTCAAGAGTACATCTTCCTACTGTGCTCCAACAGCTAGCCCCAACCCTGTGGCGGGCTGTAGGGACAGCTTGCAAATCTACTAGCCTTATCATCAGAATGCTCATGGTTATTAGCTATGTATTTAATTTCTAAAGAAAACAGAGCTCTGGCAAAGAAGTTTTGGTGGCGTTTAGGTTCAGTACTCTATTATCTGTCAAACCTAACATTTATAAACATAAACTTATTCTTAAGAAATGGAAATGAAAAGAGAAAAATAACCTTGGGCTTTGGAATATTTCTCTTCCTTCTCTCTTGTTCTTAAGAACTACCATAATTATGAGACAGACATTTAATTGTCTTGTTTTTTCCCTCACAATTTTTGTTTGATTAGTGTGCTTTGCTGGTTACGGTTTTATCTACTTCTGCTAGAAACATTTTATCTTCTTCTGTATTAGGTATGAGTATTTTATAGAAATATTTATACAGATATTACATGAAAAGGTGCAAGAAATCCAGTACTGATATAAAGTCCTTGCCAGAAGAATCTTCAATGAAAGTACTACAATGCTTAGTCCTATTCTACTATTTTCTGCATGAAAATATATTATGAAAAAATCAGGAAATTATGAACAAATATTATGAAAATCTACATTTTTATAAGTTGGTATTAAAAGTAACCTTTTTTTAAAATTTTTTTTTTAAGAAGGATGACAGTCACAGATTAATGATTTATTCTTTTATCCATACTGTACAGAAGTTTGTGGCGTGACCTGAAGTTGGGGCACCTGCATGAACTTTTGCCAATACACACACAGGCACACAGTATTTTCTTCACATACAAATCCATAAAAGCACGTGATTTTCCTCGTATGGAGTAGTTAAAATTTATCTGATTTTTTTCAGATAATTTAAAAAAAAAAAAAAACCACAACATAAGTTTAAACTTTCATCTGGAGTAGTTAAAATTTATCTGATTTTTTCAGATAATTTGAAAAAAACCCCATAAATTTAAGGTTTTCATTTTGCTTTTCATTACCTATTTTCCCTATACTTTATTTTGTTGTAACGCCACAGGAAAAAAAGCAAAATAACTACTGCTGAGCTGAATAGAGACAGGGAAAAAAATTGTCATTTCTACCATGAGCATGAACCTGAGTGAGTTTACCCAGTCTTTGATTAAACGATATGCAATTCTTAAGTCCTTCTAAGTTTTGCTAAACCTTCTAAGGTTTTACCCACAACAAACAATCTACTTTTCAACATTTAGATACTTGATTTGAAATATCTGTCCTACTTACACAGTAGGCAACATGTGCCAATTTGCCAAAAAAATTCAGTTTTGGGATGGAGTGAAATAGATTACTCCAAGGATGCAGGCTGTTTTTGAAAGCCAGGACACTTACCAAAGTGTTGTGACTCACAGTTATCAGATAATATGAAAGTGATGATCTTAACTATAGCTGACTTTAAAAGCTACAAGTATATTGAGGCAGAAGTTAATTGAAATCATTTGAACATTGCTTTACACCATCATGTGGGACTTGCTGCAAAAATCCTCAAGATATCTACAAGCCTGCTGATGTGCTCATATATTCAATATACTTGTTACTTGCTCTTCCACAGAGATTTTAGTTCAAACCTTGAAACCAGCTGGCTATCAGCAAGGATAGTTATTTCAGCTACAGACCAAGCTATACATCTCCCAGTTTTAGAGCCAGAAAAGCAAGCACATAGCTGAGATTGCTTTGCTTACAATCTACAATCAGAATGTTTATGATCATCCTGCAAAGAATTTTGAGCTAGTCCTAAAGGTTCTCACCCAGTTTTACCCTGAGAAAGAAAACACTTGGGTGACTTATTTACTGATGTCACTAAAATTATGTTGGTGTTTTTTTTTTTTTTTCCCTTAAAACAGCAGTTTTATAATAAGAAAATGAAGATATTTAAACCTGTCAATTCATATTCAGAAACGTGACACACTATAATCGAAGCAGATATATCTACATACAAATACTTTGTTATTTTCTACCCCGGTTCTTTCTTGTTATTAATACTATTTATTCAATCTAAAAAACGATTTACACCAGTCTGGCTAATTCCTCTTTCTGTAGTCAAAGGCATCAGGTAATTGTAAGATGAACAATTTTATATATTTTGCTGCATCTCATTTAATTTACATGGGCAGTTAGATATATCAGCATGTGAGAAAGCTCCCTTCTTTCATAATAGTTTCTGAGGAGGGCACACTGTTGCATAAATTGTCAGCAGCGGAGGCAGCCATGGGTGAAATGGCCTTTTTTATTAAATGTCACAAGATTTAATGTCAGAGTATAATTGGGATGGAAGGATAATTGAACTAAGCTCAACATGTCTTTTTCTGCTAACATGTTATTAATCTACAGGAGTGTTAAAATATGTTTTATAAAAGCCTTATTCACTTGAAAATTATTGGCTCATACCAAGAAAAGAAACTATTTTATGGCAGACCTCATGATCAACAATTCTGGATTTCCGTCACAGAGAATTTAACTTGTAAGTAAAGGATACAACAGGATAGAGCAAAATAAGGAATTCACAAAACACAGAGCTCTGAGGACTATCATTTAAAAACCAACAAAACCCAAACACTATAATACAAGTAGCGACTGAGAACTGACTTCCACCTGAAGTCCCAGAATTAAGCCCTCATTTGAGAAACTTTTTCAGTAATTTGATTTGCACTAACAAATAAATTATTGGTATAATAATTTCATATAGAATTATTAGTTAAATACAACAAACCTCGTTGCTACTTTTCTGTCTTAGTACAAGAGTAGTGGAGGACATTAAACACACAGTTGTATCTTGACATTTTAGAATTTTCTGTTACCTTTTAAGTAAAATACCATAGCAATAGAAAAGCCTTTTGTAGACATCATTACATTTCTGATGATTTGTTTTTGAAATGTAAAGGCTTTTTTTTTTTTTTTTTTTTTTATTATATCACAGAATGATATAATCATTTATTTTGGAAAAGACCTTTAAGGTCATAGAGTCCAACTATAAAGCCAGCACTGCCAAGTCCACCACTAAACAATGTCTCTAAGCACCACAACTATGCATCTTTTAACCATCCTCAGGGATGGTAACTTTTCCCTGAGCAGCATGCTTTAAGTGCTTTATGACCCTTTCTGTGAAGAAGTTTTTCCTAATACCCACTCTAAACCTCCTTTGGTGCAACTTGAGGCCATTTCCTCTTATTCCTTCACTTGTTACAAGGGAGGAAAGGTAAATACTCATCTCACTACAAATTCCTTTCAGGTAGTTGTAGAGAGCAGGAAAATATTCCCTAAGTTTCCTTTTCTTCAGGCTAAACAACCCTACTTTCCTCAGCCATTCCTTCTAGGACTCGTTTTCTAGATCTTTTACCAGGTTTATTGGTCTTCATTGGACCTGCTCCAGTACCTCAATGTCCTGGTAATGAAAGCCTCAAAACTGAACATAGTACTCTAGTTGCAGCCTCACCAGTGTCACATATAGGAGAACAACTAATCCCCCGGTTCTTGCTTGTCACACCATTCCTGATACAGGCCTGGATGCTGTTGGCCTTCTTGGCTACCTGGGCACACTGATGGCTCATCTTGTCAGCTGTTGACCAATGCCTTCTGATCCTTTTCCACTAGGCAGTTTTCCAGCCAGTCTTCCAGAAACCTGTAGCTTTGCACAGGGTTATTGTGACCCAAGTGAAGAACCCAGCACTAAGCCTTGTTGAGCCACATACATTTGGCTTCAGCCTGTCCACGTCCCTCTGTAGAGTCTTTCTACCCTCAAGCAGATCAATAGACTCATCCAGTTCGGTGTCATCTACATTATATTTATGTCTTTTTTGATAAAGAGATGACTCATGTGACAAAGCTAACAAAAAGTCCAAATGTATCTATTTTGAAATATTATTTTTAATTGGGATTTTCCCAAATATTTGTACCTAGTTTTCCAACCGGAAGATTTAAAATGAGTAAATGAGAGTATAAAATATACACACATAAAATATACCGTAAGCATTCAGCTCCACCTTGACATTTGCTAGGGAACCATTCTGCCTTTTATCACACAAGTAAACTATCAGCTTTTGCCACTAATTAGAACAAAAGGTTATCCAAGCAATATATGATCTGTCTTCTTCCCTTTCAAAGAAACAAAACAAACACATGGTGCTTATACTAATTAATCAAAATAATAATAGACAGTGGAAATGTTTAGAATTATGTGTAAATTCACTCAGTTTCCAGTTCTTTTTGTCCTCTTAGCCACTTCATAAATCGTGCACTGCATAATTTGTCCCATTTCAATCTCTGACCTTACAAAATGTCTTAGATGTGCAGAATGGCTGAAATAAATTGCAGAGAACTTCAGATCATTGCTCTTTTTAAAATGGACAGAGTAGAAAAACATGAAAAAAAATGTATATCTGATAGTATCTGCAGGAGAGGTTTAGCATGAAGAAATTCTTTCAAAGTAACAAGTTAGTATTAAAGTTAAATGGAGCATCTATTTCACAAGGACCTGGTGCTAAGAGACCTGGTGCTCTCTAGCCTGGAAAAGAGAAGAACAAAAAGTCTTCTTATAAAATGTGTCTAAATATCTGAATGGTAGAGGTCATGAGGGTGGGGTCAGGCTCTTTTCAGTGGTACTCAGTGACAGGATGAGTTGCAGTGTGTATAAACTAGAACACAGAAGGTTTTGCTTGGACTTAAGGGAAAACTACTTTGAGGGTGGCAGAGCACTGTAACAGGCTGTCCAGAGAGGTTGTGGAGTCTCCTTCTCTGAAGACTTTAAAAACCTGTACAGAGGTGTTCCTGTGCAACTCATCTAGGTGAACCTGCATTAGTAGGGATGGTTGGACTACATGATCTCCAGAGGTCCCTTCTAATCCCTACCATTCTGTAATTAAAGGGCTTCTTTCCTAATTCTTGATTGCTAAAGAAAGCAACAAAAGACAGCTATCCAGTTTAACAGTGCTTCATTCTATGCTCTTATACATTATCAATTCAAATGTGTTCAGGCCCCCAAGGATGCCAGGCAGAGCAGATAGTTAGGAGAACTGTACCAGAAAAAGCTTCGTGTTAGTCTTTTAAGCTGTAGCTCAGCCTCTCCATCTGCTAGTGCAGTAAACACATCTCAGTTGTTTACGGGCTGAAAGAACAGAATGCAGCCATCTTTATTCTAAAATGACTAACTTAAAGGTGGTGATTCTGAGAAATGCACCTTTAAGAGGAATTCTGCCTTGTCAAGCTGCCAGACTATAGCCCAAAGTTTACACACACTTTGTCTAGAATGCCTAGAATTACTAAAACAATCTGAGGGGAAATCTTGAATAACACTGTCATGTAAATTCATGTAGTTCACTCTGAAATGTTGCACTCAGAACTGTAACTGTCTATAGAAGAACCATATGGCAAACTCAGGTGTTGCCAGGCAGTGATAACTACTGTGCAGTTCCCTGCCTGGTGTTTCCAGTCTGCTATGAGAGAACATAATGACCTTTGCCTCAAAGAAAATTATTAGGAACCAGATGTTTTATTATTGCTGGTTATAAAATTCCTTGAAAAATTTCAGAACTTTTCTTCAAACACACTTCTCCTCTGAACTGAAAAACATCAATGTCCTTTAGTTTTGTTTTATTTTATTTCATGTTTGAGGATTGCTGTTTATTTGCTTCTTTCATAAGGAAAATAAACTTTGGGCCAGCTTGTCTCTTTGTGAATTCAAGAGGAAAAGCCCTTATCAAAGCCAAATCAAAATGAATTATAGACAAGGTTTTTTGTTTGGGAGTTTTTGTTTGTTTGTTGTTTTGTTTTAACCTCAAAACAATATAAATACTTTAGACAAATTCTTTGTAGTGAAAAGGAGAGGAGTGGGGTCCAAGTGCATTTGTCCTATAGGAATGGAAAATTAGCACAAATTTTCTCAGCAGCAGCTTTGCTATGAAATGAGCAAAAGAGAGAGTTGCTCTCGGAATTAAAGTAATGCTAGTATTAATTAATCCAACATGAGAAAAAAACCCTTTTCTTGTGCTGTGGTTTTATGACTACTGATAGTCACACAAATCACAAGATAAAGACTACTGTGTAGTACAAACAATTTGTAACAGATATAGGTATATTAGGTAAGTTCACCAAAGCAGAACAAAAACTCTGGCAAAAAATACTTCTTGAAAGTTGCACTAGTTCCATATCTGAAAAAGTATATTTCAGGTGGGTTTCTTCTTTGGGGTTTATTGGGTTTTTGTTTGTTTGTGGGTTTTTTATATGATGACGTAATTGCAGTTGCCTGAGTATTATAAAAGCTTCAAGTAGCCATCATCAGTTCCAGACATTTTAAATACCTCTGATAGGTCATTCTTTAAGTTACTTTAGGAACCAGATTTGAAAAGAGAACATAAATATGCTTTACAGATCTTACTAAAAGAACATTTTCATTTAAAAAAAAAAATTGGTTCCAGTTTTTCTCAGAACATTGTATTTGCTGAGAAAAATGTCAGACAAAGAATCCTATGAATCTGATTTCCATTCAGTTAAAATTCATAAAATCCAAAATGCTGCAGGAAGATACTCCTGGCTTATGAAAACTCATCTTCTTGAGAATATTTCCAAACAGTTCATCATTTTCTTAAAGATACTTGGGCATAGTTTGCACAATGCACTTAGGGATCATGAATATTTCTGCTCAAAATGGATAAAACGCAATTGTTCTCTTCAGTGCACACATTTAAAAGCCGGCTACCCAATTAAGTCTGGGCAAAGGATGACAATGCACTCCTTAACATTTCACAATGAATGAATTCAAGTGTTACATTTCTAGCACTGACAGTGCTCCATGACCAGCCTCTTGCCAAGACTCTTAATTTCAGACAAATGTTAGCACAATTCAGAAACAGTGAATAATATTTTGAATTAATGAATCATTTAGTTACAGTGGTATGTACAGCCTCTTGCAGGAGTGGATAAGCAGTGTTTTTTTATTGAGAGGAGAGGGCATCCTTGTCAGCGTAACATGCGAAAAGTAGTTGTGGCCATCTATGCATTCAGTGAACATCAACTCCAGTGCCGCCTGTACTAAAGGTCAGGCCTGCAACTCCCAGTCCCATGTGCCGAGGAATGGTTTCAACTAGTGTTCACAAAAAAAATTTAAATGTGCATGTTTTGAGTCCATGTTCTCCTAGGCTAAAACCACAAAATTTAATTTCACTCCTCAGGAGACTAACTGCAAGTGTACAAAGTAATTAACCATTAGCAACTGATGTATGTTATAGTGCTGGAGAGGAAACTGCAGAGTATAGAACAATTATCTTCTGCTAGTAAAGCTCAGAGGAGCTTTTGTCTTCTTATTAAACCTAAGTTATAGACAGTAAGAAGGACAAGCCAGAGAAGGCAAATGCCTGAACTCCATGTACCTGATAAGCATAACAGTGATGTAAATATAGAAACTCTGACATAGACCTCTGTAGGGAACTTCTGAATGTAATTTTCTGTTATTTCCTGCTGTGAAATTACAGCAAATACTGATGTGACTTCTATTGAAAATTGTAGCCAAATGCTTCTTTGAGGTTGCTTTTTTTTGTGCATAAGACAAGACTGTAAGAGAGAGAATTTTTGACAAAGGCAGTGTAGACTGACATAATCCTGCTTTTAGAGTAAAGACAAAAAATTATCTTAGAATCATAGAATCATAGAATGGTAAGGTTGAAAGGGACCTCAAGGATCATCTAGTTCCAACCCCCTGCCATAGGCAGGGACACCTCCCACTAGCACAGCTCACTCAAGGCCTCCTCCAACCTGGCCTTGAACACCTCCAGGGAGGGAGCATCCACAACCTCCCTGGGCAACCTGTTCCAGTGCCTCACCACCCTCACTGGAAAGAACTTCCTCCTAACATCTAGTCTAAATCTCCCCTCTGCCAGTTTAAGCCCATTGCCCCTTGTCCTGTCATTGCAAGACCTTGTAAATAGTCCCTCCCCAGCCTTCCTGTAGGCCCCCTTCAGATACTGGAAGGCTACTATCAGGTCTCCTGGAAGCCTCCTCTTCTCCAGGCTGAAGAGCCCCAACTCTCTCAGCCTGTCCCTCATAGGAGAGCTGCTCCAGCCCTCTGATCATCTTTGTGGCCCTCCTCTGGACCTGCTCCAACACTTCCATGTCCTTCCTGTGCTGAGGGTTCCAGAACTGCACACAGTACTCCAGGTGGAGTCTGATGAGAGCAGAGTAAAGGGGCAGAATCCCCTCCCTTGCCCTGCTGGCCACACTGCTCTTGATGCAGCCCGGGACTCGGTTGACTGGTTGGATCTTCATCTCCAATGTTAAATATAGTCTTTCTCAGCACCCTATGATACGTTATGGGAATTTATTCCCACTTCGTAATAATATAAATAGTTTTCTGAACAAAGACAGTGGGATATCAAACATCCCCTGAAAAGATGAAATAGCTACTGCTTAGTAGGAGCTTTTTCACTGTATGTTTTGGCTGAGTTTAGAACACAAACTCAGAAAACTTTGATTTTATTTTCACAAAAGAGTTTTTGCATGGCATAGTCCTCCCTGATGCTTATAGCTTATGTTCTGCTTGGCGATGCTGTTCTCAATTACAGGTGCTACTCAGAGTAAAAAAACAAACCCAAGCAACCAAAAAACAGAAGGAACAATTCTTCAAAGCAGAAAACAGCTGAGACTTAATGTCTAAATTTTTTTTGCATGGCTGTTCTGATGAGTTATATGCTATTAAATGTATGCATATTTTAATTATCTGATGACCCAAGGCACACTAAAACTGCTGCATACTTGAGAACTGGAATGGTGTGCAGAAGCTAGAATCCACACCCAAAGAAGGCCAGTTAATGAGGCTCTAACATTTCCTGTTCTACCTAGATGTACTGGCTTTCCCATTTGGTAGGTTTCTTAAGAGGAAAATCCAGTTCCCCTAGGTGTTCTGTAAAATGCTACATTTTGAAGACAGTAATTGAATTGCCAATGTGAATTTTGCAGCACATCTCTGTTAAAAAACCATTTGTACCCAAAGCATCTTAACTAATTAATAATGTTCCTATACATCATTGTTCAGAAAATCTAAGGCTCCGTATTCTAACAGCGCTCTGTAAAAGAGAAGTAATGAACATTTCATTTGAAATGAGGCAGTTACCTGGGTGGAGAGATTTCCTGTAGTTCTTGTTTGGCTATCTGTCCTACATGACATGCTGCCATGGCGCCAAAGCCATGACTGTGCATGACAAAGCAGACTAGGTGTCCACTGCATTCCTCTTTCTGTGCAGGTGGCCATACAGATGTAGAAAGCAGCAAGAACGAGACTGTCAGGATCAAGATGGGTTTAAACTGGCAGAGGGAAGATTTAGACTGGATGTTAGGAGGAAGTTCTTTCCAGTGAGGGTGGTGAGGCACTGGAACAGGTTGCCTAGGAAGGTTGTGGATGCTCCCTCCCTGGAGGTGTTCAAGGCCAGGTTGGACAAGGCCTTGAGTGAACTGTGCTAGTGGGAGGTGTCCCTGTCTATGGCAGAGGGTTGGAACTAGATGATCCTTGATGTCCCTTCCAACCTTACCATTCTATGATAGGATTGTGGATATGGTGACTAAATCACTTCCTCCACAAAGGAATATGTTGCTCTTAAGGAAGAACACTGTAATGAAAGGTTTTATGCATTTTTTTGGGCTTGATTTGTTTTGGGCTTGGTTTGGTGGTTGTGTTTTTTTTGTTGTTGTTGTTGTTTGTTTGTTTTGATTGTTTGTTGTTGTGGGGTTTTTTTGGCCAGACATTTAATAAATTTAGTCAAGAGTACCAAGGTGGCTATGGCCAATGTGTGTGCAACATGGGAAATTTCTTTTTGCTTATCACTCAAAATAGTGATCAATAGAATATAAGCTTCCTTCCATTAAAGAAGCTTACTTCAAAATTAACAGTTTAGGTTTTGGAGCTGTTTCTTGCTATAAACCTTTTGAGGATCACCACACAGAAGTGACTGAACTTATTAAGCTTTTAAATACTTCACACACTCATAATAGTAATACTGTGATGAAGAAAATGAGGATATAGCCATAAGGTCTTAACTTCTATTTAAGTGACCTTGAGATTTTTCACTAGAGAATCTTAGCAATATCTAGCCTTATCACGTGCCAAGTAACCACTACTTTTATGAATTCCAGATAACATTACCTTTACATATATAGAGAAAAAGAAGCCTACTCTTAACTTTATGGTTTATTGCTCAATTTTCCTGTATTGCAGCTGAACTGAATTAAAAACAGAGTGCAAGTGAAAAGGTCTCTCTTCCAAGGAAGGCTGAATATCATTGTGGCTTCGAGACACTGAGCAGCATAATGTGTTTTACCATTGCTGTAAAAAAAATTATTAAGATTGTCACAGAAGGAATAGGAAGTCTGGATTTTTTTTTTTGGATAAGGAATATAAGTTCAATGTTCAGGAATTCAGAAAATGAGAAAAATCTTAATTTTTCTCTTCCAAAAGAAATTCTTCAATAATAAAATAAGTAAGCCCTCACTGATAAATTTGGTGCTGTATATGGGATATATATATTGTGGGATTCCTTTTGTTAGAGAGTTACTGAGGAGTGAAAATAATTTGTATGAATAAGAGATGAGAATAGGATCTACAAGCATTGTAATACCTGAATTAATTTCTGCACTAGAAAGATTAAGGGTTTACTAGATTAGATAAAAAAATAGAACTGAATTGCATTTTTAACTCTGTTGTCCTTTAGCATCAGATTCCTGACATACATTCTGTGTATTTTGTTCTCTTTAATCATGATGGTTTACATAATAATTCTGAATATATGCAATGGCATTTTTTAGGGAGTATTTTATTTTCTAAGTAAATATTGGGAATTTAAAAGAAATTATAAGAAAACAAATTGTTTTGAAATAATTCCTAACCTACTTAGCCAAAATTTACCTCAGGAATTGCAAAGTTAGTTTTTTTTTGTGTTTAGCTTCATCTTATTCAGCACGTGGTTTCACCATGGTCTGCACAGCACTTGTCGCAGTGGAACAAATGCTAATTAGAGCTGTTAGATACTAATATACAATAAGTAACTAACAGTAGAATCTTGAAACTGTAAGAAAAAATATTGCTGAACAGATGGTCTGAAGGCCAGGATTAAAATAAATGAAAAAGTTTCCATATCTCTGTCTAATCATAAAAACTTCCATGGTACAATTTCTCCAGTGAAGAAAATAAGTACATATTTTGAGCTTTTCCTATAATGAGCAGTAATTTTCCTCCTTTGCAAACTTGCACAAACTAATAAAATAGTTATAAGAAAGGTCTTGCTCCTATTCTTCTTGACTCCAGAGTTTAGCATTGACTTGGAAATGATCATTACTGCATCATGAATTATTATATTAAGCAGAATTTGCAATGGGCTGCAGTTTTTATTTGAATTTCATTAGAATTATTACAGTTATTTTTACTGTTGACTTTTTTCTTAACCTAGTTTGCTAAAATAATTCAGTGCATCATTGGACAGATTCTCGCCTTACCTTATTTAACACTAGGATAACTTCATTGGAACAACAATGCAAGATGGAATTACTAGAATTGTCTTTATTTGGGAGACTTATTAGACATTTGTGTAAGATTAAACTAGAACAATAACCAAAATTATCAATAAATTTTAAGAGCATGTAGAAATAAAAGATAAGCACAAGAAATATTGATTGAGTATTTTTATAGAAATTGTATTCTTTCTATTAGAATATTGAAGTCAAGGAGAGTCCTAGGCAAAAAACCACTTCTGCGAATGAAATCAGTATGTGTCTAATTAAGAAGTTAAGTATATAAATCTTTTCCTCCACACTATTCCCTTTTCCTCTTTGTTGAACTTTATTAGATAGTCAGTGAGTTAGATTCTGGCAACATAGGGCCAGAATTTTAATCAGTATTCTCTATTTTCTAAGATCTGTCTTCTGTTAAACTTCAGAGCCTGCTGGTTTCAGTTGTCACAGAGAACACCACCTTTCCAGTCTCTTACATCAAACTCTGTGCACCATTTTGTCCTGATTCAAATGATGTTTTCAATCAACTTTATCTGACTATATTTTTCACAGTTCTTTCTTCCCACCTCAGTGCCAGTTCTTGATTCTTTCTCCCTTCCTGTTAATTTTGTTTGTTTATTTTTCTTATTTTGACTCCAGGAAGTTATTTATAAGAAAAAGGGTTAAAAGTGAGGATGCTTCTCTGTCACTCTGAAAATCAGTATCTTGCCCTTCATCAAAGATTTCTCCTCTTCTCCTCAGTTCTGGAAATGATGACACAGCTAGTGCCTTACATCTGCAGCTCAGCTAACGGTAGTCAGGAGAACTGCTACTGGGTGGCTGTGCCACATGCCATACCAGCTGGTGTTTGATACTGAGGAACTCAGGCTTTTCAGAAAACTATGACTTGACTATTGAATACTAGGTCAAAGTCTACATGACTGATAAAGACCAAAACTCTATACTTTTAAACAAATGGTTAGATGCAACTGATTATTTTTAATATGATGACTATAAAAATTGTAATTTGCCAGATAAACATACATGTAATGAGGGCAATTACCATACAATAATAAACCATCATTGCTATTATAAAACCATAAGCTGTTATTCAATATACTATAAAATTTGAAGTCTAATTTAAAGTGCTAGTTTAGCATAATTCCCACAAGCCATCATTCTTTAATATTGTGAAATGAATGGAGTTTTTGTGAAGCTATTAATTGTTACTGACAAGCAATAACCACTGGAATGAAACTCCAATTATCAGCAGCCATTAATCACATTTATTGTTATCTGCGATGTCAAAAAAAGTTCAATAATATTATAAACAGAAAAAGGAATTTATATGTCATGCTAACTCACTTCATAGAAATCAGTTGGTCCTTTGGTGGTGTGAAAAGGGAATTACAAAGCCTCTTTTCGTTCTAAATACAGTGGTCAGTCTTGTATTTTACATTCTAAAATAAGCTCTCCCACTTTATACCTTTTAACTGAAACTTGGATACCTTGCAGGTTTATCTAGATACAAATAATTTCTTGCTAGCATGATGTCATTGCAGTCACGTAGTTTTAAAAATAAGAAGTAATAGAGATCATCTGAGCATGAGGTTCACTGGTTTGTTCCAGGAAAACACTTAATGGTACTTTTGGAATTCAGGCTTGAGCAAGTGATACAGTCTCAATAGAGATGAGGGTGTAAGTATGGATGGCAGAGTCTTCATTTCAGCAACTAAGCATTCAAACAAAATTAACCCAGAACATGTTGTTCTGTGCTTTTAATCTTGTTCATTTTTCAGATTCTCTTGTTTACTTAAAAAAAAATAATTTTTTTTTTTTTTTCATTTCTCTAGAAACTACACTCTATATCCAGAACATACATATGTATCTTTGGGAATGAAAGGACAGAAAACCATTCAGCACTTTACTAGTGACTAGATTGTGCAAACATGCATTATAGATATCACAGATAAAAAGCCATGCTTGCAAAATGGGATCTGCTTACTATAGCTCTGAAAATTTCTGATTTTGCAAATAACATAGGTGGACCATTACGACCATATTGTGGTCCTTACCCTCAAATGATATTGAGGTTTCTTCTGGACCAGAGCAAATACAGACCATGCTTGGTTATTAGGGTGTGAGACTTCACCAGTCATTTACCTTGAAAACGTGTCAGCTCTTGATGGCATAAAAAGACTTAGACTTAGAAGACTGTTCTATAATCTGTTGTGAACAGCTTCATTTAGAAAAAGCAGCAAAATCCTAAATATTTTGTTCACTATATTTTGTTGTTCACTTATGGTTCCATCATAATCCATCAAAGATACAAGTCCTCTAACATGAATCAGTAGAGCAGGAATAACATCTGTTCATAATATATTGCAAAAATCCAGTAGAGTATCTTTTTGGAAGAAGCATATGTGAATTGGTGGTTGAATACATATCAAAAGAAGCCCTAAAATAGACACAGAAATTGTATTTAGCTAGGTCTTAAGCACCTCCAAAGCATAGGGTAGTTGCTTGCTTTTCAAGTTGTCAAGTAAAGGTGTATATTAGTGCCTCTGGAAGTGAAAGGCTAAGCATACTAACAATTTTATTATTACAGTTTATATAAACAGTGTTCTAAATTTTTAAATACTGCATTTACAATAAAACTGGAGGGGTGGAAGCTACAGTATGGTTTTATAATGCACAATGTACTACTTAAATAGGTCATGTCTTTAAGATTCTGTCCTCCCTGAAATTTTCTTAAGATGTTGTCACTGTTCACCTCTTGGTTACTTAAAAACAGTGGTTAGCTAAAAATACTTTACTTGTGATTTTACTGCTGAATGTAAGTGAACATTCTTCCTCTGAAGCATAACTAATTTTGGACTTGTATGCATTTTCTTAAACTAACTGAAGACTTTGAAAGCATACTCATCTAATACAATCAATACTATACTTTAATACTGTCATAATCAATAACTGAGAAAAGTATGCCTAAATGATTTGAATTAGCATGCAAATCTGTCATGAGAAAACTTTGGAACATGTTTCTTTCCTTGAGTTCAACTCATAAATTCCTCCATTTATTACTTTCTTGATGTTTTCCTCAGTTCAATGCAAAACTTGAACAGCATCTTAATTAAAAAAAAAAAAAGTAGTAATAATTACCATGTTATGATAGGCCTTAAGGCTGAAGAATCCATACTGACGTTCCATTTCCAATATTTAATTATTTTATGTGTTCAGAAGAAATTACTGTGCTTTTAAAAGTTGGGGTTTTTTCCATTACCAGTTTAAAACTGCTGCACTGAAAATTTATCATGAAATAACACATTCATTTATGCTTGTCAAGGTAATGGAGTTTAACAGAATAGCAGAAGTCAAACTATTTTAAACACAGTTGTAAATTCTCATTTTATTAGGGGAAATACTGCCTCTGTCAAAGATTAGTTGTCTTTCATTAGTATAGATCTGAATACATTATTAGAAAGAAATAAATGTAATAATACATAGCTTTCCTTTAAAGAAGATAATAATAGACAAATGGTTCAGCAAATGTGTTTACAACATAGAATCTTTAAACTTGAGCTGTCAGCTAACATATATTCAAGATTACCGCTAACTTAAAAAGGAGAAACAGCCTTGAGTACAATAGTAAGAACTGGCTTTTTCCCTCTTTTCCTCTCCCTTCCTCTTATCTCTCACTGAATAGCAACCCTCATTTAGAGATATCAGTCATTTTTTCTGGCTGGAAGAGAAGATTATGTATGGAGTAAGCATGAGTGGCATTCAGACTGAAATGTGTGAAAACTTCATACAGTTTGATAATACAGTGGAAAAGATGTCACGTGTCAGTGTTAATATTAGCTAAGAAACGGAGATGGATGCACAACAATTGCAGTTTAGTCCCTCCTGCCATCGCTGTCTGCAAGCATTTAAAAATGTAAACAAGTGCAGTTTCAAACCTTGAGACTCGTAAACTGTACCCAGAGGGTTTTAGCAGTGAAAGCAAAGAGGACAAAGAATGCAAGAGCCACACAACCATGAATCTCTTCATTTTACTGTGAAGTTCTGTCAGCTTTAAATGATGCTGAGCCACTGGCATGACTTACAAAAAAAAAAAAACAAAAAAACCCAGCTGACGAAGAACTAACAGGAAAGCAAACTAAATAACCCATAATAGGAAATATTGAGACTTACTAGAATTTCTCTGATTTATTCCTGCTAAAGAGAACAATTTTGTATGTTTTGGCTGCTCAAACTGAGCACTTGAAATCTTCAAAACTGTCATCTATTCATCTGAAGTATTGCACAATCAACACAAAATATTTTAATATATTCTGTTCCTGTAACAGACCTTGAAATGCCTCATCTATTTCACTGTGGTGTTTAGAGCCACCAGTTATTCCAAGAACCAGCAAGCCTGTGCGTTTTGTACATTGTTTACTATGAGGGTAGTGGAACACTGGATCAGGTTGCCTGGTGAGGTGGTTGAGGCCCCTTTCTCGAGATATTCAAAGTGAGGGTCAGCAGGGCTCTGGGCTTACTGCAAAGGGAGTTGGACTAGATGACCTTTGAAGGTCCCTTCCAACCCAGACCATTCTATGATTCAACAATTCTATGACTTCCATTATTTGGTGTCTCCAAATTTGTCACTTAAACTTTAAGTGATGACTGAATAACAGCTCCCAAAGAATGATCAAACCTTGGTTGGACTTTAGTTCAGAGTCACACTACACCTCCAAAGATGGTACTGCAGGGTGGGAGGGGTGAAGCTCAATTTACTGGCATAAGAAGGAATCGAATTTACTACTGCCACATAAAATATAGAATATTTTTCATTGTACCTCCTCTCCTGAAATCTTGTATAAGTTTTGGCCATGTAAATAATCTGCATATGAATTCTAATATCTAGTAAAAGGAAAGCCTTTTTAAATTTGGAGATATTATTTGGGGATTTTTTAGGCCCTGTGGTATCAAACGGATACAATTAATTTAGGATTATTTTCCTTTAATTGTTGTCACCAAATACTCGCACCACTTTGTTTTTCTAGCAGTTCATTTGATGCTTTTGTTATAGATGTTCATATGGACTCCCATTTTAGAGATTTAGGGAAACTATGTTCTCTACATAAAATCGCAGCATTAGTGACGTGTAGTGTTGCACATAGTATTTGATTTTGAATCAACCTGCTTGGAGGTTGTCTGTAGGCTTTTATATATTGTGACTGGCAATTTCTTCCAGTTTAAATATTCCTGATAGGAGCTTATTACTTTTGAGCAGCTGGAGAGTAGTATAGCACACATTTGACTCCTGTATTCAGTTCTATCTCCATCACAGTTACCTTATTGCTGTAATTAAGAACTATACAATTTGTACTTATTCTGGATACCTTGAGTGTGTTTTGTTCTCCTTTCACTTAGAGCATATTCCTCAAGGTAATACAGAATAATAATGTGCCATATGGCAAATGGAATCAGTTGTAGCACCACACAGTGTCTTTTATCACAGTTTTTACAACATGATGTTCTCAGGTTTGTAACTGATGAATATTACACATCTATGACAAACTCTAGCTGTATTATGCTGCTTCTCCCATCGGAAGCATCCTTGCTGATACTCTGGACTTCTTTTAAACATAAAAGCAGCAGATGTCATTTTGCCGGAATCAACAATGTACAAAGGAATAGGCAGAATCTCTCAATGTGTGGTAATATTTCTAAACTGCAAAAAGATATCCCAAACTCATTGCATGTATCATGGAATGGACAACATAATAATTGATATGATGTAGCAGTAATGTGAAGATTGGGAGGCTCAGGTGAGAGTTTTTTTGTTTGGTTTTAACGTCTGTACATCTCCTAGGAATTCACATTTTGTGTTTTGAGTGTGAATTTCCACAAGTTTGGAGTTAATCATCTGAAGCAAGCTGTTTGGAAGCATTAGATGCTGTTCTATCAAAGTTAAATATAAACATGGCATAGGTAGTTTTTAGAAAGGTTAAAGCACTTCTCTTACAAGGCCGAACTCCAAAGGAAATTTTATTTTGTGCGTATGCTAAGTGGATGCAATAAGCTGATGATGCTACTCAGTGATACAAAAGTGTAAGTAACCATGTAACTATTTTTTAATAGTTGACATGCTCTGTATATCAGAATTTCATGTTAGCTTTACTTTTATGAGGGAAAGGGAGAGGTAATGATTAAGCAGGTGGGCAAATGATGAATATGTGTTTATGCTTGTGGCAAAAATGCGATTTCTATTCTAAAAGTAACTGTTTCTAAGAAGTTAATAGAATGTTTCTGCCTTATACAGTTCCATCAAGTAACATGCAGCTAGCTTAGCTTTCCAGCGTGTTTTAGGCTGTAGAGAATGTACAGTCTCTACCACATTTACTGTTTCTGCTGTATCACTACAAGTGGTACAGCAAATTTTCTGCAAAACAGGGGAGCAAAGGATCAACTGTTGTTCATTGTTTCTCCATCTTTGCTCTTTACCTCTTTTTAGTCAGGTGTAGGATATAGAAGCACAATCAAGCTCTAAATGAACTTTCCACCTGTTGCCAGTGTGAGAAGTGAGAGGTGGGTCATAACGTGTTCTTTTCTGCAGTCTCTGCGTAATGTCCCCAGAGACCAGTTCTAGGATAAGATAATGTGGCATTTGGGAATTTTGAGCTGATTTGTTGAGAAAGAGCAGTAACACACATAGTGCAAGTCCCTTCTACTCCTTTATAAAACTATTACACGTTTGGCTTTCTGTAGGAAACAGTTCAGTGTTTTATTCAAATAAAATAAAATTAAATACAGAAAATTGATTGTACTAAGAGAAATGTCAAATACCAGTATTGTAAATATTTGCATGGAGGGTAATGGCAATTTTTCTCTAAAGAAAATTAATGCTGTGAGTGGGTGTAAGTAGGGTATATGTGTGTGTGTATGTGCATATGCCCAGAGAAACATACAGCAGTTTAATTCTCACAAATACTAGGAAGGGCAAGATAAGCATAAAGCATTTGATAAGAGTTATGGTAAAATTTATACCTGAGACAGAATCATCTGAATTCCTTACCTGATGTGTCAGAAACTGCTCTGTCTTTTTGTTCTTACTTTTTCTTTCTTGCTTATCTGCATCATATCTATTGCTGTTCTCCACTGTTTTCTTGCCTCCTTGTCATATACGAAGCCAGTGCAGTCTGTATATTGATAAACCTGCATTGACAAATATCTGTGAGTTACAAATGAGTAAACAAAATATACTTTTTTTTTTTTTAAGTTGCTTTTCTTTCTGTCTCTGTTTTTACAGAAGACAGAACAACAAGCAACTCGGAGTTAAGTTCTGGTGTAACAAGTTTGCACATATGGATACTGTCATATTTCTATACTGCTAAACACTTAAATCAATGCACAAAACATGCAGCTATTTTTTTTTCTGGGTAAATAAAAACCCAAACCTAGCCACACAAACACTATATAGTAATAATATAAATGTCTAACAACAGAAAATACATGGGCTTACGAGAAACTGAAACTGCTAGTGTTTGGCAAGCTGTCCATTAGAAATCCCAAGCAGCACTTTCAGAGTGACCAGTCATAGTCATCTAAGTCCCACAGACTTGCAGAATTTATCCGTCTTCTTTAAGGTCTAACATTGAAGTTTACAACAAGGTGCCTATCTGAGACACCTCTGTGGCATTCAGTGATTTGCACAGATTCTAATCAGACTTGCAATGTATTATGCTTATTTTGTAGATGAGAATTTTCTAAACGGTAAATTAAAGGAACATTGTCTTTTTCCTTTTTTGTTTTACCACTCTGGTGGTGGTGTTTTGTTGGTTGTTTTTCTTTTCCTCCCCCAAACTTCTCTATCACAGCATTCTCATTTCTAATTATCTGACTTCCCTATTTCAGTCTGAGATAGTCATAAACACTTAGATGGGGAATTTGGTCACAATTATTTGAAATGACGTATTCTTGTTGTACCACAGATATGAAAAATAATTAAAAATTTGAAACATATGATGGTGCCAAGGAATTTTAATTGAATGAAACTGTTGACTCTTGGGACATCTTTTCTAAAATTAAAAACATATCTTTAAAATAATTTCTACATTAACAGGGAACTTATTTTTTTGAGAAGGACAACGGCCATATTTGTTGGCCTTTTTAAAAGTAAGATTTATGTCAGAATGAAGACAAAATCATAGAAATACATAAAATGACTTCCTTTAAATGTTGAAAATAGTTTTACTCTTTAATGCATGGAGTCCTCGAATGTTCAGTCTCAAGGACTTCATAAGCCTCTGCACAAGCCTGCCAGGCAATGGCAGCCTTCTGTGGCTCAGAGACATGCAAACATAGTACAGTGGACAGAGCCCTGAATCAAAGACGAACTTAACCTCAAAAAAAGGAGAATTTGGTTCTGCATTTCCCTTTATCTTACTGCCCAAAACCTTTATGTATAATAAACACAGTCATTGAAATTCACTTAAGACATGTAACGGTTAGCTTGTGGATTATTTATTGCAGACTTTGGCAATTAATCACATCCCCATATACTTCAGCAAGTAATATGTGTTTCCTTAGAGCATGTCACATTTTATTAAGGTGTCCAGCTTTTCACAGGGAGGATGTTAAATGAAAGGCATTCTTACTTGCCAGGAAATCCATGCCATACACCAAATACCATATTTTCTGTGATTAGTGAGCAGCAACCATCTGTCTCATCCCCACCCCATCAGTGCTGAGGAAGGCAGAAGGTAAGAAGGGTATTTACCTTTCACAACAAAACCAGCTGTTGCCATTACTTTTAGCTGTAAGGCAAACATGCTGGAAAAGGTGACAATCTATTGTGATTCTAGAGCACTGGGTCTGACTATGACTGTGGATAACAGCAAGCGTCTTAAAAGTCCTGAGGAAAATTGCATTACTGCTTATGTCAGGAGAGCGTGTACAAACACAGCTCTAGCTGGGAGCTGAAAGGACAAGTTCAAGTAAGAATCTCCACTTTCTCAGACCTTCCTTTTGATAGAAAATTATACTGGAAAAGATAACACAAGATCCTGAAATTAACCACATCAGGTAGAAACATCCATCAGAGATTTTTAAAGATATTGTATATTTGTATGGTGAAACGTTTTTCAGTGCCAATAGCTAACTATTCCAAGAGGAATAGGAACTCTTCATTCTGCTGCTGTTCGTTCATTGTATCAGGAGAGCACTGTGCTACAGTGTGAACAGACCTAGAGCAAAATATAAATGTTGGCAGCAAAGGGCACTTCATGCAAATGCATTTCCTGAGTGATAGCTCTTCGTCCCTGATGATTCTGGCAAGACATAATAATTTGGGAAAATAAGTGGAGTGCCCTGCCCTTCGTCTCTTTTTTCTAGAGCACGTACATCCCCTTGCAAATAGGATTCTGACAAAATAAAAAGTTCATTTAGGGTGGGAGCTTCTTCTAAAATATGTTCACTATATCACTGTCAAAAATAGCAGAGATAAAACAAAGCTATAAAGGACACACTTTTAGGAACAGAAAACAGATCATCATGCCTAACTCTGTATTACACTCATTTTGCCTTTACAGCCCGCCTGCCAGTCCTGTTATCCTTGTCTAGAAAAGAATATACAGTAAATCTCTGCTTCTATCAGTTTCCATGGTGACTTGATTCTGTTTTAAGACCATTACATAGAAATGGCTTGGTTAAAATGGTAATGAGATTAATTTCTTGCCCATACTTGAACTATACATTTCCCATTTCTCAGGAATAATCACACAGGGGTGTGACCATCTACTTTAGCTCCTTTAGCTTCCAGACCACTGTCCCATTAAGCAAACCATATCAGTTTCTTTGCCACCTGGAAATCTGTTTCAGAGATGTATAGAGTACAGAGCACTCACTAATGTTTACACATCAGATACTGTGAGGTAAAATAAAGCATGTTAAGGTCTGGAGTATTGAGTTTGCTTGCCCCTCTTGATGAACATTAACTACAGTAGGGATGAAAGCTCCAAGGACCATATTATCTTTCACAAAATTGACCAGAAGAGGCAGACTGTTTCCCTTCTAGAAACTACTTCTCACAAGGGGAAAAAGCAAAAAAGTAAATAACCTCCATTCAGGCCAGATCCAGGGGAAATAAAAGTTGAGGGGAAAAAAAAAAAGTGAAAGTTTTAACTGATCCTAAGAATCTTATGGTACTGCCCCATCACTGTGGATATGTATGCTTTATCTGACCTTTAGTTATCCTTTATTCTAGTTTCAAGATCATCTTTTGTCCTGAGACGATTTTTGATTCTCTGGCCCAGTTTGACTTAATCTCTGACAGTCTTTTTCACATTTTTAATTACTTCATTATACTATCTCAGACTTAATCTTAGGGGAAAAAAAAAAATCAACCAACCTCAGTATTACTTTTTTACATTACTTAAATACTTCGGTAATAATACAAAAAACCCAAAACAAAACAGGGAAACCTTACAAGAACGTGGATCTGATAGAGTTCATCAGCAAATACTCCAAAAACTTTCTGCATTTCATAGATGACACCTTCCCCATGATGTAAAATACTCCTAAAATTCTGTTCTAGACCTGCTTTTCTAAGATGTGTTGGATAACTTAATGTTTGTATGGAAAGATTTTCATTCCATAGGCGGCACTGATAGAATTTATGAAAAATAATTTTACACCATTACATTTTCAAGACAGGCATTCCAAAAGCCACTGAACATAGGTCTACATTTGATGACTGAGTTTGTCCAAACAAGAATTTGGTAAAGATCTCATGTTTTGGCAAGGGGCAAAGACACTGCTGCCTTGTCCTCAGCAATACATGGAAGGGCACTTGCTTAGGGATTTTCAGACCTTCTAATTTCTGAATGGCACTGCTACACAAGGTGTGTGCAGACTGTTCTTTACATAAGTTTACTCTTGTATACTTGTATTGACAGTCATTCAACTTCATCTAGGTACTGTGATCACCTCAAAATTCAGTTGCCATTTAAAAGGAAGGAATCAACAACCTTGACCCAAACCAAATAATATGGGTGTACTAGAAGTTTGATTTAGACCTGCATAATTTATTTTCAAAATACTTTAAAAAGCTTTCAAAAGCATTTTTGCCCTACTTCTTAATCTTAACTAGCATTTTCATTTACTCCCTAAGTCCAAATGCTGTCCTAAGACATGAATTTCTGAGGGAAGCATGATGTTGAATCAGGGTATCATAAATCTACTGAATTCCTTTAATCAGTCATGGCAATAACATCTTCACAGTACTCCTGTGTGTCAGTAAAGTATGACCTTCTCTGACTGATCTGAGCAAACTGTGCTTAATCGAACTACGCTTTTCCAGTGGGTATTTTAACTTTCACACAATGTTTTTTTTCGGTAGCTGACATCCAACCAACTGGTCTCATTTCCAGATGAAAGAATAAATAAATTCTGATGCTTTGTTGATTGGAAAGTAATTACTTATTTTTAATCCTTTTGACCTCTTTTAGATCAATTCAATAACTAAATACGCTTGCGCTTGCCATGTTTTTCTGTTAATTTCGCAATCTATTATACAAAAACCAGGACTGATTCTGTGCCTCTTTTCACCATTGTAACATTATTTATTCCATCCTGATCTTATTTTTCCATTATTTTCCATTGTACTTGTCATATAGAATGTAGTAGAATTAATGTAAGATAAAATTAAATGTCTATCCTTGACTAGATTAAAATGAGTTAATTCCTTCTTAACTTTACTCTCCATCTAGACCCAGTGTCCATTATTGCCGAATGGGATACTATGCATTTTTCAGTGGCAATAAGCAGACTTTAATATGCAGTCAGGCATTTTCCCCTCAGAATCTGTTTTACTGGTTGATGTTTTCAAGTAGCATGAAACAACTGACCAAAAAGTCTCGTAGAGAAGATATTCTTGAATACTCTGTCCAGAATGAGACAGTCCATTACTATGGTAGTTTCACAAGACAATTCTGAGTATGTGTGATGATTACATGGTGTTTCAGCTCATAAAACAATTACACAAAAAGTGTAAGAGCTTTGGATCATCAGTTGTTATATATTTGCCTTCTAATGGTAGATATGGGGGGGTAGGGGGGGGTGGAAATGAGTTTCACAGGTTCATTTTCAGGTCTACCAGCTGCAACCTTGCAGCCACAGCACGAGAGATATCTAATCTATCTACTCTTCCTTTCATATGTTTGAGAGACATAAACACGCTTTACAATATAATATTTCAGATATGTTTCTAATAACTGGTAGAATGATTTTTCAGTTGACATGGAAATTTGCAATGGCCAGTTCTGCTATATGTGCAATATATTTGCAATTCACAGGGGAGTTTGATAAAGGGGTTTTTATTGTTTCACTATAAAGTTTTCTTTCTACATCCTGAGATCCTCTCACAAAACATATAGCACTTTTTTTTTTTTTTAAAGAAAAATACATTAGGTGACTCTTACAACACTGTACAAACTAGAACTGAATATATAGTGCCATAAGTACTATTTTTATTTTTAAATTTAAGATGCTAAACTAACACAGAATTAAAAATTATATTCCATAATACTTAAGCTTTAGGTAATAAAGGAACATATGGTTGTGCTTATTAGTATGTCTCATTGTATGAAACTTTTCAGGTAGAAAAGTAAGTCAACTTATTGTTAAATAGATATATTATTAATTGAAAATACATTTAGACATCCTCGAGCAAAGATTTTTTAGCAAAATAAATATAAGCACTTTACAAAACTGTTTATATATATCTAGAAAATTGCAAATAATTTTTCTCAAGGAATACCAGCATAACACCAGTCTATGTTACTTCCATTGAGAGAAGGTACTTATCTACACACAACCTTGGGGGTCAGTCAGCCTTTAGTGCCTCAAATTAAAGAACTAATCATGATTGAATAAAAAAAATTGATCTGCTGAGAAAAATGTTAGGTTTAGGCCCATGTACAATGCTAGATTGACAAACAGCAGATCTGATTCCATTCAACTATGTGCTGAATTGCACTGAATTTTGTAATTTGTGGGGCCATCAGGTTAAAGAAAATAAATTTCTGAGAACTGAAGGCAATTACCTAATGACAAGAGTAATCCACAGGAATAGTCACTTTTTTAAACAATTCATTTTCTTCTATAATATTAAGCAAAGCCATCTATTTTCCTAGAGAGATGTAGTTATTCACACACTTAAATACTTACTGAAAACTTGGAAATTCTGGAAAACTGTTATGTAGCATAGGAAGAGAGCAAAAGGTATTGTGCAACATCAACATGTCCTATATTTAGAACAGAAGGAGTATTACCTGGTAAAGATGCTCAGGTGACTGAGAAACAGACTGTACCATATGCTATAAAATTAAGATCTCCTGCCTGTCTGATTCTGTGGTAACAACTTCTTCACCTAACTGATTATTGATTCACTTTGAGCATGTAACCACAATGCTCATCTAGAGCATCAGTTACCTCTTAATGGCTCGAAGCACCATTGCACCATGCTCAGCTTCCTGTCTGCAGCAGAATTGTGTATTTTAGCTATGCTCATAGGCTTATCAGACCTACCTGTGCTTAAATGTCTGCTTTATTTACACTGTCTCTAGATGTCCAGTGCTAGAAAAAGTAGAAATGTCAACTGAATAACTAAGACAAAGATATATTTGTGATGGCAAAGACTGGGTAATTTTGGAGAGCTTTTTGATCATGAGAATCCTACCACAGCTAAGTACAGAAGTATATCTGGGGAGCATTTAGTAAAAAGAATAATAAATCCCACATGCAGAATTCATGTGTAGTATTTTTATTTAATAATGCTTCTCCTAATTCAAAGAATTCAGTGCCACCTTTTTATCATTACCCAAGGCCATACATTTCAGGAACTATGTATTTAAAGATCTCTTTCCCAGAACTGTAATAATAGCGGAATTCATTAGCAGCGTTTAGGAGTCTTAAATTATTGCTGCAGAAACAGATATATTATAGTGCATAAAGGAAAAGAGAGAATAGTTTTTCCCCACAGCAGATTCTCATATTATATGATTCATAGGGAGAACAATCATTTAAATGAACTGTTTTTCTCTTTGACAAGAGATATCAAAGTAAAAGAAAAAAAGCTCACCAGCAAAATCCCTAGTTTATATTGTATATTATGCATGTAACCAACTTGCATTTAAAAAGGTTAAAAAGTTGCGGTTTTTTTCAGAAATTGTGAGGAGCTACTGTAAATTCTTGAAGAGACAAGAAAAGTTCCTAATGTGACATAATGGATGATCATGTGATTTTATTTTTTTTTATTTCTACATCAACTATGTAGTAGGAAATGCTAACAACTTTTTTTTAAAACCCCCACCCATTCTATTTCACTTTAGTTTGATTTTATTTCACATGCCTGCTATATCTTACTCATTTAATACAAATGAACTGAGTCTTCCACCTCCCACCCAGTTTCATGATCCTTGGCCACAGTGGTAGCACATCATGTATTTCCTGGGCAGCTCTACTCCTGATACTGGATCACACATGTTGGAGGTAGCAGATCAGCAGATGTGGCAACTAATTTTGCCTGCACTATATTGCCCTCGAACAAGACAAAGGTACCAATACTGGATTTCAATGAGAAAAATGTTGCTAGCTGTGAAGATTGCTTGAGCCACCTTGCTTCCATTCATGGATTCTCTCTGTCCAGGGGCATGTTACTCCCCTGTTGTCACTAACTTCACTGGTCAGATTTCCAAACACAAAGGAGTTTGCTGTGCTGGATTTGCATCTAGGCTTTTTCAGCTCTGACAACATTATTTTTAAATTCCATGCTTACTATTTAAAAATTAAAATAAAGCAAAGTAATCTTCTCACTAGCTATTCCGTTTTCATCCTGGCCATGACCTCTCATGGGGTCTGTGGTCTACTATTGTGATTGCAGCTGGAGTAACTTCATGTTTGACAACTCAGACACTGACTGTGCATCTGCTGCATTAAAGAACTTTATACAGGAGGCACAATATGTGCAGGAGCCTATAATGCAAGTGATCAGCTCACACTGAACTGTGCGGACTTGCCTTAGCTATTGCCTATGCCTTGCTGAACTGATGTGTTGCTTGGACATGTTTATGTGTTGCAAGATGACCTCGCAACCACCTTGTAGATGTGGCTTCAATATTGAAACTTTGAAAACAAAACAACTCAACATTTGGAAATCTGAATGGTAGTGTGCCTGTTGTGCCTCAGATGCTACGATGATATTATAAGAATAAAAAGTGTGCTCGCTGGTAGTTCATTGGTAGTTTTCAGCACTGAACTGTTGTGGCAATGCCTACTAGAAGAAACTGCCTTTCAGATCAGTACTAAGCCACAGAATCCTGGGTGATTTTTTCTTTCTTGGTCTTTACTTATAGTGTGTAATGTAGCTCTCTCTCAGTACTTCTGAAGTGTTTCTTATATGTTATTCATGACTAGAAAAGTTTGCAGCCCAATTCTCAGGTGGAAAACTGAACCCAAACAAATATACTCTAAAGCTGGAAGTCTTTTTAGCTAGCTAAGATGGTGTACTGAAGTTGCAACTACATTTAGTTCTGTTCTTGTTGTGGAACAAATGGTCAGAAAGTGTCTCTTTTGTTGAGAAGCATCTAGTTTCTATGTCCCACTGCCAAGCTTCTGTTGATCAGATCCACTGGAAAGTACATGTTGACTTTTCAATATTTCATTCCTTTTTATATTAAAAAAAAGAGATCTGTTTTAGAAAGGTAAGATACAGACTTTAGCAGTGAATCCAAGGTATGACTTACAGGTTCTGTAGGTATTATATGTAAAAAGCCAAAGGTTAGTAAATGTTATAATTGATCAGTCAGTGGCCCAACACTCTAGATGTGATCTGTTGAGGGTAAGTAAAGAAAAAAAACCCAAAACACAAAAACACATTTGGGATAGCTCTGGAGACCTGTTGACTTGGCCATACCTTCATACTCCCTGATCATACAGCAGTTTTCCCACTATTTCAAGCTGAACACAAGGGTATTTTCAGTCTCCTAATATTTTCTTTTTAATTTTATGAAAATACAGTATCAACATGGTAAAACTGAGCTACCAAATTTCCTAGAATGTCCCTATTCTATCAAACCTTATCTTCCCTCATCATGTGTGCTTACTGAGAATGAAGACACAGAAGTATTTACTGCCGTAAACAGAGCTGCTTGTGTGGCATTTGTCTCCAGTTGACACCATTTCATCTCTTTCAAGTATTTGGGTATCATCATACTACAATCATCAAAACACGGCCTGGGAAAGCATCTGTGTGCCCTTTTTCCCCTTAACTTCCATGGCACAGTTCTCAGCTGTGCATATCATTATATTCTCCCTAGTGCAGGTTTACCAATGAACTTTTAATATTTCACATCCTGTCCATAAAATTATTGCAGCAACAAGGCAATATAAAAGCAGTGTATACAGCTTATCAGCTTTGTCCCTACAAATCTTCAATTGATTTGATATGAAAACAATGTTTAAAAATGCAAGTAGAAAAGGGAAAAAAATAATTTGACTTCAATTATTGGACTGATGCTGACTTAGTTTAGAATGAAATAGAAATTCACGGACTATTACTATATTTATGGTATGTTACTATATAGTTACTAATAATATTAGTAATAGAAATAGTAATATTTCCTACATCTTACTAAATATTAAAGCAGAGAACATAGTGTAGCATCATTCTTAACATACTGCATAATGAGTGAATGAGTAATTGGCACTGGCTATAATTTCATCTCATTGCTATCTTCAGTCATTTCTGTCCAAAGTTGCACTTTAGTCTGAATGCTGACTCTTCCCTCTGTGGAGAAACTTTCTGTTCACTCTAATTAAACTGGATAATGCAATTCATGAACTATTTCTGGATCAGTGCTCTTCTTACTTTAATGGAAATCAATGAAAAATAAGTAGGTTTCCACAGGAGGAAATAAAAGTACAAACTCAATCTCAGAAAAACAGCCCATGAAGATTTGTCAACTGTAGAGCACACTGGTGACCTGCAGTCTTTCCCGGGGCTTTACACACAATACTTGCCTTGGAAACGCTAATGGCCAGATGGTACTGTCTCATGCTACTTTGAAATGAGTTCTCAAATCCTGCTGCTCGTACACAGCCAAATATGCTAGAGTTTTAAAACAAGTTATCAAATCTTGGCACCGGTGCACTGTCCAACAACCGACCAAGGTTTTATGATAGAGTGCTCTGGAATGACCAAAACAAATTTTGGCATATAGGAAAACCACAAGAATTCTGTGACTGCAAGTACAACAAAAAAGGCTGCAACCTGCCCAGTGTAGCAAATCCATTGTCTCTAGTAACCTCTTTTCCAACATATTTTGGTATTTAGACTTCCCTTGTAAACTGGAGGAGATAACACTGTGTGTGCTGGTTTGAGGCTAATTGGAATATTTTAATAGAGAAAAATTACACTATAGGCTGTGAAAAGAAAACATGGTGATGTCTGCTTCACTCATACACTTGCTAAGATTTTTTTTTTTTTGAAAAATAACCAAAATATAGATAAGGCATTCTCTGTCTGTCTCTTGCTGGGAGAACAGTGTCTGGGGCGGTCTAGAAGCTTCTGGCTCTGGCTCTTCTGCCGATTAATTTTTCACTAACTACTTTTCTTCTAACCCCCCGGCCGATCCTTCTAATTTACCTTGAGCATAAGGCAAACCTTGGGGTAAAGTACAGGGGTGGGGAGAAGGTGGAAGGGTGGTTGGGAGCCCCTCCTGGGGTCTCTGATTTCTGGGAGGGGTGTTGTGTTTCTGTTTTACCTTTAACTTGTATATTCCTGTAAATATTCCTGTGTGTAGTGTATATATCTGCTTGTACATTGTGCTGAGCTGTAGAGCTTCATTCCTTAACTTCCAGCCAGCTGAGTTCTAGTCTGGGTCATTTTACAAAGCGTGGGGGGGCGGGGAACTCCCAAACCATCACACACTGCCTACTGAAAAACAGAAATGCAGCACTACGTTAGAATTCTCCTAAGCTCCCTTCAGTTTCTTTCCTTTTACCTGTGCAGAGGGAGCTATAAATGACTGGTGTTTCTCCCATGGCCTAAAGCATTATTTCTTCAACACTGTGAATACCTCCCTCTATTAACCTGGAGAGCCATCATTGGGTAGTAGTGCATCATATGTTGCTGCTAGAGGAAACCAAGTAGGCTTTTGTACATTAAATTAGAAATTGTTTTTTTTCCCCTAGTTTAAATGGTGCTCCTGTTGAGATGTAAGTCTGTTTCTTATTTGCTGGCAGAGGGTGCGTGCATAGTTTTAAACTATTGTTGTATGATACAGTAGTTTCCACTTTCCAACATGTGATGTAATTTGGAGTAAAATATTAATAGGTTTTATTGTGAACTAACATTTCACAGCCTTGTAATTGCTATGATAAGTCAAGTTTGTTGTCTGAGAAGCTAGAATAGCCCAAACTTTGTGACTGTGCTCCAAATCTATACCAAAAAAAAAAACAAAACCCTGTCCAAATTTTAGTTCTAAAATTCTTTCAAACACAAGTCCAGAATATTGTTATCTTGGTAAATAGTTTAATGTGTGCACCTCATAATTGTCTAGGAGGTTTAATGATAATGCTCAGGTTTATATGGAGACTTCAGCAAATTGCAGACTATCAGCAAAATGCTTTCTGTGCTGCAAGGGCAGCAAGGTGGATGATGACAATGGTCACATGTCAGCTGCACAAGAACTATGTGCATCAAGAACTGTGTCACAATGCATTGTCAGGGAAGAAGGCCAGGTCCCTGTCTTTAGCTACAAAGCACAAACAGATGACACGTCTTAGATTCTCAGTTATAACTGTTTTTCCAAAACTATTTCTCCTCTCTGCACTTTCCCCTGCCTCCTAAACATCAATGAAACTAACATGTTTTAAACCATTAACTGCAAAGCCATAATTAGTTTTCCATGAAGTGAAATTAACATCACTTAAACATACAATATTTACAGGACATTTTATATGAGAAAACATATTTCCTCAGTTTTTACATTTTAATTTCTTAATAACAGATTTCATCAGCTTGAGTTAGCACATACCTCTTTTTTATGGTAGTACTATTTATGGCCATCTAAGAACACCCCTGGTAAGAGGAAGGAATTACTCTTCGCTGTTGAATAGTGGGGAATTAATAGCAGGGAATTAAGAAATTCCCATGAAAAGCTTCTTTATGATGACAGCATGCAGGTGAAAAAAATGACAAAAGGATTTCTTTAATAAGGACAATGTTTGCCTTGCATGAAGAACTGCATTAAAGTATGCCTAAAATGTCTATGGTGCTGCATCTGCCTGAGCTTACTAGCAATTCACCTGGCCAGTGTGGTGCCTATCCACAAAAACGGTTGGAAGGAAGACCCAGGAAATTACAGAATTGTCAGCCTGACCTCAGTGCCATCCAAGATAATGGAGCAGACCATCCTGCAGAGCACCTACAAGATGGCTAGGGTTTCAGACTCAGCCAGCACAGATTTAGGAGAGGCAGGTCCTGCTTGACCAACCTGATCTCTTTTTATGTCAAGGTGACCTGCCTGGTGGAGTGGGGAAGGCTGTGGATACAGTCTACCTGGACTTCAGCAAGGCCTTTGACACCATAGAAAATTCCTGTCCAAGCTGGCAGCCCATGGCTTGAACAGGGGCACTCTGCACTGGGTTAGGAACTGGCTGGATGGCCAGGCCCAGAGAGTGGTAGTGAATGGTGCCACATCCAGTTGGCAGCCAGTGACTAATGGTGTGCCCCAGGGATCAGTGCTGGGCCCAGTTTTGTTTATTATCTCCACTGATGACCTGGATGAGGGGATTGAGTCCACCATNAACATGAGCCAGCAGTGTGCCCAGATGACCAAGAAGGCCAATGGTATCCTGGACTGTATCAGGAATAGTGTGGCCAACAGGATCAGGGTTGTCATTGTGCCACTGTACTCGACACTGGATAGGCCACACCTTGAGTACTGTGTCCAGTTCTGGGCCCCTCAATTTAAGAAAGATTTTGAGGTGTTTGAATGTGTCCAGAGGAGTGACAACAAGGCTGGGTAGGGGGCTGGAGCACAGCCCTGTGAGGAGCAGCTTAGAGAGCTGGGGTTGTTCAGCCTGAAGAAGATGAGGCTCAGGGGAGACCTCATTGCTGTTTACAACTACCTGAAAGGAGGTTGTAGCCAGGCGGGGGTTGGTCTCCGCCCAGGCACCCAGTGACAGAAGAAGAGGACACATTCTCAAGCTGTGTCAAGGCAGCTTTAGGTTGGATGTTAGGGAGAAATTCTTCATGGCAAGAGTGATTGCCCATTGGAGTGGGCTGTGCGGGAAGGTCGTGCAGTCACCATCCCTGGAGGTGTTTAAAAGGAGGCTGCATGAGGTACTTAGTGTCATGGTTTAGTTAATTAGAAGTGTTAGGTGATGGGTTGGGCTTGATGATCCTAGAGGTCTTTTCCAACATGAATTCTGTTAATTCTGTGAACTAAGAGGCTTCCTGGTGTTTTTTTCATCATGTATCTAAAAATTTAGTCAGACTAATTTCAACAGTCAATACTTACCTTAGTTATGTCACCTCCAAATTATCCTAGCAATATTTATAGCGTAAAACATACATTACAAATGCAAGCAAAATCCTGTGACATCAGAAGTAAACACACACACATGCAAAACAAACAACAACAACAAAACATTAGAGCTTGGTTACAGATTCCTTAACAATGTGTACCCTGTTTTCCCAAGATGAAGCGAGGGAATGCTTCATATACCTAAATATCAGACTTGAGATTAAGTTCTCTGAAGTTATTTAAATAGAAAATATAAGGTATCTGAAGTAGCTTTACTCCACTGCAATAAATTCAAGAAGCCATGCAGAATATAGATCCCTGAACTATTACTTATCTTTGTTAATGTATTTGTCATCCTCCTACCAGAAATAATTAGAGCCATCTAAGATTCTGCATTTCAATCTGACTGAATAATTTCCATGTAGGTTTCACCTCCCAAAAGTCTGTTTATGATCTTCAAAGCTATTTCAGCTTGTCTTAAAAATCCTGCCTTTGATCATATTGTTCCAAAATATATTCTATCATATCAGCGAAAGGAAATTAACATTTTGAGGATGCTTTCTGGTAATTCAGAATCCTAAACCAATATAAGCATAATTACTTGCAGATCAAAACAGGGAACCAGTCAGTTTGTTTCTCTATCGAGGAAAGATTTTGCAAAGGAAAGAGCCATTTTCAATGTTTCACTTGTATCCATTAACCATGTGGTTAATTGACAATGACAATATTTTCCTGCCGCACACAGGGGTTGAATATTTTGGAGAGTGAGAAGGACACCTGGGTGTTCTTATAAAGATACTAAAGTGTCTTATGTGCTGCCTACCTGTGCCACTTCTCATTTTACTTTGCCTCTATGTCTGCAAGGCTTCCGTGGCTTAGGAAAGCTGCATCAAGAGAAGCGTGGCCAGCAGGGCAAGGGAGGTGATTCTGCCACTTTACTCTGCTCTCGTCAGACCCCACCTGGAGTACTGTGTGCAGTTCTGGAACCCTCAGCACAGGAAGGACATGGAAGTGTTGGAGCGGGTCCAGAGGAGGGCCACAAAGATGATCAGAGGGCTGGAGCAGCTCTCCTATGAGGACAGGCTGAGAGAGTTGGGGCTCTTCAGCCTGGAGAAGAGAAGGCTTTGAGGGGACCTGATAGTAGCCTTCCAGTATCTGAAGGGGGCCTACAGGAAGGCTGGGGAAGGATTATTTACAAGGTCCTGCAATGACAGGACAAGGGGCAATGGGTTTAAACTGGCAGAGGGGAGATTTAGACTGGATGTTAGGAGGAAGTTCTTTACAGTAAGGGTGGTGAGGCACTGGAACAGGTTGCCCAGGGAGGTTGTGGATGCTCCTTCCCTGGATGTGTTCAAGGCCAGATTGGATGAGGCCTTGAGTGAGCTGATCTAGTGGGAGGTGTCCCTGCCTATGGCAGGGGGTTGGAACTAGATGATCCTTGAGGTCCCTTCCAACCTTACCATTCTATGATTCTATGAAAAAGCACTAGCTTGCAATGCTCAGAAGGCAATATTTATTTCAGTGGGAACGTGTCGTAGGTCATTACTGTTGACTCCTCTGTCCTGTGCCTGCCTCTTTGTTCCTTGACTCCATGGTGCATTGTGGTCCATAAGGATGTTTTCCTCTATGACAATATCATTTTACACCAAAAAAGAGATAGAGAATGGTTGTGTTGGCAGCTTGATTTACTCTAGCAGCAAGATACTTCCCCCTTTCTTAAAAAAGCACAAATCTGTGGTGTCTTATCTGGTAAGAGAGATTGAAGTCCTAAGTTCTGGGATACACTTTGGTCACAGCAGCAGCCTGCAGCAATAAGGTAACAAAAACATGAATACTTCCATTGCAGCTAATAAAATCAGATTACTTCTTTTAAGTCCAGAAGACTGCTGAGCCCAGTCCTGTTTAATATCTTCACTGATGATCTGGCTGAGAAGATTGAGTCCAGCATCAGTGAGTTTGCAGCTGATAGCAAGTTGGGAGCAGGTATGGATCTGTTGGAGGGCAGGATGGCTCTGCATAGTGACCTGGACAGGCTGGATAGATGGGCACAGTCTAGAGCCATGAGTTTTAACAAGGCCAAGTGCAAGGTTCTGTACTTCAGCCACAACAACCGCTTGCAGCACTACAGGCTGGGGACAGAGTGGCTGGAGAGCAGCCAGGCAGAGAGGGTACTGGGGGTGACAGAACATGAGCCAGCAGTGTGCCCAGATGACCAAGGCAAATGGCATCCTGGACTGTATCAGGAATAGTGTTGCCAGCAGGACCAGGGGTGTCATTCTGCCACTGTACTAGACACTGGTTAGGCCACACCTTGAGTACTGTGTCCAGTTCTGGGCCCCTCAATTTAAGAAAGATGTTGAGGTGCTTGAATGTGTCCAGAGGAGTGACAACAAGGCTGGTGAGGGGGCTGGAGCACAGCCCTGTGAGGAGCGGCTTAGGGAGCTGGGGTTGTTCAGCCTGAAGAAGAGGAGGCTCAGGGGAGACCTCATTGCTGTTTACAACTACAACTGAAAAGAGGTTGTAGCCAGGCAGGGGTTGGTCTCTCCTCCCAGGCACCCAGTGACAGAACAAAAGGACACAGCCTCATGCTGTGCCAGGGGAGATTTAGGGTGGATGTTAGGAATAAGTTTTTCACAGAAAGAGTGATTGGCATTGGATGGGCTGCCTGGGGAAGCGGTGGAGTCATCATCCCTGGAGGTGTTTAAAAGGAGGCTGGCTGGGGCACTTAGTGCCATGGTTTAGTTAATTAGACGGTCTTAGATTATAGGTTGGACTCAATGATCTCAAAGGCCTTTTACAACCTGGTTAATTCTGTGATTCTGTAAAAACAGAATTAGGGTACATCCAGAGTTGCTGCTTTGTCCCTGTATATTTATAAGAATGCTATTGTTTTATTTATGGTCTTTCACTGTTTTTTGTTTTTTTCGGTCTACTGTATATCAGACAATTCATCATAAAGTTTTAATGAACTCATGACTCAGTGCCATTAACAGCTGCATAAACAATAGAAACTGTAGATCTTCATTTTAAAAATTCAATTTTATGTTCAAGTCCCAGAATACTGAGTTTGGCCTATAAGTTATCCTGCCAAAGGCTATTTCTTCTTTGTGTAATAGCTGTAGCTGATTCCTGTGGTATTTTCTAACATTAAAAAACTAAGAGAATCCTGGAATCATAGAACTGTTTCAGTTGAAAAAGACCCTTGATGCCTAAAGTGATTTATGCAGTTATTCTCATATAAACAAGTACTAAAAAAGCAATGTTGATTCCTGGGAATGTTGAAAGTTCCAGGTATCTCTAAACTCAGTTAATCAAAATTACACTGTCTGTGTAAATATATAGATAGGAACAGGGAAACACATGATCTCTCCTTTACTGCTGGTCAGTGCTAAAATCAATTCTCTGATGATGCCACCTTAGCATGTGAGGCAGTATATCTTTACCTCATCCATTCATTTTGTTTCTATCATACACTACAAAGATTCAGTTTTAAACAGTAATGAATTTTTTGTAGCACCAAATACTACAACTGTTATTACAAAATCAAGTGATAGGAAAGACACCACTTCAAAATGCCGAGAGAAGTGATGAAAAGTTTTTCAAGATTGTATATTTGCTAACAACTTACCAAATTATGCTTAAATGTAAAAGAAGATTAATTAGAAGAAGCTATCATGATTCAGTAAGAGGATTAAGAACTTTCCATTAATGTACAATAAAAAACAAATGTGAAAGTGCACCTGCACTGTATTTCCAGCAACTTCCTTTTACTCCTTTCCCAAACTTGACAGTTAACTTCTTTGAGAGACATTACTTTTTAATTTGCCATTTGTCAAAAAATCATAAAATGGCAGACAGGAGAGGTGCCTGGGGACTGGAGAAAGGCAAACATCACTCCAATCTTCTAAAAGGGTTAGAAAGAGGACCCAGGTACCTACAGACTGGTCAGCCTCACCTCCATCCCCAGAAATCCAATGGAACAACTTATCCATAGCACTGTCCTTAGATATATAAAGGACAAGAGGGTCATTAGAAGCAGCCAACATGGTTTTATCAAGGGGAGTCATGTCTGACCAGCCCGATAGCCTTTTATCGGGAAACCTTTCATAACGACATAACCAGGTGGATAGATGATGGTAGAACAGTGGATGTGGTTTATCTTGATTTCAGTAAAGCATTGAACACTGTCTCGCACAGCATCTTTGTAGCTAAGCTGAGGAACTGTGCTCTAGAAGATCAGGTAGTGAGGTGAGTGTGTACTGGTTGAAGGAAAGAATTCTGAGAGTTGTGGTCAACGGGACGGAGTCTAGTTGAAGGCCTGTATCTAGTGGAGTGCCTCAGGGGTCAGTACTTGGACCAGGTCTGTTCCATCAATGACCTGGAATAAGGATACAGAGTGCACTGTCAGCAAGTTTGCTGATGACACAAAACTGGATGGAATGGCTGACACACCAGAGGGTTATGCTGCCATTCAGGGAGACAGGCTGGAGGCTTGGGCAGGGAGAAATGTAATGAAATTCAACAGAGTCTCCTACAGAGTCTTGCACCTGGGGAAGAACAACCTCATGGATCAGTATAGGTTGAGGACTGACCTGCTGGAGAACAGTGAAGGGGAAATGTACCTGGGGGGGTTGTAGTGGTGAAAGGCTGGCCACCAATGTGATCTTGTGGTCAAGAAGGCCAATACCATTCTGTGGTATATTAGAAGTGATGTAGTTAAATGAAGAGAGGTTCTCCTCCCCCTCTACTCTGCCCTGGTGAGGCCACATCTTGAATATCGTGTCCAGTTCTGGGCCCTTCAGTTCAAGGACAAGGAACTCTTTGAAAAAGTCCACTCAGAGATGCAAGAATCATAGAATGGTTTAGATTGGAAGGGACCTCAAGGATAATCTAGTTCCAACTCGCTGTTATAAGCAGGGACACCTCCCACTAGAACAGGTCACTCAAGGCTTCATCCAACCTGGCCTTGAACACCTCCAGGGAGGGAGCAGCCACAACCTCCCTGGGCAATCTGTTCCAGTGCCTCACCACCCTCACTGGAAAGAACTTCCTCCTAACATCTAGTCTAAATCTTTCCTCTGCCAGTTTAAACCCATTGCCCCTAGTCCTGTCATTGCAAGACCTTGTAAATAGTCCCTCCCCAGCCTTCCTGTAGGCCCCCTTCAGATACTGGAAGGCTACTCTAAGGTCTCCTGGAAGCCTTCTCTTCTCCAGGCTGAGGCTTCCTTCCTGAAGAGTCTACAACTACTTGTCCCCACACTCCAATCGTGAGATCCATCCCACCATGTCTCAGTGATGCCAGTAACATCATAACCCTGTAGACTTGCACATATTTACAATTCTTATTTGTTCCCCATGCTCCTTGTATCAGTGTAGAGGTATTTCAGTTGTGCCTTTATTCTAGCTGACTTAATGACTGATCTTCCCTTACTCTGATCTTTAGGAACTCTTTTCTCAGTCTGCACTCCAATCCTCTGGTCAGATCCCACCTGTCCATGTTCAAGACACCTCTGTAGCTATCAACCTATCTCTACCTCTCATGTCATCACTACCACGTGGATTACTATGTGATGTTTCCCTGTTGACAGCCACTACCTGAAGGGGATCTGGCTCATCTCTGTAGGACTTCAACTGCATTGTTTTGTCCCCATTGTGCTTCTGGGCAGCAGGTTGGGAGCCCTTTTACTAGTCCCCCATTGCTTCCACATTGTATTGAAAGACTCTATTCGGCTGTTTAATCCAATGTCTCTGCCACTGTTTGGAATAACAGAAGAGAAGATGATTTGTGCCCCTGAATCTTGTACCACTCATCCCAAGGCTGTGAAGTCGATTTTGATTGTTTTGGGACTAACTGTTATAATTTCTTCTCCTCCTACATGGAAGATCAATAATGGGGTAGTAGTCTATAGAGCGCACCAGGCCAGGAATTTTCCTAGCAACATCCCTAACCTGGGCTCCAGGTATGCAGCACACCTCCTTATGAGAGCGGTCCCTCTGTTCCTCTCAGAAATGAATTCCCTACAACTATCACTCTCCTTTTTTTCTTTGTTGGACTAGTCCTAATTCTTGGGGCTGGCTGACACGCCCTGGGCAATTGAGCAGATGTACTTTCCCGTCAATCCTCTTCTGCCTGACCCTCTGTTTCTAGTGCCCCATATCTGTTGTGCAAGGGCAGCTGGTAAGACTGAGGTCGAGAGGGGACTCTGCTGCCTCTGTGGGGGGGTGATGGGGACAGGATGTACGGACCTGCCTCCACTCCCCCTCATCTTCTGGGTCTCCTCCTTTACCTGTTTTGTCTTTGTAGCAGGAGGAAACAGGATCCTCTACTACTTGTGCAGGCCTCGCCTGCTGCCCCTCCTGTGGGAATAGTATGGCCTGGCTCCACGAGTCAATTTCCGTTTCACAATCCCATACAGACTTCAGTCTCTCGACTTCCTCCTTTAGCCCAGCCACCATACTGAGCAGCAGATCACTCACCAGCTCACACCTCACCACACCTTTGAATGGAAGGTGGCTTCATATCCACCACCTTCCATTCCAAATGTTAGGCTCAGGCATTCTCTGCAGCCAGGGGTCTGGACACCCACATACTTGCACGAGGCACCAGTCTGGGTGCCCACAGTTTTCTTAGCCACAATTTTTGCCCGGGTTAAAACCACGGCTAATACTTTTGGTGTTTGGGTTTTGTTTTGTTTTTTCTTGGTGTTGTTTGTGGGTTTTTTTCAAAATAATTCTGTCGGCGCACGGTGCTCGCCGGGATCCGGCGGGACAGTCGCTGCCTCTCGGGAGGGGGCTCCGCCGCTGGCTCACCCGGCTTCCTATCTCGCACCTAACCACGGCAATGGCCCCAGCTGTGTCAGTCCCTTCGCGCAGGCCTGTGAGGGAGCCGCCCCTGCCGCCCCTCCTCCTTTTCTGCAGGTGCCTCCGCGTCTGGAGGCCTCCTCTTTGCCTGAAAGCAGTACCGTTAAGCGCCGGAGCTGGTCCCGGTGCCGCTGCCTCTCCCAATGGCGCTCTGCTGATTAAGGGAGTGGAACATCTTCCTTACAAGGAGAGACCGAGGGAGGGGGGTTTCTTTAATATGGAGAGGAGGAGACTGAGGGGTGACCTCATTAATGTTTATAAATACATAAAGGGTGAGTGCGAAGAAGGTGGAGTCAGGCTCAGCTCGGTGATGCCCAACGACAGGACAAGGGGCAATGAGTGGAAGTTGAGGCATACAAGTCCCATGTAAACATGATGAAAAAATTTATCCTGTGAGAGCGACAGAACACTGGAACAGACTGCTTTGTGTGTGTGTGTGTGTCTGTGTGTGTCTGTGTGTGTGGAGTCTCCTTTTCTGGAGATATTCAAAACCCACCTGGACGCGTTCCTGTGTGATCTGGTATAGGTGATCCTGCTCTGGCAAGGGGGTTAGACTGGATGAGCTTTTGATGTCCCTTCCAGCCCCTGACATTCTGCGATTCTATGTACAAGCCATCTCCTAATGTCTTAGTTATATACAAAAGACTGCCCTGTGTTAACATTCCTGCATCTGCAGAACAATGCTGCAGGCGTTGTTTTGGAGATTCCTTTGGACTGACAATTTCTCTATCCAGGGTGTTAATCAACAAACTTAGGCATTAATACAGCATCTCTCAAGTGCCTTATGCACAACAGCGGCTGTTTTTGGGAGTCCCCAGGACAGTCTGAAATTCCCACTTGTAGATTTCTTGCAACAATTAGTCAAATGCTTTGCTGTGAAGACAGTTAGATGTTTAGTCAATCCCCTTGCCTTTTGCTGGGCTTGTCTCTGCGGAGCCAGTCTGGGAGGCTCCTGGACCAGTGCTGGGATTTGATGACTGTGTACAGAGTAGGCACACAAGCACATCTGATACCCAGATACCCAGCTACTCAATTATGACACAGTGTAGACTTCAACTGCACACTAGTATCACAACTATAACTTAAAATTTCATGTGTCCTGTCCTACAAAATATTATGAGAAAAATCTTTGGGAAAAAAATATTTGACAAACACGCATCAAACAGTTAAAAGTCTAACTCAAGTGTCTTGGGCATACTAAACATTAGAGATTATACAGTTGCATGTGTATTAGGATTTTGGTAATATAAATCAAACACAAGGTTTTAAAAGGGTTGTAATATCTTCTGTGTCTACACGAAAGAGACAAACTGAGAAATGACAATTTGTGCAGAGAGGTTGCTAAGAAACTGGCCAAGAATTTGAGTCCATGGTAGTAATTTCAGGTATCTAAGTTACTTCATTCTGGCTTTCTTGCTTCTTGTGGTAGCACAGTTTAAAATACCCTTTAAAAGCCTTACGAAAGTATTCTTTCTTGGGAACACAAAGTACAGGATGCTATTAGAGTAATCTGTACGATCACAAAATAAACAATGTATCAAGGAAGAGAATGAACTTCCACACACACATTTGGTAGCTTAAATTCCACAGAATACAGTTATTCCCCATCTTATGTTGGTAACATTGGGAAAAAAACCTTAGGAGCCTGACCCAGTATTGGATGAAATCAACGGTATTCTTTGTGGTCTTTTTGTTTTACTCTATTCTTAAATGGAAAAAAATGCTTGCAAATAGAAATCAAATTGCAACTGCGAAATGTAGCATTATAGCAGATCATACTTGAAAGTTAAAGGTTATGAATAGGTCATTATGTTGCTATCCAACACTTATTTGCTTACTCTTCAGTCTTAAGTATTTGATGTTGCTATCTTGCCTACCTTTTTTCACATACTTTTTCCTTTTGTGTTTTTACCTGCAATAGTGAGAACAGCAATTGTCTTTTGTTCAGAATACATTTTTTGGCAAGGTAATTCTGTTTAGTCTTCTTAGATACGAATTGTCTTCCTTCATGCTTTTGATGGGCAAACACATTTGACATTCCTATTAATTCACCACTGTCTTCTCAAGACGAAATGATGCCTATCAATAGTTAGCTTCCCTTCTCCTCCTGTACTGTAAATTACCTTTCAGGTATATTAGCAGCAGTACATGCTGGCTTCTCTTCTTATGTGCTCTTCTTACCAGTTTGCTCTTCTGCTACATTAACTTGAGTATATGTTAGTCTTCACTTGACCCTACCCAATGTTTTTTAATGCACACTACTGCTTTAAGGGCTGTCTGCTGGAATACTGACTTCAGCCATGGATAAACTGAAATGGGCCACACATTTCACTAAAATGTCTTCCTGCTGGTGAAAGTTAAAGGCATTACCTTTTAAACTTAGCAAAGAAAACCAGATATTTCTGGGAAAGAAACATAGCTTTGTGTAATGCGTTGAACCCATTTTCATGTGCCTTAGCAGAGCTTTATCTTTTCCCAGGTTTCTTGCACCTCAGTATGTTTTTCTGTTAGGAAAAACTCATTGCTAAAGCAATTCCAAATAATGATAAATTCCAAATAGTAATATTTTAGCTAAGAGGTTCTTTTATTGTTCCGAGTTCCAACTGTGTTGTCTACTAGCTGTGTTGGACAGCAAGGAGAACGACTAGATGTTAACTTTATCCTTCTACTTTGACTCATCATCCCTGTTGTTTTCACAACTTCTGGGCAAATTAAATAGCAAAGAAGTGAACAAATCTTGTGGGAAAAAAAAAAAGTTTTAAAGGGGAAAATAAGTGCAAAATTTTAAAAGGAGAAAAATAATAAATTAACTATATGAAAATAGCAGCTGCTGCTCTTTTCCTGAGACTTTCATATGAAGTGTCATAGATGGAGCATGAGCCTCCCCCCTTTCATTCCCATAACACACCTTCTGCAGTAAGTTTAGACTATCATACATTTGTGACACAGCTTGAGCCTGTCAGCAGTTCTATCTGTCAACTGTCAATCACATCAGTTTCCAAGCTGGAAATGGCCAGTGCAGCTTTGCAGCCACAGATCCTCCTCCAAACATTGCCCTGATGGAAACGATGGTAGCCCATCTTCTGCCTGTGACAGCAGATTCACAGCACTTCTGGTTCCTATGACTGAATGTGATGAGTGCTAACAGGTACTGATTGTTGTGAGAGACAGTGCTGATGTTCACTGCACTGAAGAAAGCTGGGAATTTTTAAAACTTTTTTTCATAAGGTCACAAAATCTCCAAAGAGCGATTATGCTTCACTGTATGTTTGAGGTAGTTCCACATGCACTGTTGGCTCAATACCATTACCATATGGGGTCATCAGAACATAGAATGGTTTGGGTTAGAAGGGACCTCTAGTTCCAACCCCCTCAGCCATAGGCAGGGATATCATGCCCGATATTGAACTTTTTGGGAATGTCACCTGAAAAAAATTCCTCATATTCATTCTAATACATGAAATGAAATGCAGGTAGCATTGCACATGTCTAAAGATGACTGCTAGCTGAAATGCTGAGTATTTCACCTCCTGATAAATAGACTCTAAGTGTATTGAGAAGAACATCTAGACAGCTAGTAAGTTGTAGTTTTTGACTATGTTCCTTATCTTTGCCATGTTCCTAGATGGACAGATGGCAACTATGTTGTCAGTCTCAGCAAATTCAACAAGGACTTGACTATTTAGAGAAATGGACCTATCTTCATTTGCATCAGAATTGGTTCCTCCAGCTCAGCATGCCGGTAGAGTGTGATGGTGCATTCAGTGTATACACAGCATGCTGCTATGAGATTAGTGCCTTCTAAATAATACAAAATTCAGTAGGGAGAAAAATAAAGCATTCATATTTTCAAGTTTGCAAAGACACTCAGCTCATAATTCCCACAGAGGTTTGGAGAATTTTAAAAATTACAAAATACAGTAATTTCCATATTCTGCAAATGGTCTGGGAGATGCCATAGAATGCTTGTAAATTCTTCAGGCATTATGAGCAAATATTTTACTTCTGTAGTGAAGTCAAACCTGTGTAATGAATTCAGCATTGTGCAAGTAAGTGTGCCAAAAAAACATCAGAAATATTTTTTAGAATTGCACTGTAGGAGAGATGACAGGCGATGCCATGACTTTTAACCAGGTTGCCTTTATGACTGCTCACATCAGGCTGTCATCTCATAGAAGCTGATTTCCTCCTGCTGCTTTCAGAAAACAAAAATCACAACAAGATTTTCCCTTTCCCAATTAGTCATCTTTTTAAAAAACAAAGGCTTCTGAATCACATGCACATATATATTGGAGTTAAGTCACTACTTGATAGTTTTCCTTTTATGATTTTTTTCAGTTTTATACTGCAAATAATTAGACCTCTCTTTATCATGATTATGTAAATTAGAGTGTTTGGCAATTCCAGAACAAGCTATTAATTGTGTAAGGGTCGTGCATTCTTTCGATGCCTATTTCAAGTACTGAACTGGCAGAAGGACTTCGTTTCACCATTGGACTTATACTCCCTAGGAAACTGTATCATAGCAAGAAACCTCACCATACTCTTGATGTTATGGTACTGTTACTTATTTAGTAGTGCTGAAAACTGTAAAGGTATTGAGAAAATGTATGCCTTCATAATGCTGCATCATGGCTTCACCAAGACAATTCAGTACTGAAGTGTATTCTCGGCTACCTCTTCAAAATGTGACATTTTCTTCAACTGTTTAGATTAGCTAAAGAAGAAAAGCAGCTCATCCACAGTATATCAGGAAGCTTTGACACAATCATAATGATGCCAGCAGAGATATAGTTATTTCTATCTGCCCAGGCATTTTCTCTCTTTATAGTGGTAGCTTAAATCTAGTTTGAATCAAACCATTACAGCACACTGCTGTGACTAGCGCCTTGAAATTATTTTGATCTGAAGACAAATAAGCTACCTCTTAGAGTTTACTCTTCCTTAAAAAATGGAGGAAGTAATTTTATGTTGGACTATTTAGCAAGTGAGATTCCATGCTTCAGTGAATGGCTGCACTCTCCAAAACCTCCCATCACAGAATCATAAAAAAATTATAATAATTGTGTTCCAAGTATGAAACTGTGGTATTTCAAACTCTACACAGCATGTTTTCATTTTCTTTTTTATCTAGTCCTCCAGGTTTTGATATATTATTTATTGAGAAAACTCTTATTTCTCTCGCTTTCTAATTCAGAGTATGCTTCTGCCCTGCTCTTGCTGCTGCAGTAACATAACAAAAGATGGACTCAAGCTTTTAAGGAAGTTGAACTGAAACTGTATCATTAATAGACATAAGCTCTGCACAAACAACAAACAGTCTCTCATAAATAACATGATTCTGTTACTGCTTCAGATTTTGTCTCTCACCTCCAAATGTTTAAGTAAAGGGAAAACTGGAAGTTTGTGCTCTGGGGCTGAGATTTTCAACTTTTCTAAAGATTAATAGAATTACTCTCTTTTTTTTTTTTCTTTTTTTTTGTTGTTGTTGTTTAGTCATTTACTAGTCTAGCTGATGTTTTCATTTGCAGAGGGGTTAAGAAATGTCACTCTAATATTTTTCTGTAGTACAGGGAAGAGCCAGCCAACAGCAGGAGCTCTGCAAAGGCATATTGTATCACAGTGTGGACAAGAGCAACAGGGTTAGGACTCGGCTAAGCAAAAGAACAAGCCCAAAAGGCTTATTGGTGTCTCACTTTTGCTTATCTCTACTGGAGTACTCTATCAAGTCACAAAGCCTGTCTTCGTAAGTGCCTGTACCTTACAAAAGATAAATGTTACCAAAGGAATGACAAAGGCTCAGCACTTTTGCAAACTGTGTTGAATATATGTGGTTCATATGAAATCAATTACTTTTATTAACACAACTGTATTACAAACCAATCATATTATGGGTTATTTATTTTAAAAATATCATTTACTGTAGTAAAAAATGTAGCACATTTTTTAAGTGCTCTGAATATGTATAAGGCTTTTTGAAAGAGTTACAAAATAACAGAAACAGATGAAACAATCATCTGGTGGACTTAAAATGTAGATGCTTGCAGAATGTATTAAATAGTTAAAAAAAATACATCGAGAAATGTTAATATCTTTGTTTCACGGGTTGGCACAGTAGTATTTTTAATGTTCTCTGTTTGTTCTTTTAGCTTTTAAGTAGCGTTATACCCTATAACTTAAAACTAGTAATTTGCAAGAGATTAACCCATAATAATACATATTATGGAATTATTTTGAGATTATTCCATATGTGATTACTTCAGTGCTCTTTTGCCCATGCCCGATTGTATTATTTTTTTCTCTGTTGTTCTTTTTCTGCCATCTCTTCTGTCTTCTGTATTCCTTTTGATGCTTTTTTCGTGCACTTAAAAAATTCACAGAGGGATTCACAGATTATAAGAATTTCATCACCTGCAGTTTACTAGAAATCCTGACCTGAAAAACTGAGTATCTGTTAGCTGAGTACTCGTTAGGTTTGGAGGGTATGTTAGGAGCTCGGCATGAGTAAAAATGTTTTCATCTGATCCACATGCTGCACTCACTTCTAAGTTATTTATAGATATGCTGTTCTGGTTCAATTTTCTATCTCTTTATTTACACATTTCATTATTAGAATTGCTTTCTGCTTCTTTTTGAATAGGAGCATTTCTGTCATTGTAATCCTGCTACTCTGATCCTCCTTTACTTAACAAAAGTAATTTGTTAAACTTCCTAACTTTGAGCAAAAGGGAAAAATGTCTGACACAAACTGATTCGGTTGCTGTCACACCAGAAACAGAACAGATAGTGTGCTACCGTTCTATTCAGGCCAGTAAGAAGCTGAAGTCATTGTACTATTCCCATGTCTTTGGTGAAAATATGAGATAGCTTCAACAGTTAACAGTTGATCATCACATCTTCCCTTATTTTATTTTTCAAGACAAGATGCTATAATTCAGCTGTAGCTGTACAGTCAACTGATTTGAGTGCAGTCCCTCACTGGAGGTGTGATTCCCATTGTTCCTTCTACTTGTGGCCAATCCTGCAGCACCAGGCTAGCATTTGCCCAGCCAGGCGATGTATCAGATCATAGGCTAATCTAGCCAAAAAAGAGATTACTTGTCACTTAATCGAGTCACTGCACTGCTATGCAAACCTATAAGGGAGCAATTTCCCTTTTCAGAAGTTGCCCATAATGCCTTGCATTAAAGGAGCCATGGAATTATAGTGTCAGTCAGGCTGCAGTACTGCTCGATCTGCAAGTCAACAGGAACAAAAAAGCCCCTCATAACTGTTTGAACTAGAGGATCAGGGCTCCCCTTTTCACAAGGTGAGGTGTCTCCATGCTAATCAATATGCAGTCCAGAAATATCTGACTTGTATGAGTTATTTGGATTGCACACTTCAAAAACACCAATTTCCAACACGATACTGTAAAGATCTTTTTTTCTTGTTTGTTTGTTTGACTTAGGCAAAAGTAACCAACATCCCATACTTGGGTCAATAGACAAATAACAGCTAAGACAGAAGAAAATCTGTTCCAAAGGATTTAATATGCAAGAGAAAGGGGAGGGACACAGTACTAAGTTGATCTTAGCTTACAGTAACATAGTGTTTCAGTAGAACTACATGGGGGAAGGAATTTGGCTCTTGAAACAGTAGGAAAAGGAATATGATGCCGGAAGTTGAAATCAATTGGTTTCTGGAGCTCTCAAGATGTCATGTCAGCCCTGTGAGCAGTACAGTGTGCACTGTTTTCAATATTAGATAGTCTTTTGTAAAATGAATAAAATAGTCATTGACTGTATCTAATTCAATTTCTTCCTAACAATAAACAATCCTTGGTAGAGCCCAAATTTTCAATAGGGTTCAAAACCGATGACAATATGTGGTGCATTAGTTTAATCAAATAATCATAAATAAAACATTTTATCATTTGCAGCTGTATGCTTTCAAAAAAGCTGTCCACAACTTTTCTAACACTGTGGTTTTGGGAATAAAAATAAACCCACTTGAATTCTGCCAGTTCAAAATTCATTCTTGGTAATGGTAACTTTGAAAGATGCAGCACGCTTGGCATCATTTGTGTCTCTTGGTTTATGGAACCTTTATGTAGTTATTTTCTAAGCATTTCAAAGAATGTTTTCTTAGCTCTCTTGGAATGTTGACACTAAATCACCCCTACTCCAAGGATCCCTGTCTAAGGACTGCCCAGTCCATTACACTTCAAATAAGATGATAAAACAGTGTGACTTAGGAGTGGCAACTTCAGACTATATCTCTGGAACCAAAAAGCAACTGGCAGTCAGAACAAAAAATTAATAAGTAGGTAACTAGAGGGGTTAAAGGACCAGGAGAAAAAAGGAATATCAAGGAATATTACCCTTGGGGGAAGGATTACAGGATAGGGTCCTTATGGAATACTTCCTGATACCAGTCTGATTAGCAGGTACAGAAACATGCAAATTTTTAATCTTGTGAAATATTTGAGCATTTTAGTTAATTATTTACATTTTACATTATTTGTTGTGTGTGTTGAAATGTTCACAGAAGCTTAAGTGCCAGATTCTGTTATCAGTCATGCTGGAATTGTGCAGTTTGCTTGATGCAGTTATTCCTGTTGCAACAGGGTCACTAGAAGTAAAGCTACATCATGTTTTCTTCTAAAAAAGAGTAAGATTCCACACAAGTACTCAGGTTCCAGAGGAGAAAAACTTTCAAAATAATGTAAATTTTTCATTAAGGATAAGATTAAATAAACATTCCCCAACATAAATAACTGTAAAAAAATATTTATACATCAATAACTTAGCCACGCTAGAACTTCTACAATTAAAGAAATTTCAGGATGTGCTCATGTATGTTTTGAAATTAATTAGTAATTCTATTTTAGTTTAGCATCTACTGTCAAAATTATTTACAGAAACTGCATTAACAAAAACTATGTATTAAAATTCATGGGAGTGACTAAAGGATTTCCCAAACTAGTGCCTGCTTTAGTACTGGAATATATGCAGTTTGTACTAATTAGAGGACTGTTTCAGTCCCAAATTACTGATTATTCTGGAGCGCAGAAAAATTTCATTGTCTTAGCCCTCCACATGATGTTGTCATCTTCAACTTGGATTCCTAACACGTCCTAGAAGTCCTACATGGATTTCTTTGTGGATTTCCTGACCCGATGAAAGTTAACAAACGTAACTTTAAGGGCATCAGAGAGGAGAAAAGCCTTGATGGGATAGTAATATTAGGAAGATTTATAGTAGCTTGACCAGCAGATCTCAGCTCGGCCATTCTGGTCTCTTTCCTTCTTTGCTAAATTTTTTACACCTGGGAATCGAGATCTCTTGTGTTCTATGGAATATGCATGGTGGAATTTGTAATTTCCTTAATAGAGCTTAAGGAAGAGCTTATTGTCTGAAAGTTGTGCTTCATTTATTCATAGACACTTATAAAGATCAAAATGTTTTAGTACTAAATATGGACTTACACACATTTGGCATACTAAAAGAGTATTTTTTCCCCAAAGTGTGGCTATTATTATTATATTTTATTTTAATATCACTCTATCATTAAGTATATCCTTGCACCACCCTTCAGAGGGTATTTGCTGCATCAGGTCTCTGCAATAGCAATGATGTCTCTGGCAAAGCAAATAAAATCTGAAACCCGTTAACAGCTTTTCTCTATTTTCTTTTCTCTACTTGGGTTCCTTCGGTAATAAAACAGGGCAAATACAGAACGAAGTTTGCAGGTGCACCATTGCTTTCTCCTATTGTCAAATGATTAGATGGTTGTTTGCCTTAGGTATTGCAAATGATTTCTAGTATCCCATTTCCTTCCTGAAAATATGTGTCCTTTTCAAGGAGTGAGTTCTGGCTCTATCTGTCAGACTGTGAATATAGGAATGCTCTCTAAAATGTGTCATCAAAACTGACTCAGGAGTCCAAGGCATCTTTGTGTACTAAAACATACTCTGATCAAATCTACTTTTACTGGGTCTTACAGTGTCACACAGGACAAAAAAGTATGAAGTCACCCCAAAGTTTATGAGGTCTCTTCTAACAGGTATTTTCCAGGTATCACAACAGCTAGGCATCTCATATTTAAATAACTGCAGTATTACTGTAGAGTCTTAGGGAAGTAAAGTTCTTCTTTTCAGTTGCTAATAATGGTGCTTTTCCCTCTTAGAAAGTCAGATGCTTGAAACGCCACAGCAGGCAGTCTGGTGCCAGTATAGGATACCAAGCTCCTGCTACCTTCAGAGATTCTGCTTTCTCTGTGTTGTGCCTCCTGAAGCAAGGTAGGACACAAATGCTCTTCTCTGGAAACTTGCTGTGAGACCTTCCATTATCTGAAAAAATGTATGGAGATTGTCCATATTCTGTGTAGTTCTTTTTCTTAGTATTCATCTTCAGGATCAAAACTGTCGGTGCTGGGGCTGGTTTGAGGATGCTGCCGCCTTTATCCATCATTTTTTCACACCTGGGTCCTGTGGCTGTGTATGTTTGCCTGAGAAAATTTTGTTCAAAAGTTATTACATAATGCAACAACACAGCACAATTGATACAACTGTCTCTGGACATAGGATTGAGAAAAAATAATGGCAAATTGAGGATATGTATGAAATTGAGGATCTGTATGTGTGACCCTATTCCCCAATCTGAATAAGTGTCAAAAACAACTATTTGTTTACAAGATAGGCAGGGATCAAATCCAAACTATTCAGCATTACTCACAGCAGTCAGAAAAAAATAACTGCTTTATCATATTTGGGCTGTTAGCACAAGACACTTTGTAAACAGTAGTGTCCCTGGGTAGGTTGTAATTGTCAGTAAGATTAGACAAACACAGATTGTGGGTTACATATCACTGGGTTCTGTCAAACTATGTTTGGTGGTAAATGATTTACTCAAAATACCATGACCTTGTATTCATGAAAACCACTAGTATCTTTGTCTCCAGACTGATGCATGACCTTGGAGCTAATTTTATTTGGTGTACAGATGTGCCCTGAATGTCTAACACTTGTATATGTACAAGTATGTCAGCACTTGCATTTCTGGCATTTTTACTTGCTAAACCCTGTTTTGATTCTAGCCAATCAACCATGATAATCTGTGATCTACTCTCAACTAGCACCTCAGGTAACAGAGATATCTATATCTATATTTAAAAATATAAATTAGGCTTCTGGATATCATCTCAGCAGGAATGTCAGACAACACGGTAAACAGTACTGCCACGTCTCTGGGTTTCTTTTATCTTTGATGTGTTTTTGACCATGGCCTGTTACAGCATAGGCCAAGGACAGATAGCTGTGATTTGTGCTTCTTCACAGCTAACTACAGCTTCTTGGGCTGGAAAACTGCTAAGTGGACAGCATCCAGCAGGCCACCTAGGGCTATGTTGGAATGGCCAGAAACTGGACAAGGCAATCATCAATCTGTGCCCACAGTGCTTGGGCTATCAGACCCACTCATGATCTGTGCCCACACTGCTTGGGCTATCAGACCCACTCATGACCTGCCTAGGGCATTTAAGAAACAGGATTTCTGACAGAGAGGCTTGGTGTTAGCCCTCATGGATTTCAATGTGCTGGCCAAGCTTATGCCAAGCACTCAACTATCAGTAAAGGGGACAATGAAGAAACTCAAATAGAAATGAATATATGAACACACAGAAAAAATCGGCAGAAGTCACTGTTCAGGACTATTAGATTTGTTTCTTTGCTCCAGCTTCCTCCATACAATACTTTCTTTAATGCATATTGTGCTTTTGAATGCTTTTACTGCGTATATTGTCAGTGTTACAAAGGTTCCTCTTACACGTTGCTGTTCCTGTTGTTCCTGTTCCAGCCTACTATAGGTAACACTGAGTTTTCTTCCTAAAGTCTTTTGGCTAAAATAGCCAATAGAGAAGGCTGCAGATGCTTCAAATGCAGTGTCCTCAGCCTTCCTAGCAGGTACATTGGTGTGCTTCTCTGTAGCATCCCAGGTAGGAGCAGCACAGGAGATGTAGGACAAGTGAAAAGCCAGAGTGAGCTGAAACGCAGAAGATTTCTTTTGAGGCAGAACCACTGTCACCATGTCACCCTGCAGGGGAAGCTTTTATTATATCTTTAAACTTGCACTAACATGCACTAGTATGCATTGCTTTTCCAGAAATGCTATTTTAGTTTTCCTGGTGTAGTTCATTATAAGTAAATTTATCTTTAAAGGTATCATTTCAGCTGATACTGTTCTATCTACACCTTGTAACAGTAGTTTAGAAAATTATATGATATAAACCAGTATAAGTACACCTTACAGAGCAGATTATTCCGTTGGAAGTACTTAGAAACCTGAGTTTGATATGCATGAAAAGATTAACACCTCTGTTTTTAAAACTTACTGCTTCAGAACACATACTGTGTTAAGTCACAGCTAAGACCTCTGAGGTAACTCCCATGAAAAATAATGTTTAAAACAAACACAGCCCACAAGTAAATCTATGTAAAAAATACTTACATACACTATTCTGAAAACGATGTGGAGTATTTTCAGGCTCCCTTAACACATGAAGGCCACTAAGTGGAAAATCTAATAATGTAATTAAGTACTTTTAATCACTTTATGCACTAGAAAGAGAGAACTTTATTGAACCATTATTACAGCTTTTAATTTTAAAGTGCATATTGAGCGGACTAATTTTGACCTTTAGCCAAAGATAAAATTACGCATAAAAGCAAAAGGATAAGATCTTCAGGTACAGCAATTTGTGATAGCTACTACAAGGTCAGCAGAGCTTTGAAAGTTTATTACTCCTGCCTACTCATATTAACTCAAGACATCTGGTTGGGTATGAGATGCTCCAAGAGATATAGTGTAAATGAAGTAATAATTTTATGGAGTCTACCATTTTTCTAAATGCTAAAGTTACTCTTGAGTTATGTATTACAGACATGTTATCTGCTACTCTTAACATTCTGTCTGTGTAGTAAACAATTTAAAAACCACATACATCACTAGAAAGAATACACAGGAAACTACAAAACCTTCTTACTTCATGGCTTTTGAATATTCTGTTGGAATGGCAATTTTATTCTTGATTGTCTTGTTTTAGAAAAGCTCTCTCAGGATTTACTTTTGTGTTGGTCCTCTAGCATTCAGCAAATGCAGATAATTGTAGTAGTGCTATTTCTGCATAAGACATTAGCCATAAGAAGTCAGTTATGTCAGTGATAGTGTCCATTGGACATGCACATTAACCCTTTGAGATTTACTGCTGTCACTCAGTACAGAAGAGGGACTAGTTCATTAATCAGCAAGTTTAAGATCATGTAACTCACAACCATGAGATGAGTCCTCTCTTCTCAGCAGTGGTGCATCTAGTTTGACTTGCACTGGCTACCCAAAGAATGACTTGATGTAATACATCCTCTTCACGTGAATTTTGCAGTGACTTCAAGTCTTTTGATGGTACCAAGTACCCCCAATGGCTGTTTTTCTCCATTTATTCACATGACAGGCACGCAATAACCACAGCACAGCAGTTTTCACTGAACGGCCTGAACTCCATGCCTGATCTCTAGGATTAAAACCTGTTCTGTTCCCTATAATTTGCAAACTCTTCTGCTTAGGCTGACTCCCAGTGATGGTCTCAGTCAATGCGAATCCAGATAATCTTCCTGACTGACTACTCAGCCCATGATTACATATTCCTGCCTTCAATACTTCAGAAGAAACAATTTATTAGATAAAGCTGCAGGTGCCATCTTTCTTTATAATTTTTTACATACTGAGGAACAGCCTGCATGCTTCTGTCTACGTAGTCTTCAAGATTATGGTTCCTTAATCATACCTGTGCTTATAATGAAGTATGTTCCATTACATGGTTATGCTGCCTTGTGTGGAATAACAGAATTAATTTAATTTTTTTTTTTTACTTCATATATAGAAAAACCTAACAAAATGGCTACCTATAGATGCTTAGTTGGGTGATGCCTGTTTGCATAACAGTATATCCAGAATATCTCTAGATGTCTACGAAGACTTTCATCAGTACTAATCTAAATGAATCACTTTTAAAATTAATAGCTGTGTCTCAGTAGAGAACATAATGTATTTCACATCTAAGCATAATTTCTGTATTTCAAAGAAATGTCAAAAATGTATGGGTACTGAACTCTCTTATATGTTGTAAGTCTCCAAATGTGATCATGTTACATTCACTAAGCAGTCGCTACAATCTATAGATTCTTTCTCTCTCTCTGAAGATCTGTATGTTCCCCTAAAGTAGTCAGTACACATTTAAAAGAAAACTATTTAAATTTCTATTGTGTTTAACAAATAATACAAGCTGTAGGGGTTAAAAAGCCACTATCTTTTGCCTTTCAGCTTTGTCTATAGTACGTGGGCAGTATGTGCAGGCACTCCATTCATATTAGGGAAAAACATGCCTAGATTTAGAAATCATCAATATGAAATTCTGAGGATGCACCTTCATGCTCCTATTCATTTATAACCTTTGTCACCTAAATAACATACAAAGGCAAATTCCTGTCTATTTCTAGTTCTAAACACAACTTCTGTCATAGTTGAGAGAGAAGCTGCACTTGTGATCTCTCTTCAAGATTCCCTCCAGGAAAATTTACACTTGCTAACACAAGACAAAATTCATAATTTGTGAGGCACCCTTTCCTTGCTATCAGAGACTTCTTATTGCAGTCTGTTTTGAGTGTGTATCAGTCTTGTAAATAGTGTATTTTATCTTCCCTTACATGCCAATACTCTGTATTGTCCAGCCTATGTACCTAAGCTAATTTCCTGTTACCTACCTCCCTCAAGGGACATATCTTGTAGGTTGCTCAAGGACATTTGTTTTCTCTGTGTTCACATGAATCTCACATTACTGTGCAACTTCTCTACAATTAGGATAGCTATTTTCATACTACTATTTTTCGTTTTGCCAACTCAAATATTTGCAGCTGGCTAGTTGGTCCTTAAGTTATATTCACTAAAATTAATGTTTATCTCCAATTCCAGGTAATTTCCTTCTGCCTGTCCTTTCGTTATTTTTAAAATAACAGAAAGTCAGAAAACATTTCCCTCCTACAACTACCAATTTGTGTCAGGATTACTTTTTCTGATGCCGTCTTTTAAAATTTATTTCTGCACAGAGTAATGTCAAAGTAAATGAATGTAAACATATTTTAGTTACCTCTTATACTACGTTGTATAGCTGTATGTCAGTAGAAAAAATTAGTAAAAAATGATATTTTGAGGAAATATATTCACAGACAATTGTGATCAAAGAGATTAAAACTTACTAAATACATTATTCACTTTTGTGAAATATTTTCTCAGCTTTGCTAAATATCTAGAAGACATATTGCTAGTTTTGTACTTAGTGATTTCACATAACGGATATTAGTTGATAAACAGGCAAGCCAGCAAAATATCTTTTGAAAAATATAAAGAAATTATTTTTTTTGGGGGGGTGTGGGGCATGGGGAGTGTGTATTACTAAAACAAGCATTAAATTGCAGGGAGAGTATACTCATTAGTTCACTGATCACTAGTGGAAGTCATAGTGCTGAAATGGGTACCATATGTTTGCTGTGGTATCCACAGGGATTGGTAAATGCCTGCAACTGACTGTTGCAGTGACCAGTCTGTCAGCAGCCACTTGCATGCACAGGATGGAAACAGAGGCCTATATGTTATTTAATTCTGAGATGAAGAAAGAGATCCATTGCTACCAAGGTTTCAGAATGTTCAGCATTCTCCATGAATTGAGTTTGCATCAGATATTGGACTCTCAAACAGAAGTTTCATATTGATTGATCCAATTATCAGAGCCATTAAGAAGGAGTTAGAAAATATGGGTCCAAATTTGGGATTTAGCTCCCTGCCTTATCTCAAGGAGGAGTGAAATGTGTATTTTCCAGCTGCCAGAGTATTGTGTACTGCATTTTCAGTGTGTTGTTTTTCTCAAAAGGGCCTGTAGAAGGTGATGGACTTTGCATTAATCACTAAATAGCACCTGAAGCAAGAGTTAGAAACTGGTTGTTTCCATGCAAATGGGTATTTAGCATTCTCATCTTCTCTCTGAAAAATACTCCAGCACTTAAGGATTTTATTAATAGACAATATGACAGAGAAACATTTTAGATGTCACGGCCTTGCAGAGACTCCAGTGAATCCAAACTTTAAGCCTAATTCTGAGGCTGTGCTATGTGCCCACAACATGCAGACTTCACCGTTTGGAGAAAATAATTGTCTTCGCTGACACTGAAAAGACACCTTGTATCAAACCGCCTTGGTGATGCCTATTCAAGCAATGCATGACTCTGGATTACTTGGGTACTTCAGCAAACCTGTCACAACTCACATGCACTTCCCCTGTCCTGGAATTGTAGCCTAAATCAGTAGCATTTTTGGTTTTGCCTGTAAAGCATCTCTAACCACAAAAATCTAGTTATTTTAGAATTAAATTAAAAAATGTGTTTAGAATTGGGAATGATGCAGGGCAAGGGGCAACAGGTGGAAGTTGAGGCACAGGAATTTTTATGTAAACATGAGGAAAAATATTTTCACTGTGAGGGTGACAGAACACTGGAAGAGGCTGCCCAGGGGGGTTGTGGAGTCTCCTTCTCTGGAGATGTTCAAAACCCCCCTGGATGTGCTCCTGTGTGATCCTGCTCTGGCAGGGAGGGTTGGACTAGATGATCTTTCAAGGTCCCTTCCAGCCCCTAATATCCTGTGATTCTGTGAAACCAAGAGTCAAATCTCAAGAGGGATGAAACAAAGACTTTGGTAATATCTCCTAAGAGGTAAAAGTCCAATAATGGCTAGTAAAAAGAAGCAGAGGGGAGCATAGCTACAAGACAGAGCTTAACAATTAGATATTTTGGTATTTTGGGCCTGTTATTCAGCTAGCACCATGAAGTATCAAAAGTTAACATGTACTGTTTAGATCTTTATGTACAATACCTGAGTTTTAGCAAAATGTCAAAAGCCAGATTTTATATCCTATATCTCACTCAAAATGAATGAGACAGGCAAATATTTCAGACTTTAGACCAGCCAGTAAGCAGCTACTTGCAACTACTTCTATTTCTTCCACCTCAGGTTATTCTTCCCTTTATGGCCTAATCGAACTGTTCTATTTTAAAACATCCCCGCTTATTCCTTAATAATACTCTTGTTATGCATTTATTGAATGAAATTATGATGTACTAATGCCAGTAACAGTTCTGCCAGATAAGCCAAGTTTAAATCAAGACATCTGGGCAACTACCATGATTTTTTTCTTCATTGGTCTTGAAAATCCCTATACCAAAGTTCTCAAACTAGTTTTCATTTTCCAAGCAATTAAATTCATACTACACTGTGTTGCTTTCTCATTGCAGAACAAATGACTTTCCAGAGTTAGTAACAATCTCGTACCCAGCTGGCATACATGGTGCTGTATTGTGCCCAAGTAGTCAGCACTGTCTCAGTTAAGAAAACAGGAAACGAAGTTTTCACAGCTACTATTTAGTTTTTCTAATTACTTCAAATTATTCTCTTTTGACTAAGTAAATTTACACTCTGATGTGACTTTGTATCATTATGTCACGTTCACTGCTACATGCATCACTCTTTTTATGTATTTGATAAAATAACTGCTATGTGTATCACAGAGTTCCTCTAATTAACCTGTTATCCAGTTCTAACTTCTCGTTTTCATCTTCAACAGCTTTATGTTCTAGTGGAATGAAACTGAAGGAAACTGTGCTCATCATCAGCCTCTTGATGAGCCTCTGCATAGACAGGAATCTTTCATTTTTAGGCTTGTTTCAGAATAAACAAGTGACACAAAGGTCAATAGGGTAAAGGCAGACCCCAGAAATCTGATATCTGGATTCATTCTCTCAAGAAAGTAACATAATTATAGGGTCCAGTTCACCAAAAGGTCAAGCTCAGCTATATCTAGGCATTCTAAAGGCAGGATTTAGAGAGTAGAGGCAAGGATTACTAAGACATTTTTGTAGTTTGAGGAGTATTACAAGCTCTAAAGGTAGACAGAGACAATTGTTGGCTGCAAACTTTCAACAGTAAGCAGAGAAAGCCAGGATTACCGTTCCTTCTGGTAAAGAACCACAGAACTTGAGAGGCTGGAAGGGACCTCCAGAGACCGAGTCCAGCCTCCCTGCCAAGGCAGGAGTCAATTTACCACTTGCCCTCTGGGGGGACTCGAGAGGCTCCTTTCTGCTGAAGCAGAAGGCACAATACACAGCAAACAGAGTAAACAGAACCAAAGCAAAGAGCTCTCACTACAGAGAGGCTTTTTAGAATATTTACTCACAAACTACTATCTCCAGATTCCCAGGGCTGCAGTATAGTAGTGGCTGGTGAATGCCAGACTGAGCCTTCTGTATTAAGCCACCTCATCTAATGGCGTTTGTTTTCTAAAAATAACTTTTCCCAAAATAATGTATTTCAGACTGGCAGATCTAAATATGAAGAAACTACATTTGTTTTACTTTTTATCATCTGATATCATATAAATTAGTAGCATTTGCAACATGACAGCACAAAATGTGAAACCTGAATCAATACCTTTTGTTGTTACCAATTCTCTAGATTTTTGCTGCTTACTGTGAGACACAAAAGTATGAAAAATTAAATTTTGCTTTCAATGAACTTACATTTGATGCTAAATGCATTTATATTGATTGTTGCAATATCAATCATAGTGATATTTTAAGTAAACTAGGTAAATAAGTAATGTAATTAAAATGCTATTCTCAACCTCTAAAATAACTTTTGAAATTAGACAAGCAGTGGATCATTTCATATACTTTGCAGGAAGCACTGAAAAAAGTAACGTGATTCTTTACTTGAATAGTAAGAGAGCTGATTTCAACTTGTTTTAACCCTCCACAGTTATTGTGAGTACAGTACTACTTTCTTTTGGGGGGGCATTTTAGATTCATCCTTAATCGCTTTAAACCAAGACTGTGTTTCAATCGGTTCAAATGATGTACAGCTGATGTTCTCAGCGTTGTCTCTACTGAGGCATTTTTTCAGCTTGACAGGTTTTATACTTACAGCTAAGCAAAGAACTCCATTCACCTTTGAAATATGGAAAGTGTAAATTCACTCTAATACCCTGACACTTGTTTACCACTCCATCATATATGATGGCTCTTTTGACTAAAATCCTTTGAGACATGATGGAGTTTTCTGCTCGTTTCCAGTGAGCCAATTACCTTCTAGTGTAGATTAAAACATAGGCTGAGTGCATATCCAGTAGCTAGAGGGAGATCAACTCTTTGGAAGACCTCTTCTTACAGCCTGACTTACAGATGTCAAAAATTTCAGTTTTGCTGATTAAGTGGAGTCATAAAATCCATGGTAAAATTAATAGTTACACTTAGTGCTAGACAGAGGACATAGAAGTGTGTTTTGTTGGTGTGGTTTTTTTCTTTTCTTTTTTTTTTTTCCCTGCTAATTAATCTGAAAATGTAATTCTTATAACAAGGAGATGGCACTTATACTCAGTAGGCATTCTCAGAGCTACATAATACCTTGGAAGCTTATGTGGAAAAGTAGAGGGTAAGGGTCTACTCTTTGTTCTACAATAAAATAACATGTAATAGACTATTTATTTTAAGCTGACATGATTTTGTTAATTTGCAGAAATCATGGTCTCTTTCAATCTTGTAAAATGCATCACCTCTGAAGCATTAGAAATTGCTACTTTCAGAATACATGAATTTTAAAGAACATAATATAAATAACAATTACACTAAATAGATACTAATGTAATTAGCATGTGAATTCCAGCAATATATTTTACACTTATATTTGCCTATTTTCAGAATAAAGTTTACAAAGTACAAACTTTTCTACATTACCCTAAAACTACCAGCATACATACAAGTTGCTACATCGTATTTGTTATGTTTAATGTTTATCATTACAAAGTAAGCCCTGAAACAGGGCAGCAGACCCAGGCAACAACTCAGTATTCTAATTTACTTAATAAAAGTAAGAACATCTGATTTCTTACGTATGCATAAATCCATACAAAACACACTACATACACATATGTACTTTTATATATATATACATACACATACACACATATCTATTTGTATGCATATATATATGCAAGTCATGTGAGGAGTGGATGAAGGAATAGGACTTGTTTGTCCCAGACAAAAGGAGGCTCAAGGGAGACCTTCTTATCTCTACAACTACCTGGAAGGAGGTTGGAGCAAGATGGGTGTTGGTCTTTTCTCCTAAGGAACAAGAGTAAATGGCCTGAAGTTTTACTGGGGCAGGGTTTAAAGTGGATATCAGGAAAAATTTCTGCACTGAGAGTTGTCAAGTATTGGAACAGCATGCCTAGGAAGGTGTTTAGGTTGTCATCCCTGGAAGTATTTAAAAACATATAGATATGCTGCTTAGGTATATGGTTTAGTGGTGCACTTGGGAGAGATGAGTTAATGATTGGACTTGATGATCTTAAAGGTCTTTTCTTGTCTGACTGATTTTATTACTCTGTACACATAGACATATAATATATACTATTTTAAAATATTTTTAAAAATATGCTATTTAAGTGTTGTCTTTAAGAGAAAACTTTGCTACTTCCTAGGGAGGCAAAAACTCTTCTATTTTACTCACAGGGAAGGCAGACCAGCACAGGAGGTGACCTATATCAACAGACAGGAATAGAAGGATAACCTACATAGCAGTATCCACATTTCACTCAGAATGTCAGTCATTACCAACTTGTTACCTCCCCATTTCTTCTTGACTCTTCCCATTGTCCAGGTTTTATTTGAGAGTTCTCTACTGTTTCCCTTCATTCTCTCTTCCCCTTTCTCCCCCTCTGAACTTTTCTGTCTGCTTCTTCTCTGACTCCGGTTTTCCTTGAAGGATTCAGAACAGTAGCAGTGAACTTTTAACCACTGACATTCAAATAGGATCAGAATGATGTCAAAGGAGTTCACACCTCCCTACTATGTGTTTATAGAAAATGACTTGACTTCTGGCTTCTCAAAATTTAAAGCTTGTTACAGAGGGAGAAATATGTCATAAAAAGGAGATATTAAAGAAGGAAAGAGGCTTTACCTCCCACCCCTACTTCTCATACAGTTCACAGAAGGTGCCACATTTCATTTCACTCCAAAACTTGCTCAGTCCTCAGTTAAAAAAGATCCGGAATATGAGATCTTCTGTGTCCTGCCCTCTCTGGCTCATCCACAAGTGATCAGTAATTTTCACAGAAGTTATTTGTGGAATAACTGAGGAATACTAAGCACAGTATAGTAATTTAGTATTAAAATACAAACAAAGAAAAACAAACCCAGCAGAAATACCTTGATTTTTCTAGTAGTCTCTAGTTCTGCATGGAGGAATTTGATAGTTTGGCCCAACTCCAGCAAAGTCAAACAATCTCTGCTTCAATGGTACCAGTTTTACACCTGAATTCTTAGCAGTCATCCTAAGAGCCATAATGCTATTATCTCATAAAGATTAAATTACTAATACTAATGAAATACTAATTAAAATCACTTATGTTACACTTGAAGACAGAGGAAAAATCCCTGTGGGTGGCAATCAATCAATGAAATCTTGTAAAACCTATTTTAAGTATTATCCCACCAGAGGAAAATCAATCTAACAATGACTACATATTATAAAGGAGGGTTGGGGGGGGTTAAAACATAATTTTGTTGTTTAGCATGAACAGTGATTATGATGACAAAGATGATATATAGAGATAATTTGCAGTGAAATATTCATAGCACAATAGGCAAATAATGACAGATTTCTATTATTTATTTCTAGAAAAGCAGGTTCGTTAAACAATTTTTGCAAAGTATATGCAATAGTAAGAGAGACTCTAAAAGAAACAAAACTGTGACAGGAAATTAATATTTTGCAAAATATTTCTCTTTTTGGCACATTTGCCAGTCAAAGACAGTAAAAGGCTCATTTTCAGTAATGAAAGTAGAAAATACATTGTACCTAATATAACCTGCTCTTTGAACAACAACAAAAAAATCAATATTGAGAAGCAGCATAAATCTCTTTCTCTTTAAATAATTCTATTCATAGCCCTATAAAATGAGTAGCAAAACTTTTCTTTAAATCACATCCAGCAGTTTAGAAATTTAACCTGAATGATACTAAAACACATTATTATTAGTAAATGATAACAGTTATGCTCTTCCTAGAGATACGAGCCTGAAAATTGTATGCCTGACCTAATTTGGTAGCATTTAGTGAAATGAATCTTAAAAAAAAGAAATTTTTTGTAAATTCACTGCTCATGTTAGAAGTCTCAAGAGCTCTCATTAACAGAAAATTACATTCATGAGATCAAGAAAGCTTTTGTTATCCTGCTGATGAAGTAAGTCTGTGCAGAGTCATGAAGTAATTTGAAACTATTTCAAAAAGCAGCTAAAACAAAATGGAGCTTTCTACTGATGAGCTCTAAAAAAAAAAGGAAACTGTTTGTTCATGCAAATAGACAGTTTCTCTGAAAAAAATGCAGCTATCATAAAGTTCCAGACTTTGCACTGAGTGTGGTCTACTGCTGCCTAAAGCAGAACTAGTCCCCTTGCTGCATGGTATTCATTTGACAAACTTGTAACCACCTCTCACAGTGGTCACTTGAACACTTATAGTAGAATCCTATACATTTGTAAACTTGAGTGGAAATTTGCATTTTTTTTTCTATTATTAAAAGCAAGCTGCAATATCATGAGGTGCTGTACAGTCAAACTGAGTTCCTGATCTGCTTAGAAGTAAACTACCATTATTAATATAGAATCATAGAATGGTAAGGTTGGAAGGGACCTCAAGGATCATCTAGTTCCAACCCCCTGCCATAGGCAGGGACACCTCCCACTAGCACAGCTCACTCAAGGCCT
>VWZE01008253.1:119847-177004 GCA_013396675.1 Eubucco bourcierii
CCTTCCTGTAGGCCCCCTTCAGATACTGGAAGGCTACTATCAGATCTCCTCAAAGCCTTCTCTTCTCCAGGCTGAAAAGCCCCAACTCTCTCAGCCTGTCCTCAGAGGAGAGATGCTGCAGCCCTCTGATCATCCTTGTGGCCCTCCTCTGGACCTGCTCCAACACTTCCATGTCCTTCCTGTGCTGAGCGCTCCAGAACTGCACACTACTCCAGCTGGGGTCTGATGAGAGCAGAGTAAAGGGGCAGAATCCCCTCCCTTGCCCTGCTGGCCACACTTCACCTGACGCAGCCCTGGAGTTGGTTGGCTGTCTGGGCTGCATGCCCACAAAGTGAAGCCCCCACACTGGGTGGGATATTTATCAGTTAGCTCCTTGTTAATGCTCCTTTAAAATATAAGATGTTGGACATTACCAAATCTATGAGAATATAATGTCCTCCTTGATGTTCATCTGAAAGATAAGAAAATGTAACTCTGAGAAACATGTAAATGCTATTCCAATTTTTTTTTTTTTAATTTAGTGAATGGGATCAATTCTAACACATAAATCTGAGATTATTTCTGGGTCTTATCTGATGATTTATTCAAATTTCATCTTCTCTTGTAGATACGTTTGTATCTCATTTTTGGATCAAGTAAATTTATCTACGTGACTTATCTTCAAGCTAGGAGTATGATAATTATTTTCCATTGAAAGTGAGCCACACAGCCCTTTAAAGTATTAGGAGTATAGCATTACCACATCCACAAACCTACAAGCATTCAAGCAGCCTAGTTTAAAAACAAATAAACAAAAAACCAAACCAACCAACCACAAAAAACCACCTGAAATTCAAGCAGTTTTAAAAATTTGCATAATTGTGAAAAAAACACTTTTTTTCCCCTTCCTATATAACAAATTTTTTTGAGCAAAAATGTGTTAGTGAGACATGGATCTCCAACATATCAATTTGTTGTAATTCCACATGGATATTATTCTTTTGCACTACATCTGAGATTCATCTTAAAAGCACAGTAGTCCACCCCAGAGGAAAGTTGAATGGAAGATGGTCTGAATAGATATTTCCTCAGAGATCTGCACATTGTTCTCTGAAGAGGATGGGATTAGAATGTAATACAATTCACTCTGTACACAGAATACAGAGCGAATGGACAATTACCCATATAGTATCAACCAGTGGAGGTCCCAGAATTTTTTTAAAGGTATTTATACAGTAACGTTATCTCCATGAATTTACATGAAGGGCTGACTGCTTCATTTTGCACCAACAGCAAGCTGCAGGAACCCCTCTAAGATAAAGAGCTCTAGAGGATGCTAGAAAAGATCAGAAAGAAGGGGAATGCATTAGATTATTAATATCCTAAAAGTTAACAGAAAGCAGCCCGACTTTTTCAGTAATTTTAAGAACAAAAATGCAACACCTCAGACTACAGATATCACTGGCCAGAAATACAGAACAACAAAAAATTCCAGGTTGAATTTTATACAGCCACAACACCAGAAAGTTTATATAATCTGTTAAAGCATTTTCAGCTTTGATACACTGATTTTTATTAGATGTAAGAACAAGTGCTTTTCATTAGAAGACATAGCTAGAATATAGCCACTTAAGTGAGAGCCCAGAGACCTAAAAAGTCTTCGAAAGTTTAGGTTGTTCAGAGACCAATTAAATTTGTCTGTCTTGTAAGGTAGCAGAATTGAGTTTCAATTTGTGACAGGTAAGTATTTGGGTAACTAAACTAAGCCTATTAAGAAAGTATTTCAAAAACAAGAGAAAGTGCTGAAAGGAGGTAGAAAAGTGATACTGTGATAAAGGTGTTTGCACTATTTGGTATTTTATGTAGACTTCAGCTTCTTTGCACAGGGACCTCTTTGCCTCTATGACTGGACTGCTCGTACTACTTCTCTGCCATCTCCTAAATGAGATTGCATCAAAATAGGTAAAGGCAATGATGGAATCACTAATGAAGATTAACTTGGATTTTATTAGTTCTAAACCACAGGTGGGTATTGACTGACAGAGAACACATTATTAGGTGTACTATGATAAACCTTAGCGTAGTAGAATTCTATACACCAGAGTAACTGGTCTTGCAGTGTTTTACTTGGGAACAGGAGCTTCAGAAAGAATAAGGTTTTACTGGAACTACTCAAAGCATAGTTTTAGAGGACTCAGATAACAAATCTTTACATCCTTACTCATTTTAGATGAGTTTGTTTGTTAACCTCAATTAAACAAACATTTTTAGTATCTACGAAAAGTAAAACCAGATTTGTAGTTTTTCGTCTCAGTTTTCATAGTTTTTAATTTCTATTTTATTTTATTTTATTGTGGTTTCAGTTCTTCTTGAACAAAAGTGGAGGAAAATGCTGTATTCAAAAATTTAAATGTTCAGAGAAATAAATTATTTAGCTGGAGAAGAAGTTTTATTGATTTTTAAGGTTGAGCTTTGGGAATAGAATTTTTCTGGAGCTTAACATTTTATTTACTGGTGGATGAAAAACTGCAGGGTCACCTGCCAGCTGGCTTCAGTTAAAGAAAGCTGACTGACAGGCCAGGATATATAGATGAAGCAAAAAATTATTAAAATGGTTTCCCCTCCCTTCACCTAGACTTAGTCAGGCTAGGTATTCCTTTGGCTTAAACAGGATCATTCTTACTATTTCCTGCCTGCGTAATTCTACCTTCTATAGGTACCAGCCATCATTACAATTTCTATCTACTAGGCTCAACATTCTGTATGAAAAAAATGGTTTGGACATACTCTACAGTCTCTGAATATTTATCATCACACAGCATAATTTAGGTATTTATCCATGTGTCAACTGCAATTTCATCTCTGCATGAAGATGCGCTAAACAAAATACTCCAGTGTTCAGGAATAAATAGACTATTTTTTCACATTTCCAAAATAATCTAATAATTAATTTATTTTGCTTTCTATGTAGGCCAGCTAGGCTTAGATGCAGTTACTAGTAAACATATAGAAGCGGCATCACTTTCTTCATGTCTTTTCTCTGCCTTACCACTTATCTGAATCTTGCCATAATCTTTTTCCTGCTGCAGGCAACTGCTTGTCACACTTATAAAGCCTGTTTCATGTCTTGCGGTTTGAAATAGCTTGGTCTGTCGAAGTGAAACACCCGTTTCAAAGGGTCAGAAGCCCACTTGCTCACCCAAAGTTTTCTGCTTCAGTTAATGAAGGACTGGAAGCCAAGTCAAGGAAACTCATACCTTACTGCTATTTCATAACCATCTTTTCTGCTATCGGGTATGTAACAAAGACTTGGAATGGCAGAACAGTAATCCTAATTTTAATAGGCACCAAGAGTGATTTAGAATTTGCATTACAAGTTCTTCTGTTACACTTCAAATATCTAGAGCATATCAGATTAGACCACAGAAACTCCCAATGTTTCGGACAAATCATTAAGAAAGCTTCTATCTACCTGTCAGGTCTAGGATAAAAATAACAATAACTAGGGCACTGAAGTCATGCATCCACTACCCACCAGCCAGATACGAGGACATAAAGGATATGGTATGGGCAAAAACATACGACAACTGTGTTGCTTTAGAGGCTTTTTGACTACGTCGTCTCACGGTTTTAGACAATACAGGGCATCGATCTCCCTGTCATAGGAAAGGGAAGCAGGAACGCTCTCTCATCTGCCTCTCTGGTTCTATTGTGCAGGTATAGAAGGGATCGCCTACACAGCACTGCTGAAAGATCCTCACACTGCATCACATTCTATTTCGAAGACAGGTGAACAACAACCCCCTTCCAGTTCATCAGTCTTGGAATGATTAATTTTGGTATCTTGTAATACCACACAGCAGGAGGAGAGTAGAAAAGGGCAAATAACTATGTTGTTTTATGAATGCCATCAATCTGTCTGCTATTCTGAAGTATGGGACCAGACAGAGAGCTATTACTTGTTTACCTGATTCTTTTACTATCAATGAAATGCTGATCACAATTTCCTTAAAATTAGTTGGTAGCAAAAAAGAGTCTGTAGCAACAAATTTGTCTCCACTAAACAAGTGTAAACCACGTGAAGGACATGACAGAAGCATCTCCAGAATCTTCAAGAATAACAAATTACATAGGTGCTGAGTGGATTTTCTTCCTTTCCTTTTAAAAGCAACTCTTACATTAAGAAGATACTAAATTAGCTACCTTCATCAGTTAAAAAACCTTAGAGTGCTCAGCATCATTCCCAGAGGCATGTAGAACATCTAACAAAGGGGACTATCATAACAAAGCTCACTTGCAGTGCAACTCCTGGAACTTTACTTATATTTAAAGAGCTGCATTAAGGAGAACTCAGCAACATCACTTAATTCATGTCTAACTGTCCATATTATTGCTGCTAAATGGAGTCAATCATGGTTCAAAAATTGATGCCACAATGCAGTAAGCTGAAAAAAATTGCTCATTAGTCGGTCTCTGCTCAGACATACTGCAATTGTCATTGAAAGACATTCTTACGTAGGTCTGTGGCTCTAAAAAAAATAGCTAATATGAGGGTAGGGAGCAATGGGTGGTAACCCTAGGTATACTGATACCAGTCAGCTTTAACACAGTTCAGCTTAAAGTCTTTTTCACTGACTGGATGGAATGCAGCTACCTGCTTTGGCTGACCTCACCTTGATCCTCGCACAATTGGAGACACCATGTAGCTCCTACAGCCACACTCACCACACCAGCTGGGTCCAGTCAGAACAGACTGATGACAAAGACCTTTTGTCAGTCACACGCAAAGTTACTGTGGTCTGTAACAAATTCATAGCTGATTACCTGAGAACCCTTGATGAAAAGCAGTTTTCAATATACATCTCAAGATCCAGTATGTTAACCACTAGATTGCTAGTACTAAAAAGCTACATCACATTTTAGATATACTATGATAGAAGCATTTTTAATTTTATGTTCAACTATGCAAAAAATTTAGTTATAAGTAACATTCTCCATTTTGGCTAAGCTGACTGATTAAGTATCTCTGCTAATGTACTATGAAATTATCCACAAATGTGAGAGAGATGTCTAGTGAGAATACCATTTGCCCTTTCTTGCACAATCCAACCATTTGCTAGGATTATCTGCCCTGACAAAACTACACTGTAGAAGCACCTTTTCTGTCAGAAAAGAGAGTTGTGAGAAGGACTAAAAGATTTGAGGGAGTCAAAAGTAATGCTTGAACTCTTAATATTTGCTTGCTGAGCAGCAATAGTGGAATATTTACTATTTTATTTGACCTTGGCTGTGATTCACTGGAGTTTCTATTTTGTCTCACTCCTATACATCCTTTTGTCTTAACAACTTGCATAACCAATTTCTAGCAATCCCAAACTTGAGTGGAAATATTTGGGCAAACTGCAGTGAAAAATTAAGGATGATTCACAATTGTTCAATTGTTGGAGCTCTTCTGCACAGCAAAAAGAAAACTGTTTAATGTGTATCTACGAACATATCCTACATAAGTTACAGCGCAGAAGTACACTGCCTTAGGCCACATCCTCAAGTAGCTGCAGTGCTGTCTGCCTGAAACAGCTTCTAGCTGTAGCCCATTGAGTGCTGTAGCCCATGACTGCAACACAGAGCAGCAAAGAATCCTCCCTCCTCCAGCCTATGTCTCTGAGCATCCCACATTTAATTCAGTCTTTGCAAATTTGTAGTTGTTATCTGGGTTTAGTACAGCCCAAACTATTCCAAGCAGGACAGAGGAACAAATGCATGACTGAGAAGAACATTTGCTTGAAGATTAAATTCTAATTACATCACAGTTCTTCCAATGAACATTGATTATACCATTTTCACTAATTTGGAGTCTGTCCACATACACATAACTAATAAATGGACAATATATGTTTTCAAATTTGTCTTCTCTATAATGAATTTTTTAAAAAATTATAATATTTAGCTTTTGAAGAGGTTAAAGCCAGCTATTCACTATGGCTACAAAATCCCTTTGAGTACTATGATTAATCCTAGATGATTACAGGAGTGGAGCACTTTTATGAGGAAAGGCTGAGAGACCTTGGGTTGTTCAGCCTGGAAAAGACAGAGAGGATCTTATCAATGCTTATAAAGTGTGGGAGTCAAGAGGATGTGGCCAGTCTTTTTTTGAGCAGTGCACAGTGACAGGACAAACAGGCACAAACTAGAACACAGGAAGTTCAATCTGTAATCATAAAGAATTTTTTTCCTGTGAGAGTGACAGAGAACAAGGAACAGGCTGCCCAGAGAGGTTGTAGAGTCTCCTTTGGAGACTTTCAAAACCCACCAGGACACAATCCTGCAAAACCTGGTCCAGATGAACCTAATTAGCAGAAGAGTTGGACTAGATGATCCCCAGAGGTCCCTTCTAATGTAATGTGATCATACACTAATATTTAATTTCATTTTATAGTTCTCTGATGTCTTGAAAAGTTTAGACTTTTGGTACTGTAAGTTCTTTCACTAGATACTCATAGAGGTTCTCACTGTACCAAGGAAAGCAAGTTTCACTGTGCTTTGGTGTTTTCCATGTTCATTGTCCAAGTCTGAACAGTTAAATTGACTAGAAGAAAAGGAGGAATCTCAGTACAATGTCTGTAGAACAAATCTACTCAAAAGATGGCATCACACGAAGTCTGAACAGTGTTGACAGACTTGGAATCAGTTTGAGATTCTGCTTTGATACCAGAAGATCTATTTGGGGAAAAAAACGTTTGTGAAAAAAATACAACAAAGTTGTACTGGTAGGAGGAGACTAAAAGGAATAAAATAGAGAATAAAAAAGCTCTCTTAGAGAAGGCTGCAGAAGTGCATAATCTGAAAATGCAATTTATGAAGTTTTTGTGGGGAAAAACCTTGGTTACTGTAGACAGTCGTAACTTCATTACCTTCAGCTGCATTTCAAGAACATGTATTAATCAAGAATCTGCTCACAAAGTTTGCTGAAGATCAAGTTCAGTGGATTTCAAATTGCCATTAGGAATAACACCATGCTTTGAGACAACTTACAGTAAGATTACTTAATGAAAGCATCCTTCAAGGTGAGGAGGCTGAGCCAGGAATCATAAAACTGGCTGAGAACCATAATACGCCATACAACATTTCAAGAGACTGCAAACTTTTTTCTGTAAGTTTAATCATACAACAAAACTAATGCCCTACCTGAATTTCTAGCATGGCTTAAAAAATGCTAAGAAATACCATTCATCTGAACATCACACTGCTTGTTTAGTTCTTTAATCATCTAATTAAAGAGAGTTCCTAACATTTTTGATTTTCTAATTCACTTTGAACAAATGCAGTAATTGCCAAGGAATAAACACTTGATCTCTGTCTATAGGATGTAAGAAAAACTTTCACCAGTGTTCAAAGGAGTGAGGCAATTAATTTAAGCTTCAAGACAGTATCACTGTACTGATTCAGTAAGGAAAAAAATATTTGTGAAATATAAGAATATCAAACTGCTAAGGCTGTGTTTTCAACCAAAATAATTCCAATCTGACAATCCAATCTAATCAATCATTTTCAATCTAACCAAGTAATTAAAAATGTTTATATTAAAAGAAGTCAACATTTCACAACTAAGCAACCATTTCTCCAAATGCAGTGGCAACTTCACTTTACCCATCCTCATTTTGTTAAACATACTACCAGCAAGCAGACTGCCAGTTGATGAGCTTGTCTTTAAAAGAACACATGATTTAGGATTCTCAGGACCTTGTTCATTCCCAGATCTGTCAATTAGTTCAAAAGACAGGTTTTCTTCTTTTCATCTGGTCTATTCTTTCCTCCCATCTAGCCAATGTATTAATTTTCCGCTCACCTACTCACAGACCCACCTATGAATCATGGAGAAATTAACATCCTCTTGACAGCCTACTGACACGTGTACCATACCTTGTATACCACAGTGGCTCTTGTCACCTAACATTACTAACAGCATCCATCTCATCTTCTTATTTTGTACAATGAGATGTGCTCTGTGAATGTAATATTCAGCTCTACCTACTTTGAGATAAATTACCAGCATAGTGCATTTCACACATGACTCACATTATATCCCACAGATATAGTATAAGTCGCTTCCTAGCAACTGCATCAAAAATGTACCCCTTTAGGTATTTTTCCCAGCTAAAGAAATTAGCTTGCTATTTTATGAACTTCATATATAAACCTATCTTGCCTACTGTCAGCTCAAGTTATTCTGAATAAATGGTCCTTAGGATGCATTTTTAGCCCTTTACCTAGTTTAGTTTCTGATACTAAAGCTTCTCTCCTGCAAACCTCCCATCTCAATAATTTTGGCATCAAGGGAAAAAAAAAATAATCAAAACTGAGTAATATTTTCTCAATAAAAACTTAGAATTTGTACAATAATTATAATAATTTCCTGAGCAAGAATCCATTTCATATGGGAAATTAAACTATGCTGGCAAGAATAGTGGCATTTGGTTTATTTTGTGGAATACCGAAAATAGTTCTTTGTGAAAAGACTTCATTCACATACTGAATGGGATTGCAAATATTTTCAAAGGACTGTAAGCTTTAAGTAACTGTTGCTTCCTATGTTACCCCATGTCTATTTAAATGAACTTGCTTAATAGCTGGGAAAAGACAAAAATTACTACTCCTTCTTTAAAAACCACTAGCCTCATGCTTGTAACACACCTCATGCATAAGATGTGAGCTTGGGATTTATTTAATGCACTGTAAAATACTCTAAAGTAAGTAACTGAATAATAATAGCTAATTAACACTTCACACATAAACAGAACCTTCCTCTAAACAGCACCAAAATTTAGGAATTTCTTCCCTCTGTCAGGGGAATGGCTGTGAGAGCAGACAGTAAATTTCCCATATAAATAAATTCAGGTCTTCAAGTCCACAATGTTACCCAGGCTGGTTAGGTTAGTACATTTAGGCAATGGCTGGTTTGGTATCACAAGTGTACTGCTGTGTAGGGCCCTACTGGTTGCCTTGGGTTTGGCTAGGACAGGGTTACTCTTTCCCTGAGAAGCTGTGAGGGGCCTACCCATGATAGCCAGCTGAACCAGCCAGTGAGGTATTTGATACCATACTATGTAAGGAGAGGGCTGGCCAGGGCAGGAGCACTGGTTTTTGGCATGCATCACTGTCTGATGAGCTGGTGGTTTTCCACCACTCACTTTAGTATAGCTTCTTCCTTCTTTGTATTTTCTATTATAGCCACCTTACCTCAACCCAGTTCTGCATTTCACTCCCAATTTTCTTTCCCATCCCACCAACAGGGAGGCTACACGTGAGCAGCTGCACAGGGCTCAGCTGCCAGCTGGGTCTAAACCATGACAGTCCTTTTTGGCACCCAACATGGGGCCTGAAGGGTTCAGATAACAAAAAATCTGAGCAATGTGTGTTAAAATAATTTTGTTACACACAATATGTGCTAGTCAAATAGCGCATGGTCACAATGTTGGTCCATTTGTTTTCCTAGTTGCATTACATATACATGTCTCCAAGGTTGACTGAAATTAACCTAGGTCTTGGATATCACTTTTAGTTAGTCCATAGGGCTTTGGATAAGGACTTTAATATGAAACTCACTTTGGAAATAAACTATTTTCACTTTCAAAATACATTATTTTTTTCTATCAACATCCAGGAATATTGGCCTGCCTTTTATGCATTTGTTAACATTGAATATGGACACATCATTCTTATGGTTCTGTTTAACTGTTCTTTGCATTAAAATTATTTATGCAGAATAATAACACTGTTTGAAGAATAACTCTAGAGAACAAACTAGTTGATTTTCTTCTCTAGAGCTGCACAAGGTTATTACAATATTTCATTACCACAAAACAAGATATCCTCAGACAGAGGCAGTATTAGCTTGTAATATTCCTTGCTACCATGGTACCAACCTTTCCTTATTTATCAATTTAATGACTTCCAAATGGGTTATAAATGAAATATTAGTGCTATGTTTCACAGGAAAGATTTTCATTACAGTATGTTGTATTACTCACAGACTTTCTACTTCTGTTTAAGCATGTCACTGCATCTCATTGACAATGTCTATAAAGAAATTTTGGGTTAAGTTTCAAATTACAAAGATTATTTCCAGGTGACCTCAACTGTGACACATTAACCAATTCATAGATTCCCCAGACTATGCCTTGATGCCTACCTCTAGGTGGGCCTGCCCAGCAGATAGATCTGTCCAGGAAGAGTCAGATGCCTCAGTCAAAACCCAGTGATGAAATGCAGCAATGGGGAAAGGCTCAGGGAAGATTTCTAGTCACAAGTGCGGTGTCTTTGTTCCTGGAAGTTCCCGCAAGGTAACCCAAACCTAGCAGAAGCCTACTGTGAAAGTCTCCCTGTTGTGTTACCCACTTCTGCCAAATCATCCATATTTGTACGCACCTTTTACTATGACTTAATGTACAGTCTGATACCTAGTACAAGTGTAAAACCTTCAGAGGAAGCCCTATTACTTATGACTCAGTTATTTTCTGTGCAATTTTTTTATTGAGCCATTTTGTACTGTGTCATATAATGTTTTACTTTCTAAAATTCTATCAGATGATAAAGAGCAATTTTAAAATATGAGATGCAGTACTGAATCCACTTTGCATAAGTCTTCATGTGATATCAGTACCAATTCTGAAAGAGGAAGAGTTAGTGTTTCTTCTCGATAAATTAAAAAAAATATTCACAGCAAGCAGTGTGGAGCTTTTCAAGAGCTGTTTGTTTACATTTTAATTTGCACCAGTAACAAACAATAGTATTTCATTTCCCTTTTAAATGAGGGTATTTCTGAACAAACATTATAAAACTTCTACAAGTTACTTATTAGATGTTTTGTTTCATGCCTTTGGGCATACTTCTTTTGTTCACACCCACACCTATCAAGGTGTTTTCTCCAGAGGAGTGTTTAGAATAGAACACACATAATATGGTATTTCAGTATCTTCTCCTCACTTGTAACTAGGACATAATGTGTTGAATTCTATTCCCATAGAGTTCTAATTCCATAAAACAGAATATATGGATAAAACAATTCCCCCAACAGAAGTATATTTTCCGTGTAAAACGTTTATTGTGATCCAAACTGCAACAGACTGGATGCTCAAATTCTGTTCCAGACTTTTAGTCTGTTTCAACTCAATTTATCAGTTTCAGTAATCTGAAACCTGCAGATGCAGATTCGCAGCTAGTAGGCCAGTCCAGCTAGTTGGCAAAACATTTTTTCACACAGTCTGCAACAGAGCAAAATATCTATGTAACAGATATGGAACACAAGTCTCTCTTATAAACTGATGAGGTAGAGGTGAATCCCAAACAAGTGCATGCAGACTTGAGACATCAGACTCAAGACATCAGACTCAATCTAACGTAGTGGAGGTGAACTTGGTGAGAAACTTTCATCTGAAGACTTATTCACGTGATGAAAACCTGTAGTATAATCAGCTATGCTTATACATTTGAATCTTTCAGCCAGTTTTTAGCAATGCTGTTACTTCCTAGCTTATTTTAAGCAAATACAGTAGCAAACTTCATATAGTATAAATTGTTTTGTGATTATCTTTGAGACAAAGTGCATTTTCTGATGCCTTTTAACACCTCTGTGTCTAACTGTGGAGCCCCCAACACAACAGAGACATGGACCGGCTGAAGCATCTCTCCTATGAAAACAGGATGAAAGAGCTGGGGCTGTTCAGCCTGGAGAAGAAAATGCTTCAGGGAAACCTTATAGCTGCAAATCAGTATCTGAAGGAGACCTACAGGAAGGCTGGGGAAGGATTGTTTAGAAGAGTTTGTAGCAGCAGGACAAGGGGCAATGGTTTTAAACTGCAGTAGGGAAGATGTAGGCTGGACATAAGGAGGAGGTTCTTTACAATGAGACTGGTGAAATGCTAGAAGAGGTTGCTCAAGTACGTGATTGAGGCCTTGCCCCTGGAGACACTCAAGATCAGACTTGATGTGGCCTTGGGTAGCCTGATCTAGTTGGAGGTGTCCCTGCTCACTGCAGGGGGCGGGCTGGACGAGATGATCTTTGAGGGTCCCTTCCAATCTGATGCAATCTATGAATATGTGAAAAACCTAAAATACTTAAAAGCCTGTCAAAAAGAAAATCTAGCAGGTCTACTATGAAGTCTGAAATCCAAGAAAAGTATACAATATTTCTACATGGGAAAAAAAAAATCTCACAAATTCTGAATGATTTAAATAAGCTTTTGTAAAATACATTTTTACAGTACAATTTCATGAATGTACTAATGCTGCACTTACTAGCTGCCGAACAGACCAAACAAATTCTTCAGACTCAAAGTGTCTTCCCAGAAAATGTACATAGAAGAAACTAACTGGTTTAGGATATTTTGTGGATGTCCAAAGCAGCACGGCTTCCTTCGCATGTTCCTTTCTCTAACTACATGGAAGTATTTTTTTCTAGGGAAGAACATACTAAAATCTGGCTGATGACTATGAATTATCTTACAAAAATATTACATGACTGATTGCATACATCTCAGCACAAGATGATATTGTCATAATTAAAAAAATGGAAGCCAAGTTCCACTTTTTAAGATGATGGTCTGTTCAAAACAGATAAGCAGCGCAAGTGGCACTGCTCTATCTGTATACTGGTTAAATGTGTTCAGCACCAATTCATCATTTACCCCTACTGTGGCTTGTAAGTACTGACTGGAAAAAAAAGAGCCTGTGTAGATTATACGCTAACAGTGCTTATGGTCCATCCAAGACATCCTTGCAGGCTGCCATGAACTCATTACTCTACATTAAACATATCTTAAGCTGCGTCAGTCAACAGAAAGCTAAGCACGACTTTGCAGCTATTATTCACAAGGACATTTTTGTCATGAAGTAGCACTAAATTTCAGGCATACCATGCAAAGAGACTCACCAAAACCTCTTCCTGTGGTATACTGCTTTGTCTTGGTTGCTACATATTTAAGCAGGCAGAACCCACTGAATAGAGCAAGAAGCTGACTTTAAACCATCCACATCTACATCTGGAAATTAGAAATGCTGTATTTGTTACATATTTGAATACCTGATAGTTTGAAAAAGCTCTTTTGGTGAAATGTGTTATGGTGCAAAACAACATGAAAGAGCAATCCTGTTGCTGTGAATAATTACAGTTGGTATCACAGTCTTTCAACATACAGATTTTCATGGCAGACGACCTCACCAATGGATGGCATTATAGCTAGAGCCTTTATGCAAAATATGATCCTTTAAATTAAATATTTAAACTAACAAAGCAATAGGTTGACTACTAAAACAATTCCATACTTCTTACCTAGTACTTTTAATGATAAAACAAAGAACAGTGCTGCGGGCTGGAGTTTCACAAGCACATGAGGTAGTTTTAACTGCTACCTGTCAACTTTCTTGCATTTACCTTCATAGTTCTATGTCCTCCCTTGCATCAGCCTTTGTAAGGTCCTCTGTGAAGCAGATTCAAGGTGGTACAAAATGTTTTTCAGTTTAGCATTATTTTTTTGGGAAGTAGTTCTCTTCTGACAGACTAATGTCCCAAAGTGATACTACAAAGGGTTAAGAAGGATGGAGTCGTTGTGACTGGGAAAAGGGAAGATAAGAGCATCACAGATATGCTTCATAGAATCATAGAATGGTAAGGTTGGAAGGGACCTCAAGGATCATCTAGTTCCAACCCCCTGCCATAGGCAAGGACACCTCCCACTAGTACAGGTTACTCAAGGTCTCATCCAATCTGGCCTTGAACACATCCAGGGAGGGAGCAGCCACAACCTCCCTGGGCAACCTGTTCCAGTGCCTCACCACCCTTACTGTAAAGAACTTCCTCCTAACATCCAGTCTAAACATCTAGTCTCATATGCTTCTGGAACCACTTACAATACTGCGAAACCACATTTATTATTATACCAAATAATAATGCAGTACTAATAACACATTTCTAGTGTTTCTTTAAACATCACTCTCAATGATGTTTGCAAGGCAGCAACTCTTCCAGATTATATGCTCTGACTAGCCTGGTTTTGAACATATGATGGGCTTCTCTCTAATAAGACTGGGAGGGTGGAGAGGAACAGCTTTGTTTATTATTTTCGTGTTACCATGTAGTTCATAGATTGAAGGCAATTAATTAGATGGTAGAGGCTAGGAAACCATTAAAGTTATTTGAGTAAACATCACTGCACTTTGGTATTTTTAAAAGCTTCTTTGGATTTAATTAAACTTAGTTTTAACAGGAATCAATATAGATCAAATACCACATACCACTATTCTCATTTTCCCACTCAGTGCAGCTGGATTAAATCCTATGAATGGCATCTTTAATATTTTTTTTTAATCTTGTCTGAGTTTCCTATCATAGCCTTTAACCTGTTAGTCTTCTGAGCTCACATTAACTGAGGTTCAAATACAATAAAATAATAATAGCAAAATCTGTGTTACCTACAAGCCATTTTTAAGATCTGTGAACGTAACACTTTCATCCCTCTCAGATACACATGTAAAAACTCATAAGGTGTTGTAAAAATTAGCACAAAGAGTTACTTTTGAGCACAGAAATACAAAAGCACCTTGCAAAACTCAGAGTGGACAAAAAGATGACAAAGGAGCTTCAGTGTAGACATGTAAGCTAATACATCTAATGAAAAACAACCTAAGTCATGTACACACCACACTGACAAACAATTTGGAGAAGAAATCCAAGAGTCATTACTGACAGATCCTTGGAATTAACAGTTCTGTCTTCCACAAACAACAAAAAAAAACCAAAACAACAAAAAAAATATCTAGTAAAACATTTGGCATCACAAGGTAAGGCAGTGAGAACAAGACAGAATACATTTATACAACCCTGGTCCACCTCCATCTCAAATAGCATGTGAAGTTCTGGTCCCTGCATCTCAAGGACAGACTTTAATCAGAGAAGGGCAAATAAAATATCAAAAGGATGGAGTGCCTGCCTTAGAGAAAGAGACTGAAGAGGCTCTTCAGTTGGAGAGAAGGCTGAAGCAAGATATGATCAATCAAACCATGAAGATGGTAAATAAACTAGAACTTTTGCTAACAGTTAACAGATCAAAGAGACATTTAACAAAGCTAGTAAAACAGCTTACAGAAGATTGAAGTGATTTTTCACAAAGCTAGTAGTAAGCTTCTATTACTTACTACTACAGGAGGTTATGAAGTTACTGAGTATCAGCAAGTTTCAAAATGACTAGTTCTTGGTTGACAGGTCCACAAATCATCTCTAAAAACAGAGCAGATACACACCTACCATCCCTAAAATGAAAACAAAGTGTGTGGGGAAGAGTATAAGGGATCAGATATAAAAAGCCTCGCCCATAAACAGAATTTCTCAGCATCACTGTCAGAGACAGGACCCTGAGTATGAAGGCACCCTGATCTGACTCAGTAAAGCTTTTGTCATATTCTTAACTTCACTTTTCTTTAATATCTTTTTAAGCTTCCTTCTTCTTATCCACTGCAGAAGACTCAGGTCAGATTTGAGTAACAGCAGCCCTATGGTGTAAATTTTAACACATCCTTTGTTAAGTAATAAGTTAGTATTATATTGTATTAGGTTTACATGTTCAGGTTTTAGCAGCAAGGAGGCTACAGGGCTGGCTTTCATGAGAAGCTGCTAGAAGCTCCCCCTGTGTTCCAACAGAGTGCCAGCCACCTCCAGGTTGGAGCCTCTGCTGGCCAAGGCTGAGCCAATCAGCGACAGTGGTAACACCTCTGTAATATTTAAGAAGGGAGAAAAAAGTTGATGCACAACTGCAACCAAATATAAGAATGAGAATATGTGAAACAATTCTGCAAACACCAAGGTCAGTGAAGGGAAGGAAGGAGATTCTCCAGGTGCCAGAGTAGACATTTGTCAGCAACCCACAGTGAGAACCATGGCAAGGCAAGCTGTGCCCTTATAGCCCATGGAGGTTAAGAATGGAGCAGATATCCATCTGCGGACTGTGAAGGACCCCACTCTGGAGCAGGTCAATACTTGAAGGCGGCTGTGACCCTGTAGGAAGCCCATGCTAGAGAAGGTTACTATGGCAGGACCTGTAGAGAAAGGAACCCACACTGGAGTGAGTTTGCTTGTGGGACTTATGACACCACAGGGGACGCATGCTGGAGTAGTCTTGTTCCTGAAGGGCTACATTGTATATAGAAAGGACTCGCACTAGACCAGCTAGTAGTGAAGAACTACAGCCCTTGGGAAGGATTCCTGTTAAAGAAGTTTGTGGAGAACTGTCTGACATGGGAGGGACCTCTCACTGGAAAAGGAAATGAATGTGAGGAGTCCTCCCAGGAAGGAAAAAGCATCATAGACAACATATGATGGATTGACCACAACCCCCATTCCCCAAGCCCCTCTGCCACCTGGGTAGGGGAGGAGGTAGAGAACTCAGGAGTAAAATTGAGCCCAGGAAGAAGAAATGGATGGGAGAAAGGTATTTTAAGATTTTTTTTAATTTCTCATTAAACTACTCTGGTTTAATTGCTAATAAATTAAAATATTGTCCCCAAGTGGACTGTTTGTCCATGATGGTAATTGCCGAGTGACCTCCTTGGCCTTATTTGGACCCATAAGCCTTTCATATTTTCTTTCTTCTGTCCAGTTGAGGAGGGCAGTGATAGAAGAAGCCTTAGTGGGCACCTGGCCACCAGCAAGGGTCAGCCCACCCAGATATCTTTAAAGAAAAGTAAGGGTCAGGCCCGGGAGGAAATATTTTAATTACTGTACTAGTATGACCCCCACAAAGCCACACATGTTGTTCCACAGCAGGATCAGCTATTTCAGTGAAAATGTAGCCACCTGCTGAGGGACAAAAGAAACAAACATTGGCCTCTCAAACAGCAGAGCTGCAGGACAGCTCAAAGGGAAGCAAAGTGAAGTGTGTAAATCATTCACACGTTTACTCTAACAAGTCTCAGAAGACAGGAGGAATTAAAGCTCACTGGTATGCAGGCAGGAGTCCTAAAAAACAAACAAACTAACCAAAAAAACCAACCAACCACAAAAAACCACACACCCCCAAAAAAAAAAAAAAAAAAAAAAAAAAAAAAAAAAAAAGGGAGTTCAGGAGACAGTATCTATAGGGTATTTCCTTCCCTCTTCTACAGAAAGTGTTTATATGTGAAATAGACATATTGTAACTGAAATATTTTGAGGCTATTGGTAATAAAGAGCACCTTCTGCTAAGGAAGCAGGTATGCTGGTTACTCTCCACAGAAATTACTAAATACAGCTCAACAGAATTCTCACATGGCTTCACTTATGTACTGTATTCAGTTTTATACTGTATTCCACATTCCTCACAGCTAAAGGGTTTAGGTCAGTTTCCAGCATTTGGTAACCTCCCCTGTACTTATGTATTTCACATAAACATATAGTGATACATTGTGTTGTACATTAAATGATATATTCAGATATGCATTAAATTATACAATTCTTAAGGGAGCAATAAAGTTCCGTTTTGATGAGTAAGTATTGCAGATACTTGGATAAATCCCAGTATTTTGGGAAGTTAAACTGAAAGCTACAAATTCAGAATGCATGAGGGTTAAAAGAGTGTCTTCAAAATATGCCTATGTCTTCAAAATTCCTAGCAATTTTACAATTCAGGTAGTGATACATGAAGAGGAGTGTGCTCGTAAATGAGATCTTTAATTCATTATCACGCCTTGATTCATCTCTGTATTAATAACACCCACAAGTAGGCCCAAAGCTTAGAGAGGTTCTTGTACATCCTTTCCTTCTCCTGGGTGAGCCCTAGAAAGCTGATCTTAGCCACCAACGCTTCTGCAGAGCTCTGCTAAAATTTACACCTGCCTGGCTATCACTCAAAGAACAACTCACCTATCTTCACCTCTCTTCTTCGGTTACCCTGTTAAGAGCTGTATCCTCAGAATCTCAAGTTAAATTCCCATATCCTGTCTAAGACTATCTTGCTAACTTCTCTGGAAAACATTCACAGGAGACACAGGAAATGAAATCTTGGCCATTCACATATGCCTATGGCAGCATTAGGTAGCAGAAGATACTATCACTATTTGGAATCATCTGAAGCCTGTGAGTAAATAAGAAAGGGCATATGTGGATGCAGAGGCATTTTATACTTTTATTTATCTGGAACTCTGCAGAGCTTCCATACATCAGCGTTTACAGTTGCAGCATTTGCTGGAGACTGTGCTGACAACCACAAGACAGTATTTTAACTGCAGCTCAAAAACAGCATTAGCTTTTCCAAAAAGCTCAGTGTACCATTTGCACAATCTAATAGAATTAGGAGATGCATCTTTCATTCATTTTTTCTGTAATCTTCTGAAACTCTTCAGTAGTTCAACTAAAATGTACATATCAACTTATTTCTTAAAAAAACATGTTATCTTTTTTCCCCAAAAAAAAAATACATTTCCTACTACTTATGACAAATTACATCAATAAAATTGTAGTCTCCATGTTTAGTTAACTAAACAGGTAGATTGGACAACATTATAGGACTGATTGCTTCAGTTTCAGATTTCTTATTATATTGCATAATGCAATACTCCTCTGTAGAATTTACTACTACAAAAGTGGCTCAGAAAATTTGCAGATTTTGCTATCTCACAGCTAAAGGGTGTCCTTTTAGCTGGGAGATATAGATACATAAATTTTTTTTTAACAGAAGAAAACTGTAAAGCAAACTAACAGTCTCTGAAACGTCTCAATTTTCCTTTAGCTTTAATTAGGTATGGACACTATATTATGATAATAATTATGAATATTAATAAACCTATAGCTGACAAATAAATGTTAAAAAGTAAATAGTCAATACATTCATATTCACATTTCAGTGGTGGGATGATCCCTATACCAAAAAGGTCCCTTAATTAAGGCAGAGAAATCAACATTGAATTGAACACCCTTTTGAAGACACAAAATTGAAATATTCTGATCTTGTAAAAAAAAGTTTCCTCAGAACCCTGAGGGAAAAAAGTAGCCAAGACAAAGATAGGCAATGTAGCAAATACAGTAACATACATTTGCCCACATGCAAGGCCTCCTGAGAATAATCATGAGTATCAACAACTATAGCACGTAACAACTACTCACGTGCTGAAAGTTCTAGTTTACCAATTCATAAACTTGACCTTAAAATTAAAATATGGTGTAACACACAATGCAGTAAAAAAAAAAAAAAAAAAAANGCAAAAAGAAAAAAAAAAAAAAAAAAAAAAAAAGGCAGCTTAGTTTTTTCAGCCTGTAGCCTTTGCAAACATTCTATTGGTTTACGCCACAAAACTACCATAAAAATTTGGCATTTTCATTCCTCAAATGTAAAGGAAACACAGCTGAGATACAAGGCAGACTGGCACACCTGAGCAGATTCCAGACATTGCATCATGGCTACATATAACATACTTGGATGTGGATTGCTCTCTAAATTAATTCAAAATACTCTGAAGACAGTAATTTAACAATATGACAAACTGGTTTGCCAATATGACGTTTGCTGGATCTATGCGGATCTATCCAGAATCTCTGATGTACAAGGAACTGAAATTTCTTTAGCAATTTCTGTTCTACCAAAACCATGACTTTAGTGGATAACCACAGAGATAAAATAATATTAACCTGTATCAGTTATGGATTTCCCACCTGAAATCTTTTACACTTACTAGTGCCTTTCCATCAGCTGTAAAACCAGGTTTAAAGCATGTAACAACAGTGCTTACACTGGATATTCATCTTTTCCACCTATCACATGATTTTAAACAATTTTGAAAGCTTGTTATACGTCATGTGATTGAATGCACCCTTAAAACTTAATGAATGTCTTTGAACACTCTGCAACAAGAAAGAGAGAACCAAATCAATATGCTCCCAGAAAGAAGGGAAAGAAGCTTACAGCTGCAAAGGAACAAAAAACCCCTACAATACTCTTCATTTTTTTCTGCAATGCTTCTTAATGTTTAAAATGGCCAACTGATGACATGCAAAGTAAGTAAGAGGTAACAGGAACTAGTTTTTCTGCAACTGTAAACTGCAGATGCTATCTTGATTCCGACGGAATCAATGTCAAAAGCTCCTCTTTATTTCCATGACTGAAGGACCAGGTTCATCACTGCAAAATTGGCAGCATCCTAATGATTTCCTAAAATGTTACATAATCGAGACTCAATGTTTACATTAATGTCTGTAAAGAGCATCTAAAGGCTGTTTACTTCCGAATTACTAAGGTTTGACAATAATTCAAATCTTCCCAATATTATCTTCCACCACTGAAAGTACGGCAGGCTGAAGAACAAAGAAAAGAGTACACAAGGACGAATTGGATTTAATCTTCCGAATTCCTCCGTCTCCATAGCCAGTGGTCACACACCAACCGTTACCGTCAACTTTAAACAACTTTTCTTTGAACTGGCTGTTTCAGTAACTTTAGGACGCAGTCTGCGGCCACAAGACCACCGCTTCCCTTAGTTTCCCCGGCGTGTCAGCCGCCCAGCTGAGCGTTTGGGACCGTGTTCAAATAAACGCCCTCTTCGACGGGCTGCCGAAACCCCCGCCAGCAGACAAGCCTCGCCGAGTCGCTCACCTCCCGCCAGCGTCGCCGCCCGCCCGTCCGCGCCAGGGGCTACCGCTCTCCTGCCCACCTCGAGCGACCCCGGCCGCGGGGCAGTCCTGCGCGCTGCCCCTCAGCTCCTTCTGCAGCATCCGCCGGAGGGGCGCGGGGAAGCGGTAGAACGAGGGGGTCCGCTCTCTTGGCGACCACTCCCAACTCCCAGACAGGCCCTTACTGGCAATACCAGGAAAACCGCCAGCACCGTTCGATTGCACCGTTAAGCACCCACCCACACGTTCCCCGCACCTCTCGCTGTCCGGCCGCCCCTTCCAAACCTTCCCGAGCAGCACCTCAGCTCCTCTGCCAGACTCAACTGTCGGGCTAGTGTCGCCCCTCCGCCGCAGCATCCACAAGCACCGCCGGGCGCTACAACCGGGTGGCAGCACTTAAGTTCCCGCCGCGACACCGGTCCCGCCCGGGGACCGGGACGGGGAATGGCCGAGATCACCGTACCGAAGGGCACGGCAAGGGGCCGTGGAGGTTCGCGTCCGCCCGCGACCACTGCCCACCGCGGCCCACGGCCGCCCAGCACTGCTGCTCTCGCCAGGCATCCTGCCCGCCAGCTGCTCCACCCATACCGGTACCGCTGCCCATCGCTGCCGCCAGCCTCTTCAGCACGAGGCGTAACGAACGCACATCCTTCCCCGCGGCCAGAGCTTACCGGCCGCGCTCGCTACCCTCGCTCCGCCGGGCGCACGCCGCTCCGTGCCGGGCTGCCGCTGCCACACACCGCCTCACAGCCAGCATCACTGCTCCGCCCGCAGCCGCACCAGCCGCCGCGGCGCCCGGTAGCAGCGCCCCCCTCACGAGAGCACAGCCTGGGCACCGGCAGGGCTCGCCCTCTCCGACTGACATCCTTCAGTAACCAATCACCGCCCTCACAGTGCCGAGAAGGCAGGAAGATGTGACGGAAAGGGACCAATAGGAGCTCGCCCCTGCGGCAGCGTTGTTTCCGGGAGGGGAGGACCGCGCCAGGCAGCGGGGGTCGCCACGGGTGTGAGGTGTTGGTGCGCGCACGTAGAGCCCGTGGAGGGGCTGTGTTGGTCACTGTGCAGAGTCGGGCCGGGGCAGGGCCTCGCCTCGGCCTCTCCAGGCTGCCCTGGCGATAGCTAGCGGCAGTGGTAGCGCGTGCGATGAGGCTGGTCTCGCCCTTCCCCGGCTGCTGTAGTAAACGGGAGAGGGGATGAGGGCCGGCATTCCAGGTGGGGAACGGGCTGCGTCGCCCTTTGCCCCTGTGCGCAGGGACAGTATAACTTCACGCGGAGGCGGTCTGTTAGGACGAAAATAAACATTTAAAGGGGGAGAGGATGTCTTTACCGGCAGAATCTCACTGGACTGACACCGTGACGGCCGGCAACATCCCCGCGGCGCGCGCCGCTGCCGACCTTGGTGTGGCCGTACCAGGCAATCACGGCTGCCGCGCCGCGTTGCGGTGCGGGTGTGCCATACAGTGCCGTGCCTCAGCGTCTGGGACCTTCAGCATCGTGGCGGTGTGCCGTGAGGTTTGCAAGACCTCGGAACTGGGGCATGTCCCACTGCCTACACCTGCGTTTTACGTACTTCAGTTGTAGCAGCAATTTTGCCAGTAGACCAGGTGTTTCTGGATAACTTTATTCGGTACAGCTGCAGGTTTGCATTATCGTTATTTTATGTAGAATATGGTCTTTTACACTCTAACCACAGTGATACTGTGTGGAAGTAATACAGGCCTATGAGGTAGCAGAAGCCTTGGAGAAGTGAAGATTCAGGATGTACTATAGAGGAGGTTGGCATAGGATGATTGTAAAGGGTTAACCCTCCTGGGTCGGGGGAGTGGTCAGAACTTGACCCCAGGTGTAGTGTTTAGCCCATTCCCACTTCCTGCCTGGACCCCCCCCTTATATAAACAGTGGAACTTGCTGTTTTTCCTTGTGGCTAGCCTTTACCACGTGGTGGGCATACTCTTTGGACCCCTGCTATCCAATCCAGTAGTATATATATTTTCTGTACCTTGTTATCCCTTCCCTACACCTATTTGTAACTTCCCTATTCTGAGTATCTTCTATTTGTTGTTAAAGTTTTCTTTTGCCTTCCAAATTGTGGCCAGACTGTTCTGTGCGTGGCTTTATCCCTTCTGCCTTCTCTTTTCTCACCCCTATCCAAGGGGGGGTGGGAAGAGGGGAAGACATCCAGTTATTGCTGTATTGGTTTCCCCCGAGAAGCTAAACTCTGACTAATACAATGATAAATAAAGGAAGGAGTGCAGGATTGGTATGTTATGGCTATAAACATCTTATCTATGGTAAGTTGAAGAAATGTAGACCTGGAGCTGGACAAAATCTGGCATGTACAAGCCTAGGTAGTCAGGCTCAGACAGCATAGGTTCATGATAGGCAAGTCCTGCTTGACCAGCCTGATTGCCTTCTGTGTCCAGGTGGCTCACTTAGCAGATGAGGGGAAAACTGTGGATGCTGTCTGTCTGGAACTGAGTAAGGCCTTTGCCACTGTCTGTCACAGCATTCTTCTAGAGAAATTGGTGGCTCATGGCATAGACACGTGTACTCTGGATAAAAAACTGGCCAAGCCCAGTCGTGATGAATGAAGTCAACCCAGTCAGTGGTCTGTCACAAGCGGTGTTCCCCGGGGCTTAGTTTTGGGGCCAGTCTAGTTTAATATCTTTATCAGCGATCTGGAAGAGGGGATCGAATGCACCCTGGCAGTGAAGCTTGTGAAGGATCTGTAGAACAAGTCTTATGAAGAATGGCTGAGGGATCTGGACTTGTTTAGTCTGGAGAAGAGGAGGCTGAGGGTAGACCACATATCTTTCTATAACTACCTGAAAGGAGGCAAGTGTTGGTCTTTTCACCACGGGGTTTAGACTGGATATTAGGAAGAAGAGTGGCCAGGCGTTGGAACAGGCTGCCTAGGGAGGTCGTAGAGTCACCATCTCTGGAGGTGTTCAAAAGGATGTAGACATGGCACTTTGAAACATGGTTTAGTGTGCACAGTGGTGTTGAGTTGATAATTTGACTTAGTGTCTTAAAACTCTTTTCCAACTGAAACAATTCTATGAATCTGCTTTTGAAGGTAACAAATAGTATTTGATGTCCATTGAGCAGTAATGCACGTAGATAAATGCGGGTATAGAACTGGAGCTGCAGACTAGTGAAGAAGGATAAAGGTAGAAAAGCATGTTAAAAGAGATAAAAATTCCCTCAAGTCAATACTGGAGAAGGAAGAAGAAATCATAAACATGAACATCATACTGTACAACTACCTGAAGGGAAGTTGTAGCCAAGAGGGGGTCTATCTCTTCTCCCAGGCAACCAGCAAGAGAACAAGAGGACACAGTCTCAGGTTGTTCCAGGGGAGGTGTAGGCTGGATATTAGGAGGGAGTTCTTCACAGAGTGATTTGCCATTGGAATGGGCTGCCCAGGAAGGTGGTGGAGTTGCCCCCTCGGTGGTATTCAAGAGAAGACTGGATGAGGCCCTTAGTGCCATGGTCTAGTTGAACGGATAGGGCTGGGTGATAGGTTGGGCTGGATGAACTTGGAGGTCTCTTCCAACCTGTTTGATTCCATGATTCTGGTCATGGCCTCATGAAGGAATTTATTGTAAATTATAATATTGGCTGCTGTCTATGGACAGAATTCCTTGTTAGTTGTGGGCCAGATATGGGTACCCTCATCTATGAGTTCAAAGCTGTTACTTCTGTGAAACAGCCTGAGAGTTATGCCCTTTCCTTTCATAGGAATACAAATAATACAAATGTGAGACTGATCCACTATAATGGTAGATATCATTCCACTTTTCAGCTGTTTTGTGAGGTGGTTTTGGGTTGTTTTTATGCTTGTGAATTTGTTGTTTGGGTTTGTTTTTTTTCAGCAGTGATATATCTGAGTTTACTGTGAATGCGAACACTCACTTTTGCAGTGTTAATAATAGTATTTTATACTTACTAAAAACTGTGAGATTTTTGACTGTTAAAGCAGGAAGTGGTGGTGTTTTTTGTTTGTTTGTTTTCAATTTTTTATGTCAGCCACATCTTTATTTTGCGAAAAAATAAACAACCCAACACCATATAACTCCTGCAAAGCAATATGTGTAAGTCAAGCTCATAGTAACTATGTCATAAATTATTTGTAATATTTTAAACTGTTTTCATAAAAAAAATGTAAACAGAAATCCAGATATCCTGTCCAAACATTATTTTCAAGTTATAAAAGCAACCTTTAAGGTTCAATGCAGCTGTTTTTGCAAGCATATACACAGCTCAGCATATACAGTAACTCATTCATTACTTGCCAGGATAAACCTGCAGTTTAGCTACAAAACCAAAACCAACTGACCAAAACCCCAAAGCAACAAAAAAACCCCACAGCAACAACGAACAAGAAAATTAATACAGCTTAACACCTGCTTTCACAAGTGCATATTCCAAGTAGAAAGGCAGTATGCCATGGCTACATATCAAAAACTCTTAGAGATAGACTTTTTACAGGCATAGAAACACCGAGTAACTAGAAGTGGGAAATGCACAGGAAGGAGCAGCACACCTGAAACCTGGGCCTGTGCATTAAAGTGCTTTACCTTACATGTAACATTTTCTAAAATTTGGCAGAGCTTTTAGTACCTTTGAAACTTTTAAATTTTTTGTATCATGGTAAAGTTACATAGATTTATTTACTCACAAAACTGATTTAGCTTTCAGTCCAGAAAGGCAAAAGAGTTTGACAGTCAGGAATCACAGCTATCAAGTCGTTGTTCTAGCTGTTAAGACTGCTAACAAGGTGCAAACTGTTCTAAGTGCTTTTATTGGAGATCTTTGCAGACTATAGGAACTATTCTGAAATTAAACAGAACCCCTCAAAAAAACCCAAAACCCCAAACAAAAAACAGCCAAACAAACCCCCGCCAAACCAAACCACTTTTCACTAACAGGGATATGCTTTGAAAAATTGCTCTGTACCATCCAGAAAGTCTTTGTGACCCTAACTAAAGAAAGTGGTTTACACTCCCAGTTAAAATATGTTTCTACCTGTTATATTCATGGCTTCATGCAGGCATTTTGGGTTTTTGCATCTTGGCTGTCTTTCTGTATGTAATAAATTCATTGCATTTGGAGAGAATCACCTTATAGGAAGCTGAAATTTTACTAATGTAGGTAGCAGTAAGTGAAGTTTTAGTATTGTTTTAGTATTAACTGTTCATCCAGCTGGAGACTAATTATACTGAACATCAAATCTTCATATTTTCCATGCTTCATCTAGTCTTTTCTCCACTGGTTGGTCTCTGTTTTTCTCTTAATGCACCGTCCCACTTTTTTTCAGATGAAAGCTCTACCTATAAGCATACATAAACTACATCATTACCTGCTACTGTTCTCTGATCCAAGTCATATTTTTTTATTACTAACTGTGTGGGCACTACATACGTGAGTGTATCCCAGACTAACTTTCAAAGAGGAATTTTTAACTGCAGTGTGGGTTTGATATCCAGGAGGAGTAGCAGAAAACACAAAACCATTTTCAGGATGTTGATACACTGGCAAAACCTCGGAATTATTACTGATCTTTTGAGTTAATGTTTGCCAGGTTGCCTACACAGTTCTCTCCCTTCACTTCCTCACCAGGACAACGGAGGAATAAGATGGACAAGCAATGATTGAGATAAAGGCAATTTAGTAGGAAAGTAAAAGATCACATGCATAAGCAAAGTAAAGAAGTGAACTAATTCACTACTTCCTGTCAGCAGATTATGACTAGCCATCTCTTGGGACACAGGACCTCAGCACAGGCAGTGATTACTTTGGAAGACAAATGAAAATCCCACCAACTCCTCCTTTCCTCCAACTTCTGTTGCTCAGCATAATGTCATATGGCATGGAGTATCCCTTCAGTCAGTTGAAGACAGCTGTTATTCGTAGTTGTGTTAGAGAGTAAACAATATTTTCATTGAACCCTTCTGTATCAGCAGATCTTGTACATCCAACTGTAAACTCATATTTCACTCCTTTGCTCTGGTATGAGTTGAATATTTAGCTGATGAATAAATGCAGCACTGCCTTTACAGACCTCTGGGCAGAATTTGATTATTTATTTATTTTTAAATGCATTACAATTTGCTAAAGGTATTCAGTCTTAATAACCCATTTGTTACTATTATGTAGATGTGTGTTGTAAGATGCAAAGCACAGTTATGTGCTAGGTACTACATAGACAAGGAAATAAAGTTATTGCCCCAAAGAGTTTGCTCACATGATCTCTTCTGGAGGTGTATTGTGATCTAATTTCATAATGCGTGAGGAAGTATTTCATTATCTACCATAAATAACTCTCAGCTGGAGACAGCTATCTCACCATAAACTAAGCAAGGCAACTTCCTTTGTGTGCTGTGAGTCCTTCAAGATGTTTGCTTATCTGAAGTGATCAGTTGCAAGCACAGTTTCCATTTATATAGTGTCCTTCATAGCAATGTCACTATGAACATAATGAATATGCTTAGAAGTATTTAAAGACTCCATAAATATATACTTCTTTGTGATTGCCTTGAACAGTGAAGTAAGATAGGCTTTTTGTTTTGAGGAAGGGATGGGTGGTGGATCAGTTTTTCAGATCCAATCAGTTCTACTTTGCATGAGTGTGCAGGACATAGAAACATTTTTCCCCCTTTGTTGGTCCAGTTGATTTAGGAATTTTTATCTTTGCTTTTAATATAGTTGAGATTTTATTGTTTCCCGCCCCATGTTTAATTTTGTAGTCAATCAGCTCTTTTTGACAAAGATTTGCACTATTACCTAAGTAATTAATTATAAAAAATAAATTAAAAATCCAGCTCTCAGCTGTGTTACCCAAGAGAGAATAGCCTTCACATCACAGTCAGTGGCCGAATCCAGCTGGCAAAAATCAATGTGATTCTGTTTAATCATGATTAATGTTTTCACTTATTTTGTCATTTTGCATGCAATTTTCTTTCTAAGGCTCTTACAGGATGATTTGGCAATTGCTATTCAGAAACCTTAGAGCTCGGTTGTGTGTCATCTGATAATGATGTCATCTGATTTACTTACCAGCAAGAGGATGTGACCAGTAGAGGGATGTGACTTGACATTAAATTCCATTTCTCAAATGACATCTATACCAGAATTCAGGGTTCACATCCCCTGGTACTAGCACAGCTAAGACTCTAAGACTTGTCCTTGCTGGTACTGTTTTATGATTGTCATGCCAGCCTAGTTCTGTCACCTTTACTTTCATTAAAGTTCATCTCAGGAAACATTACCCACTCATTTCTGTTTCTGTAGTGGCATCCATGTAGATAAAGATGTCTACCTGGAAAGGGGCTTGAGGACATTTCTGCCAGAATTCATTCTAAGTAAAAACAGAATTACATTAGGAGTATTTGTGTGCTTTGGCTTATCATCTAGAAGAAAAAGTTGTCCATAGTCTCATCTCCAAAGATGTTATAATGTAAGTAGAGGAAGAATAAAAGAAAAAATTGGTTATAGAGATAGAAAGAATGAGTGGAACAAGTTCTGGATTGACACAGGTTAGTGTACTGAGAGCATCTGAACTTCAGTTCCAAAAAAAACCATACAAGGATGCATATTACTGAATGTGTCTTTGTCAAGATACAGTAATAGTTTGATAACGCTGAATGTCCCTGGTGAAGCAGCAGCTCCTTAGTATGATAAAAAAAGTTTATTGGACAGACATAAAATTTTTACAGGATATTTCTGGAAGAAGGCAAAAAGTAACTGAGCTTAGTCTTTGCAGTGGTTACTATAGAAATATAAACAATACATTTTCATCAGGGTGGCCAAGGAATTTGGTTTGATTCATGTATTATTTATCTTAGGCATTTGGGAGATGGTGTTGATTAAGTCTTTCACTTTGGGTAAAGTTTATTCACAACTTAGGAATGCCCATATAAAAGATAAATCATAGAATCATCAAGGTTGGAAAAGATCTGTAAGCTCATTGACTCCAACCATAACCCAGTTACCATGATTACTTAACTACATCCTGAAGTGCCACATCTACATGCTTCTTGAATATCTCCAGGGATGGCAACTCCACGACATCCCTGATTCCAACACCTCACCACTCAGTAAAGAAGTTTTTCCTAATGCCCAATCTAAACCTACCCTGGCACAACTTAGACCCATTTGCTCATGTTCTATCACTAGTTACTTGGGAGAAGATACCAACACCAGCCTCACTACAACCTTTTGAGTAGTTGCAAAGAGCGATAAGATTTTCCCTTAGCTTTCTCCTCTCCAAGATAAACAACCCCAGCTTCCTCAGCTGTTCCTCATACGACATGCCCTCCAAACCCCTCCTTAGCCTTGTTGGTTGCTCTTCTCTGGACGCACTCCAGGACCTCGATGTCTTTGTTTCAGAGAACACAATTTGGGCTTCACATTCTGGCTGAAGAAATTAAGTCCATGCTGTTGTGGTTTGGTTTGTTTTTTAATGGCATACTGCCAGCATGGAGAGCTACCAGAGCCTGTTAAAAAAATTACCTTCTCTCCAAGCGCATAAGAACTACTGTCCACTTTGACAGAACAGTTTCCTCGTTCAGATTCACTAAAAATCCATCTACATCCTTCAATACAGGAGTACTGTCCCAAGAAATTAGAAGAATAGCTTATAGAACACAATCAAGAAAAAGAGATTCTAAACAATGTATGATATGTACATGCTATTTCCACTCTAATATTGCTTTACAAAAAGCTCTTAGAATTGGAAGTGCAAAATTAGTTTTTGTGTCCAGCTATGCATGCTGAATTCATGGCTTTCTATTTCTTCCTTTTTATCCAATATCCTGTAGAGCTTTTAACTCTGATCACAGAGAGAAACTGGAAGCATCTGTCACACGTATCATTACATCAGTCTAAAAGTAATTTTAAATGGATGCTTATAATGATGGTTAGTGTTGAGAGTCAAAAGGTAAAGTGGGCTAGAGATTAGCTGTCATCACATAAATGTCCCTTAGAGGTTTTTATAGGAGGGTATTTTTTTATCGAACCAGATTATGAAAATCACCTGCTGCAAATGCATAGTAGATTTCTCATGTTTGTTTGTTTGGTTTTTTTAAAAATGTAACCTACTCAGTTAATGCAAAACCTATTTGTAATACGTTTGAAGACTTTATTCTCTTGCACACCCTACCCTAAGAGAGAGGAGATGAGGGAAGGTACATAAAATAGGGCCATGGAGAGGTAAGACTTTGAACTTTTTACCTCTTTTCCCAAAGCAGTACATAACTGCCTTATTTTTTCTATAAGACTGTACTGAAAACACACATATTTCATGGTTAAATTGTCATTTAATGTTTTAGAGAGCCTAGAAGTAAGGTCAGTCTGATTATGTTCCTAAACACTGTTCCTCTCTTTAAAACATTTTAAAATGCTTTTCATGTCAAAGTTGTCAACTATAACCCACATACAAGGTGAAATGCTGCATGTAAAAGTCAGAAAAGTTCACCCAATGGATTTAACTTAAATGTCTCCTAATGGGTGAAAGTATGAAAAGAGATGAAGGTTTTAATCTGTCTCTTTTTGGTTTTGTATTTTCCTGGTTTTGTGAGTGTACCCAGGTTAGCTAATGTTTTTGCAATTATACCTAACAGTTGGAGGTGTACTTGAGCGAAGTGACCCAAATCTTAGACAAGTCATTCTGATAATTATCCTGCATTTTCAAAATAAAGTCTGAACTGTAATTATTTCTGGGTGTAATACTCCAAGAAATGTTGTGTTGAAATAAGGCAGATCCTTAGGATGGTTTTAGTGTCCATGCTGAGTACTGTCTTTTTAAGATATTAGTGGAGGTATGCCTATTAATGCATATATAGGAGATAAATACTTAACACATGACAAACAAGGTGAGTGCACTTTTTGCAGTAATTAAGCATTTGCTTTCAGCAAGTCCTTCATCTAGGAGTCCACTTCAGCAATATAGTAAGAGTCTTATTTAGGTCTCTTTATAGTTTTGAGGATGCCCCTGACTCTACAAAGACTCCAAAGGGATCGGTTGATATGCTGCATCTATAAAAACAATTTAAGTAGCTCTAAGTAAGTCTTCCTGCCAATGATGTTAATGAAGCTGCAAAGGGACTGCAGATATATAAGTCCTCTAAAGTCCAGTGCTGGCCCAGCAGTTCAGAAGCTGCTTAACAAGACAGTAAATCAGGCTCTTTAATCTCTCCAGTTAGTTATTTTGAATATAGAAGAATACATGAACCCTGCTGTGTTCTAAAAGCAGTAGAATATCTTCACTAGCCAGTAATACCTAGTGCAAATAGACTTCTCAGACTGCAAGTGTCCTGTACTAAATAATAATGCAGAGAAATTTCATTTCACTGCTACTTGCGAGTGCAGTTTTGCTGTTGAACAGTGCTTGGCTGCAGCTACACTGGAAATGCATTAGCCATGTCTTCCATAAGCATTGCTGAATACCCCATCCCTCAACTAAGGAGTGAAACCTAGGAGTGGCCAGATGAAGTTACCCTGCTGAGGGTGTGGGGATTTTGGTACCTTGATTCCTCTTGAGTGCCATCATCTCTCCTCACAAAATGGGACTTCTACAAACTGATGATAAAACTCAGGCTTCAAAACTTAGAAAACCTAGAGGTTGATTTAAAGATATCTAAACTTAGTATACTAATAATTTCTCTCACAAAAGTACAGCTCTAATGGATGGTAATTGTTTTTAAAACCATAAAGCCTAGCTTCTAGCTTGAAGTAAATTCATGTGGTTTCATCAAGATGCATGAGGTTTTGGCACTTAAGAAGTTATTATTCATTTGACACTTAATCTAAAGAAAATCTGGGGAGTTGTTACATTTTAGATACAGCTTTTATCGCAATCTCACTTTCAGCTGCTATATGCATTCTCTGCAGAGTGTTATTTCTCCAGTGGCAATATATGTATACATTAGGGTGACTCAGATGTACACCATCTCCTATCTCTTTTGCCTTCTGTGGAAAAGAGACTAAGACAAACACACATCTCACTGAGTTCCAGCCTTATCTTGTCTGTGATTACTTGTACTCTAAGCTTTTGGTTGGTTCTGAAGTACTCTTCAACTTTTGTCCAAGTAATTTAAATTATTTGACTGGGTTTTATTACCCATGGTTTTTATTTTCTTTCTAGAACAGGATTACAGGGTGTCATCTTTATAGTTTGTACAAGAGCTCCAGGACAGTATGATGGGAGAATTATACAATATAATTTAATTTTACCTTAACATTCATCCTCACTAGTGGAGGAAGAAAAAAGGCCACCCAGTGAGAGAAGGGGATATTTTCGGAGGCATTAATTTATTGTTAACAGTTTTTTGTTATAACTGATAATCTGTCACTCCTCTAGTTGTAGGATACATTTTTAATTCATCAGAATGTGCAGGAGAATGAAAATTGTCACAGGACTGTATTTCAGGTACAAATGTTGCAACCATATTAGCTTCTCAATTGAATTATTAACTTGCTTATGATCACACCTATGTATGTGCATATAAACACTCCCATTTCAGCCTCAAAGTCACTACTCTTTCCTAACTAATACAGTCAAAACTAATTATGCACCTAACAAGAAATTTTGAGGAGTGGGGGAAATAAAAAAAAATTAGTCCATGTAGAGCTCTAAATATTTCAGACAAGTTCCATTGATTTTCAGACTTGCATTTTCTGAGATTTTTGTTGTTGTTGTATTAGCATAATTTTTTAAATATTACTTTTAGTTGCATTATCTACTAAAAAAACCCCAAACAAAACAAAACAAAACAAAACAAACCGAAACAAAACCCCAAAAAAACCCAAGCAAAGTAATTCAAATGTATTTACTAATATCTTGGGGTTTAAAAAGTAACTCATCATGATTACAACCAAATGGGGGTAGAAGGAAAAATAAGATAAACTCATCTGCTCAAAATAACTTCTAAATGGTCAAAATGCTATGTAGGCTAATGTTTTCTAGCAAAGTTATCAAATACAGTGGTATGTGACTGCCATACATGATAGCTAATTATTCTTCTGAGAATGTGAATTTTAAGGGATTTTTTAAATTATTATTTCTGCATGTGCTGGTTTGAGGCTAATTGGAATATTTTAATGGAGAAAATTATAGACTGTGAAAAGAAAACAATGGTGATGTCTACTTCACTCAGGCTTGCTGAGATGTTTAAGAATAAGAACACAAAACATAGACAAGACATTCATAGAATCATAGAATCATAGAATGGTAAGGTTGGAAGGGACCTCAAGGATCATCTAGTTCCAACCCCCTGCCATAGGCAGGGACACCTCCCACTAGTACAGGTTACTCAAGGCCTCATCCAATCTGGCCTTGAACACATCCAGGGAGGGAGCATCCACAACCTCCCTGGGCAACCTGTTCCAGTGCCTCACCACCCTTACTGTAAAGAACTTCCTCCTAACATCTAGTCTAAATCTCCCCTCTGCCAGTTTAAGCCCATTGCCCCTTGTCCTGTCATTGCAGGACCTTGTAAATAATCCTTCCCCAGCCTTCCTGTAGGCCCCCTTCAGATACTGGAAGGCTACTATCAGGTCCCCTCGAAGCCTTCTCTTCTCCAGGCTGAAGAGCCCCAACTCTCTCAGCCTGTCCTCATAGGAGAGCTGCTCCAGCCCTCTGATCATCTTTGTGGCCCTCCTCTGGACCCGCTCCAACACTTCCATGTCCTTCCTGTGCTGAGGGCTCCAGAACTGCACACAGTGCAGACACTCTCAGGCTGTCTAGCAGCTTCTTGCTTTCTCTCTGCTGAGTAATCTAACTAACCACTTTCCTTCTACCTCCCCTGGCCAAGCCTCCAAACTCACCTTGCTTATGTGTAAGCCAGACCTTGAGATAAGGTAGAAGGGTGGGGAGAAGGTGGAACGGTGGTTGGGAGCCCCTCCTGGGGACTCTGATTTCTGGGAGGGGTGTTGTGTTTCTGTATTACCTTTAACTTGTATATTTCTGTAAATATTCCTGTATATAGTGTATATATCTGCTTGTATATTGTGCAAAACTGTAAATATATCTTCATTCCTTAACTTCCAGCCAGCTGAGTCTAGTCTGGGTGATTTTACAAAGTGTGGGGGGTCAGGGAACTCCCAAACCTTCACACTGCATTTCATGAGAATGATTCAGAACGGTGAAGTATGATACCTTAAAAAGAAGCTTCACTTTCTTGAAGTTATTACTCTGGGACAAGTGCTATGTGTAGCTTTTATCTTCTGTGTTTGTGTATACTTTATAGTAGCTTCTGTATAGGTATAGAAGAAGAGTCACCTGTGGATATCCTGCTTGTCCACAATCCCATTGTTTTGGGCAATGAATTGTAGTGCAGCAGGTATGTTGTTCTAGAACTTTGCACAATAATTTCTTAAATGTTTTAGTAGCAACCTATATATTCTGCAAATCAAACACCTCTCTGTCAGGTACTTCAGAAATTATTTTGAAAATTATTTTGATTCTTCTTTCCTTTCACTTTGACAAGTACTTTAATTATCACGTGAAGAATTACACATACTGTTTAAGGAAATCATATTCATATTAAAAAAGCTTCACAAAATACCTTTTTTGTAAAGTGCTTATTTTATTATGTATTCTCAACAGTTCACTGCTATGTTACTGTTTCATGAAAACTGGAATAGTGTTAAGAAAGCAAATGTTAACCAATAAACATGTTAAGGAAATAAAAGTGCTATATCTGCATAAGTTTGTACAGGTTTAAATATGAAACTGGAGAGCTGCTTCAGTTAAAATGAATTTAAATCAGTTACTGAAAATAGTTTTAATTCCCCAGCGTTCCCAACCCTTCCTCCAGTTCTGTCTAGGACATTTGGTTTTATGCTGTGTTAAAGTTTACACACTCTTCCTGACCTACAACGTAATGCTATAGTAGTAGCTCTAAGAATATATCAAAACAGTACTATTCACCAAGTTGTGGTTACTATTCATTAATGAGTCCATTTCAAACTAAGTACTGAATGATATTTGAGAAAGAAAAACGCAAAAAACCAAAACACAATCCACCCCCCAAAAAAAACCCAACTGAAACCCAAATCTAGTGAGATCTAACACAACAAATATGTATATTACATAGTATGTAATGGAGCAACAGCTCAGTTACAATAACAACAATATATAAGAAAAAAAACCCTATGGAAGTATTTTTTCTTGCTTTGTGCACATCAAGTGATTCACATTTTAATTTACTACAATTGATAAACAGTAATTGAATCCTTATGTTTCTGCAGGACAGTCATGTTTTAAAGTATTTCTTGCAATGGTCAGGAACATAGAGAGGCTGACTGCAGTCTGAAAAAGCCTCTGTTTTACGGATTCTCATTACCTTACATATAAAACATGTAAATAAAGTCTGAATAAGTGACTACATAATACAAATCTTCCTACGTAATCTCTGAATATTAAACTCTTCCAGAAGGACTAAAATAACTGTATTGAAGAAATACCTATTTGCAGTATACTTTATAAGTGTCAGATGTAGCTGACCACTTAGCTGTTTTACTCATTTTCATCATAGGATCTATTTCTTTTAATCTGTTGTTCTACACTGAAATGTTTGAACTTAATGTTCTCACCTTGCAGTGGTGGAACAGTTGAGTATCTTGAGCTCTGGAAATCTAAGCTTGTTTTTACTCCTTTCTTCATCACTTTGAATATTTTACTTTCTTGACAAGCATTCATATTATTCAGTTCTGTATGATAATTCCCATGTTCTTTTGAATATGGGCTGCAGGAATTTTTAGTTAAGCCTACAGAGTCTGTTATAACACAGTCTAAACTCAGATTGTCTCTTTTAAGAGAAAATGTTTTCAGAGTGTCAGATAAAATAGTATTTAAAATTTTGTCATGTTTTGATTCTTCTCCAGTGCATACCAACTTGTTATCAACAGAGAATGTTATATTATTTGCCTTATTTAAAACTAGCATGCTATTAGTATGAGACTTCTGACAAGTGACATCTTTATTAAATTGTGCAAGACTCTTAGAGGTAACAGCAGCATCTTTGTCTTTTGAGTTCTGTTCATCCCATACAACAGTTACAGTATTGCCAGAATAGCTCTGAGAAGATTCATACATCTCAAATATTTCTTCATTTCCCGACCATTTTTCCAGCTTTGTAAAGGCATGCTGTGAGACTCTAAAAATTGCATGGCTTAATGCTGTCTTTGGATTAGACATAACCGATAGAGTTGTTTCTTGCCTACAGATGTTTAGATTTGAAAAAGTGGCATAATTGTTATTGTTATTGTTATTGAAGGTGCATTCTTTGTAATTCTTTTGTACTGTTACATCATCAATGTTAGTAACCTGTATGACTTCTGAATCATCGGTTTTACTAACTTTTTTCTCTTGCTCCTTCCCAGCACTATGCACAATCACGTTATCACCTTCACTAATACCCTTTCGATTTTCTTCCCTATTCTGTGATCCTCTTCTTTTATTCAGCTTATCTTGCACATTCTCAGCTTCCCTCTCATCTTTTCCATTATTACCTGTCCCATTTTTCTTTGCTTTACATATATTTGTGGCTTCTTTTTCAGACAGAGAACTAAAGGATGAGTGTTGATTTTGTTGTGAATTTGCAGTGTTATTTTCATTTTGTTCTCTCACACCATTTTCTTTCTGAGGATCCCTTCTACAGCCCAGAAGTTTATTTGTATGTAAACTAGAATCTTCTTGAGTAAAACCTTCTGGGGGCCACTTTGGCTTATTTACTTTACCCACTTCAACAGAAAATGTTTTATTATGTGTTCCATCTTCTTTTGAAGGAGGCCATGTCTTCTTTAACTTACCTCTTTCTGTAGATTTTTTCAAATTATTATCCAAACTATCAGGATGAGTACCTTTTGTACTTGAGTACAAGTCTTGATCTATTTCTGTAGTTGGTTTACTATCGACAGGTAAGCTGTTAACGGGATTTGTTTCTTCAGCATAAATTTTGCCAACCGTGCTACACCGATCTTTAGAATTCCACAATTCCTTATGCTGCTTGTGTCCAAAACCTTCATCATAATTTCCTTTTGATTTGAAAAGTTGCTTAAAATGGGGTTTACAATATATTTTTCCATGGAGAGATGCATAATTTCCCAAGCTGCCAAATGGAAGAAAATTTGTTTTGTACTTCTATATGTCATAAATCTACCATTAATTTTACACTTTACTTGGCATTTCAAATAATCCTATATGACAGTATGTAATAAAGAAAAGAAGAGCAAAAGGAGAGCAAATTCAATGTATTGGCCAGTTCTGACCACACCCCCATCAAAAAATAATTGTCTTAAACATTTAGTTGCAAATTCGTATACAAAATAAAGGAGAAGAGTCAATCTTTGTGATTTAAGGAAGAACATAAAGTTATTCTGTTGTTGCATAAGCTTCAAATAGGAAGGTACCATGGCACTTCAGGGTTGTTGAGACCTTTTTCTTCCTCATATTAAAGGCTGAATCCTCTATTTTTTCCTACAAAATAGGTGGAGAAAGTATAGTGTGTGGGGTTTTTTTGTTGTTTTTTTCTTGTTTGTTTGTTTGGTTTGGTTTTGGGCTTTAGCTTTTGTCTGAATTACAGTTATTTGTGGTCAGTTATATTTATATATGGGTATCAGGTAGAACACAGGAGGTTCCACCTAAACAGAAGGGGACGGTTCTACAGTGGAGGTGCTGAAGCACTGGAACAGGCTTCCAGAGAGGTTGTGGAGTCTCCTCTGGAGATTTTCAAAGCCCATCTGTGTGTGTTCTTGTGCAGCCTGTCCTAGATGATCCTGCTTTCACAGGGGAGTTGGACTTGATCTCTGGAGGTCCCTTCCAACCCATAACATTCTGTGATTGTGATATTTGGATGCTGCTCCTAAATGAAGCAAGTGTAGTGTATGTAACTCACCTCAGAGGCTTTAAAATCAGAACTGTTAGCCTTTGCAGTCTGATAGAGCAATAAAAACTACATTTTATATAAAGTCTACAGAAGTGGTTCACTCATTTTATGAATGAGGAATAACGTGAGAAAATGTGGGGTCTGTGTGCATGTGTGCGTGCATACATTCATGTCAAATTCCACATGAGTTTTTCTGTCTGCTGCTTCTGGTTCATGAGCTTTTCTGAAGGTCTGGAACAGTCACTAGGAAGTAGTATGCAAAAGAGTTTGGAAGGTATCTGGATGAGTCTGTTCTTTAGAGAATTTAAAGGAATTATTCCACATCACTGTGCAGATGTCAGTAGCAGAGAAGAAAATGGGAACCCTCCCTGTCAACTTACCCTACAGGTTGGGTTGCCCAGCTGAAAATAATTTTTCCAGATGTATTTATATTCAAATGCAGAGTTTTGTGAGTGAACATGCAGTTACTTCTTACCTTAACTGGCTGCCGCAGTGGTGACATCGGAAACACGATTTATGAAAATTCTGCTTGTCAGCAACTAGACATTCCATTGGGTAAACTCTCTGTTGACAGAGCCTGCAGGTTTCATTTTCCTGAATCTGCAGTTTCTAGAATCACATATTAAAAAATTATGAATTAGTTTAAGTCATGTAATATGATTTCTGTATCAGTCTATATTTTGTATTAAAACTGTAGTTTTCTATATCCATTAACTGGTGTCTCAGCTGTCAATTTTAGGGCTTTGGTTTTGTTCAACTAACAGTAGTACTGTTAATAAGAGGTTTACTAGGCTGAGTGGAATTGAGTATAATGTGTGTATAATCTTTGAATCTACAATATGATTTACAGATCAACAAACGGGCAGATGTTTGAAATTCNCATTACACCAGGTATGACATTCCCCATTTATTTGTAATTATTTGTGTAAGGAAACATTATAATAAGAGGTTTACTAGGCCGAGTGGAATTGAGTATAATGTGTGTATAATCTTTGAATCTACAATATGATTTACAGATCAACAAACGGGCAGATGTTTGAAATTCTGATGAGGAAGATTTGCTTAATCATGCCAAAAACACATCAGAGAGTTCTACTTCTGTGGTAATCTGTAGACTGTACACTCATATCGTCTAGATATGCTATGGACATAAATATTTGTGATTGTTACAATTTTCATTTTCAGATCTGAAAACTTTCTTCAGTTAATTTTTAAGACTGAGTTAGCTACAATTATATTACCTATGTAAAATACTTTCTTTTATGAAGTATGTATTAATTGTAAAGGAAACCAGTTCTCTGTAAAGTACAAAGCATGAATAAAAGGTTTATGTCATACCAGTAAGGGGCTGAAGAGTACAAAGCATGAATAAAAGGTTTATGTCATGCCAGTAAGGGGCTGAAGGAAATAATGGGCAATCTGTTGGGCTTTCAAAAATGCATGCTGCTCTTCTGTCTTGATTTCTGAATTCCTATGAAAACTACTAGCAGACAGATACAAATAGGCTGGTGTTTCCACAGTGCTAAGGCCTTTTCTTACTCCTACTCTTATCTTTCGCCCTACCCCGAGCACTTCGGCTGGAATTGCACAAGAAGCTGAAAGAGGACACAAGCAAGATGACATACCCCAAACTGACTAGAGGGATACTCCAGACCATATGACATCATGGTCAAAAGCTGAGGGAAAGGAGGAGGAAAAAGGGATATTGACAGCCATTGCATTTATTTTCCCAAGTAACTGTTGTACCTGTTGAGGCTTTGTTTTCCAGGAAGTACCTAAACATCTGCCTGCTGATGTGAAGTAGTGAATCAATTCCATATTTTGCTTTGCTTGCACCCCAGTTTTGCTTTGCCTCTTAAACTGTCTCTACCTCTGCCCACAGGTCTTTTTGCTTTTCTGATTCTTTCTCCCATCCCACTGTGGAGGAGTGAGCAGGCAAATGAGCAGTTGGGTGTGGATTTAGATGCCATCCACAGCCAACCCACCACATTGTTTTGTTGGACCACTGCCAAACACTGCCTCATGTTCAATCCCACTTGTAGCGTGAGCAGAGATAGCAGCCTTCTCAGTGCACAGAGCTGGAAAACTCAAAGCAGAGCTTTTCACTTTGGAGTTATGCAGATGCAGGAGTGTTTAGCTTTGTTCTGCCATTTTCATTGCTTGTTCAAGCGTCAGCATTCTGTTCATGTATTTCAAATGAGAAAAGCTATGAAAACATCTGGTTTTCCTACATGAAAACATCCAAATTCAGTGCCCCAAACAGATACAGAAAAGGAGATCATTGGTGTTCGTCATGCAATAGTGTATGTAATATTTCCTAAGTTTCAAGTGCATAACTTTCCAATTTAAATACTATTTGAATATAATTTTAAGCAACATATACAACATCAGAAAGAATGTTTTGTTTTCAATGTTTACTTCATATCCATATATAAATATGGATCTATATATTCATATTCCTCAAATATTAAAGTTACTTCAACATGAAACTACAGCTACCTGAAAGGATGCTGTAGAGAAATTGGTGCTGGTCTGTTCTTACAGGTAATTAGTGATAGAACAAGAGGGAATGGCCTCAAGCCATGATTGGGTAGGCTTAGACTGGACATTAGGAAACATCTTTTTCCAGTAAGATTGGTCAGGCATTGGAATGGGCAGCTCAAGTTGAGTCACCGACCCTGGATGTGTTTAAAAGTTGTTTGGATGTGGAGCTTGGGGATATGGTTTAGGGTGAACCTTGTAGAGTAGGGTTATCGATTGGACTTGGTGATCCTGAGGGTCTTTTCCAATGTTTCTGTGATTCTGTGAAACAAATAACAGGCTCAGCTTTTTGAGGGCCTCTGATGGGTTTGCTGCCTTAAATCAGACTGGGGTTGTACCAGCTGGTAAAATCACTCCGCAGGAAATATGTGAAAAAAAGATTTCATGTTAATTTGTAAACCGTATCAGTAATTTTACTCAAACCGAAATATAGTTCAGTTTGTCTTAAGTCACATCTTGTACTTTAACTAAACAGATGTGCAGATGATCTTTATCTCTACAGCTGTTTTATATGTTGCATTAATTTTAAGGATGTGAAGTCAGGTGCATTATGTGCACATTTTCTAGCACGTTGATATTTCTCAAACACAACAGTAAGGCGATGTTAATAATACCTAATTTTAGTAACTTAATTTTTATTTTACTTTCTAGTATAAATTCTTCAAGATAATTCTTGTAGTGTTAATCTTCACAATGATAGAAGAGACAGCAGCTAGAGGCTTTCACAGCAGTTCCTCATTTCTTCAGTTTCTTTTGGTCTTCACAGAGATCTGTTTGAATTCCTGTGTTGTATTTTTTGTACTACTTCTCATTGACATCAGGTTTGGAATCAGTTCTGCTTTACTGTGGTGTTACAGAGGCTGCTGCATCTTAAGCTGGGCATTGAGCCTTGATCTGGAGCATCATCCTTAATTGGAATGAGAGGCTGGTTCTGAAAGAGACGTCTTAAGAGAGAGAACTTCTCCTGTCCAGATTTCTGGTCTTGTAAACATCTGAATGATGAAAGGAAAGCCATATCTAGCCTCCTGCACATCTGACAATATATTCTAACCTTTGTTGTTCAGATTTGCCAGATAAAGTACTAGGTAATTTTCCTCTAAGTGCTTTCTTCATTATGGGGAGAAACCTTTGTATAAACATCTTACTTTATAGAAATTACTGGGCTTTGGGTGTGGATCTGTGGAGACGTTGTGCTTTCTTGGAGAGCCAAACTGTTCAGTGGACTAGGAAGTTATTATTTCCAATGGAGCTTTTGCTTAAGTATTCCATATTCATGGAATCTGGAGCAAATTATTGCAGGAGTAGCAGTCCCATCCTGTTTTTAACTTGATGTAGAAGCAGTAGTAATAGAGGATGAACTGGTGAAGGCAATGTAATTTCTTGGTATGTATTTTTCATCAGTAGGGAACAAAAGTGGGTGGTGGTTGTTCTTAAATATAGTAGCATAAAAAACAATTTTTCTGTTCTTCACAAAAGCTGGTTCTGCAGAGATCCAAGCAATAGGATTATAATAAGATCTGGAAAGGCACAATCCATCAGCTGTTGCTCAGAATGCGTAAAGCTAATCTTCTGAACTAAGTGCTGTGCTACTTGCACCGTAGAATATATGTGAAAAGAAATGTGGAATTTATACAAAATGCAAAATGATGATTCAACAGTCTTGGAGTTTTGCTGCAACAAATGCAGGCTTGGCATTATAAGCATAATGTAAAGCTATGCTGTAGCTTCTGCTCATTTTTGTTTCCTCTGAAAGTGCCGTTTTCTATGCTTCTAAGAATTTGCGTTGACAGAAATTATACATATTTGCAGATTCAAAACAAAGAAGAGAAGGCAGTATTCAGTGGAGGAGGACAAGTGCAGAAGTTTTTATAAAGATCTATTTTAAATTGTGTTTGTCACATGCCGTAGGTACTTAGTATTTTAATGTACTTCATATTATGTTATGTGCACTTAATGCTTAAAGTACTCATATTCTCACCAATTGAATTAAATGAATTAAAATTCATTTAAAATCCCAATTAGACAAAATAGAAATTTAGACTGCATGATGGACCAATGTCTTAACTGCACCACTTTTAATTTGCATAAAGAAAGATGCCTCTGGTTAAAAACACAGACCTTTACTTCTTTAGTAGGTGGTGTGGTCTCTCTGTCAGCTTTTTCCTGAGCTGTCCTTTCAATCTGCTGTTTTAAAATCTGTGTCACAGTCTTTGGGAACTCCTCGTTCTGAGTTGCATTGATCACTGCGATGGGAAGAAGAATAAAAATGCTGTTTTTCCTCCACCTTGCATTTTATGAAATTGACTTTATTGGTGAGTCATAAAACATTAGTACAGATATCTAGAGGGAGTCTGTGAAGGTTTGGGAGTTCCCCGCCCCCCCACACTTTGTAAAATGACCCAGACTAGAACTCAGTCGGGTGGAAGTTAAATGATGAAGCTATATTTACAGCTTTGCACAATGTAATAGCCTATAGTGTAATTTTGTCTATTAAAATATTTTAATTAGCCTCAAACCAGCACAGAGTCATTTGGTCATGAATAGAAGTCCAAAGAGAAAACAACAGTATAGTTGTTGAGGCACATATTATCATCTACTGTTCTGCTATACCTGAGTGATGTTGCAGGGCTAAATGTGGACTGGGGTCTATGGGAGAACATAAAGTGTGAATTCTAATAACAAGACTGAAGCAGCAGCAGCAGCATCTTAATGCTGTGGTCAGATTCTGCCGAGCTATTTAGTTTAGCTATAAATTGAATCTTTCTCATCTACAGCTTTGTGGACGGGCTAGTCTTTGCCTTTGTTTTCAGAGGATTCTTCAGGTCCTCACTTCTGTCAAGCAACTGAGTACATATTAAACCCAGCTCATTGTACAGAAGCCATCTCTCTTTACCAAATTCTAAAATAATTTCAGAAGTGCCACTGAATTCACGAGTCAGTGAATTTGCTGAGAATTCAGAGCAATGCTCATGTCTATGTTTGCATGCCAAGTGGTACATTTGTGTGGGTCAAGACATTTGCCATTGGTCATTTGTGAGCCTTTATTCTCGTGCCACTTCTTACCTGTTTCACCAGCTTGCCGAGGGAATGTAGAAGCCATTTCTATCTCATGAGTAACTTGCTCACGATGAGAAACCTGTGCACAGAACCTTTACTTTACTACAGGATTTAGTGCAACATGTGAGCTTTTACTATGCTTACACAGCTGTGTTTAAAATGTTACATCAAAAAAAAAAAAAAAGGAAACCTAATCATTTAAATAATAATAAATTGCAAACAATAAAACACCTGTAAAAAAATACTGTTCACTGCCTAAGGAGGGAGGCTATCACCAGGGCATCCAGATCTTGTTTAACCAAGTAGTATAGGAGGAAAAAGCAAAGCTGGTATGTATCAGGATCGAGATAATTTTCCAGTGACATGATTATTAATTAATATACTTACCTCTGGTATTTGAGGGGCTTCCGTTTGACTTTCTTTAGAGATCATTTCTTTGCGCTCAACTTCCCTGGTGCTACTTGATACTATGCGCTGACTACTACCTGCTGTTTCCTAAAGATGAATAAAAATAGTTGCATATTAAGAGCTAAGAGTAAATTGAATGTATAACTTTTTTTTTTTTTTTCCTGTGAAGGGCTTTCGCAAATAAATACTAATGTATTTAGTATAGCTAGAACAGTCATTTTACAGCAGAGTACCAGTGTTATTATGATTGATATTTTTTGCCATAAGAATTGGAACAGATATTGTTAGAACATGGAAGATATCTAGCAGTTTCTGTTACTGCAGCCAGACTTTAACCAGCAGATATGGAAACCTGCATGAATAAGGTACTTATAATTAGACTGGAAGGGGACAGAGATGACTTAATAAGACTGGTTTTATATGCTGTGCCATCAATTTGTTGTGTGTCAGCAGGCATGAGGCTAACCCAACTTTCTAAAGGAACTATATGTCTGCATAAGAGATGCTGACTTCCTGTATATGCTTTATACAGCTCTTTAAGTGCAAAAATCAAGCTGAATTGCAGTTGTTAAAAATATGATCCACAAAGTAACCATAAGACCCTGTAAAATATGCAGGCTAGCATTATATCTAGAAGTCCAGCAACTGCAATGTAATAAACAGAGCAAGATGTCTGTGTAAACTAATTTCTGAGGTTATCTATGTTTAGTTGACTTCAGATTCTGGCAGTGATTTGTTTCCTTATCTAAAGCCGGTCACCGAATCTACGTTACATCACATTACCTGTGCCCATGGAGTCCTTTCAGATTTAGTGATTAGAATAAATAAATTCTAAGAATTTGTATTATTCAGGTGGCACTTCTGTGCTTCCTTTCTCACACTAGCGTGCGCACAGAGACATTTAACAAATAATTTCACTCATGTAAAATTACATTTTTTTCTTCCTTGCCCATTTGTTTCTGCTGATGCTAAGCTTTCCAATGAGAGGAGCTTCTGGTCTCTCCAGCAAGAGCTTCTGAAGTGTTTACAGTAATATGAATTTGAATGGAGGGAGCACTATGTTTCTGAGATTGCTGCTATACATCTAGAATAAAAGAGAGTTGTAAGATTCCTGCATCTCAAATCCTGGGATCTCCTTGAAATCCAGCTAATTTGTGGGTAAGATACTACCTCTCTCCCATTAGTTATCCCTGTGTAAAGCAAAAAAATTGGGAATTTTTTCTCCTACAAACTAAGGAATGCTTACATTGCTTGTGTCCTCACTATCATTTCTGCTGAGTCAGTATTGGTGATCATCTGTGGCCCAGCTCATAATTTCTACCATACAGTAGGCAGCAAGGACTCTTAGGTTCTATGACAGAGAAACAATGTGCATACCCTTTGTGGGCTTTAAGAGTTCTCTTCCAGCTCTGTGCTGCCAAATAATTTGTTTCAACTATAAGATGAAATAAAATCATATGAACAAAAGCTAGAAAAAAAAATCTGATTATTGTCCCAGTAAATGATAAATATCAAATGTAATCCTATCTAACACAAAGCTTGAACTGTCAAAGTGATGTGAGGCTTGAGGGTAACAACTCAGAACATAGTTCATACTCACAAGTTCTGTATGAGTGACGGTTGTGAGGGTGTTGCAAAAGAGGAGATATGGGGCTGACCTCATATCAAAATGAAAAAAGGCAGTTCAAAGAAAATGAAGTGCATATTTTTCCATCTATTCTCTTTAATGACTATGTGTATGTATGTATAATATTTCATTTTATATGGATATGCTTTTCAATATATTTATGCATATATATGCTTTTAAATTTAAGATGGACTTTTCTGTTCTAATATGTATGGTTTAGATATGTAAGTCAATCTCTCATTACTGGAAAACTCATTTACAGGACATGGAAGTATGTTCATATGGTCATAATGTGTCCTTTGAATGGTGCAGGGTGTTAAAAAGGAATATAATTAGGCTTAATGTAGTCAGGAAGCAAATCTAATCTGAATGTCAGTACTGCTTTATTGCTGTAACTTTGGAAATGCTTATGAAGTAGCTGCCGTTTTGCAAAAGATTATAATTGTTTAATGCGACAGCTATGACTGTCTAAAATGCAGCCTAAACATTATGGGCCAGATTTTGACAATATAATTACACAGCCTTGCTCTGGGCGTGCAGGGAAGAAGAGGAATTGGGAGGTTCTCGTATTTTGTGTGTCTATCAAGATGGCTAATTAAAATTTCAGTGACAGAGGGTAAAATGATGCTTGTTTATTATTACAAACAAGTGGAGAGCAGGAAGACCTATGGTTTCATCCCTCTGTAATGGCCAACTGTAGGGTATAGAATAGGATAGGATATGCTGTAGTTAGGATTAATTTAATCTACCACTTCAGAATCTGTGTCGTGTTTTGTAGATTTCTTAGATTTTGGAGACTATTCTGTAGAATTATTTGATGGTCTGCATGGGATAAGGTTGCTCTTATTAGGCAGCATAAGTCATGCCTCCAATGCAGGACTGTGGCTGAAGACCATGATCTAGATTTAAGACTAGTTAAGAGTTATGCTTGTGGGAACTTAGTCCTTGTATTTGTTTCTGTGAAATACACAATTCCTGCCATGAGAGTGCAGTCATGTTAGATAGAAATGGAATTTTATGGTCTTGTAGTAAGTTACTTAACCTAAATTCCAAGATTGTTGCAAATAATATGAGTGATTTTTTTTCTTTCCTATGAACATGACTGTTTCTGATGATGATTTGAAAGAGACCCCCTCAGCTAGCTACAAATACATGGATAAGTATGCTTAGAGGTCACAGCTTTGTTGAAGAAATGGAACCATAATGGCTTTGTGAAGAACTAGAGGTCATTGTTAGGCCATGGAAAATCTGTCTCTGAGTCACAGAAATTATTTGGTCCTGAGTAAGAGAAAAAGTCTAAAATTCTGTATATAGTTCTTCATTCCTTCATCTGTATTGGAAGGTGGGTCCATCTCATCAGAAAGGTATGTGCAGAACACTTTCCTATTACCCAGGTTATGCTCCAGTACGATTTTGTCCAACTATGGCATTTTTCTGCTTAGTTAAAAATACTTTACTACATCTGCTGCAAACTATGTCTTCTCCCTTACAAACTGGACTTTTGCTTGTTGTCTATGCAAATTGTTGATACTGGTGTTAATGTGAAAAGTGTCAGGTGGATGATAGTTATTTAACATGAAAATGGCAGGATGTTGATGTGTCCTGTTCTACGAAGCTCAAGAGCAAAACTGCTTAAAAATCTCCACCAGAAGTGCAGGATGGTAAAGCAATTGTGCCATTACTGTTTGTCAGACTGCACAGGACAAATTGTTCAATGTGCTTTATTTTAGGGGGTTTCACATAGTCCAAATCATTATCTCCTACAATAATTTTTCATGGTATATGCTAATGAAGTAATAAAATGTAAAGACATCTTATCTAAAACAACACTTTGCTGCTGCTTTGTTGTACTTTTATGCAGCATATGTGTTCTTTGATGCAATATTTTATCTATTTAGGGGAGTTTATTAGATTTAATTCAATGGAAGCAGGAAAATCCTTTTGAAAGAGAATGTCTTAATGTCACATCAAATGCAATAAATGCAAAATATCACCATGATATGATTCTATGATACTTTACAATGAATTACAGTCTTTTAGACAAGGTTCAAAATAAAATACTGCTATGGTAGTAATCTGCTTTGCTTACCTGTCTGCTGTAAATCTAGTATTGCCTATATTGAGTGTTCATCTGCATAAAACGGTATGATGTCTGTAGTATATCTCTAAGAGAAAATTCTCTGAGTACGAACATTAGTGAAAAATTGTCTTAGTCATAATGAAAATTCTTCAGCAAAGCAAATAATCGTATTTTTCCTCCAGCTGTCTAGCAGGGCATATCTCATTTGTTAGTATAAAAAATGATATGGCTACCTGTACAGATCTGTGCTTGTGCCGGTACTTTGCAAAGGTCCTTTTTGAAGAAGTCATCTGCATTTTCTCAAATTGTTTCCTCACTGCTGCCAGGCCACCAGGCACAGTATAGAACTTGCTTTTCTCTGAAGTCTGGAGTGATAAAATAAGGCCAGTTGTAATACATTTGTACTAAGAAAGTAGTTCTACAAGTTAATTTTTAGAAAAGTGGTTAATAAGAGTATGCTATAATGCTTCATATTTCAGGTGGAAAATTCAGAAATGCTTAGTTACTCTGTAGCCTTTCATAGGCAGCTTCTATGGATGTAATGTGTAAACCCTACTTATTTTAACAGCACACATGAATCAACATTAGCATTCACAAAAGATACAGTAATAAGAGGGTTATTTTTCAGATGTTGTCATCAAAATGCAAAACTACATTTAACATTAACTGTTGAATCTCATTGGCCCGTGTAGAACTTCTACATCTACTTTAGAATTTCAACCAAAAATTAGGATCTGCAAATTCTGACATTCTTTTAGAATTTTGCAATCTAGAATTCATTTAACACAAGCTGTGAATGCTCCCGTATGAAATAGATCCTGCTAGTGTAGCTGCATATTCATCTTTGCGTAAACTACTGCTTGAGGACTCAGTGGTCTCCTCTGCAGTTTTAGGGATCAGTCATGTATTTTCAACCATGTAATACTCTATCTTTTCAGGAATGACTCAGACAACAATAAATGCTGGCAAGTTCATAGGCCACTGCACAGGAGGTATATATTGTCATTTGGTTAACTGAAGTCCCGCATGTATTTGAAGAGTGTGCGTGTTTGGCCTGAATTTTTAGCACCAAAAGAAGTAGCTCTCGTCTACTTGATTGTCAGTAACAACTACTTTCAAGAACCCTTCTCTGCTGTTGCATCTTTTACTTTTCTGTTCTGAGTTCCGTTGCATTCAGAGTTACTGCCTGGGCTTCTGTAACTTTTCAATATTGTTGAAAAATGGGTGGAGAGCTTCAACTAGGCTTTTGTGAGACGGTCTTTCTTTGCTAACAACAGTGCTGAAGGTCACCAGTGCTCTTACCCTCAGACTTCCTGTTCTAGCTCTATCTTTTGCATTACCTCTTAAATGGTAGTCAACCAAAGCCTTCAGCATTTAAGCTCATTAATCATCTTGCAGAAAATAAACTACTCAATAATTAGGAACAGCAGTGGCATGAAGATTACTAAGGTAAACTTAGGCTTAGCACTTGCACCTGATGACTAAGTCAGGAGGTCATAAACCCCAGACTTGACTTTTCCCTGTGGGGAAGACAGTGTGATTATAGATGTGTGAGTGTGAAAAGAAATTATTTCAGTAATTAATATTTCAGGCATACCTTCCCAGTCATTTGGAAACATTTAGTGGGGCTAAAAGTACTTACAGGTCCTGCAAGTAGATGTCTTAATTCCCTTTAATGTAACTGTATTTTGGGTAACTGTACCTTTCAGGAAGGAATTGCAAGGAGTTCCATACTGTAAGTGAAGTAGTTTATATGTGCTCAGCAGTTAGATTGAGTCAGGCTTCACTCAGTTCTTTGGTTTTTGAGAGAGAGTACTAACTTTAGCAATATTTTGAATTGTGGGAATAGGGAATTGGAATGTTCTCAACCAGGTATACTGCAGGAATCTGCTCCAAATTTCCAATGGCTGCTAAGTAAGGAAGTCAAAATACAGAAATTTGGTGATTGGAAAGCACCTGGACTCTAGTGAGTATGGCTGATTGTTGTTTTCACAATATAGCTCCTGGCTATTCAAACACCCAGGATGTTGCTTCAGTGGCTGCAGGCTACCCGCAAGGGCAAAGTGCTGGTAAGGCTGGGAATCTTTCTATGGCTATTCTGCTGGCTGGTGAGAGCTGAATTGTAGTCCTTCTGCCAAATATGCTCTCTGGTTTACAGAAATTATTTTGTCCTAACCATCCACTGAAAATTTAGCTTAAAAAGACTAATGTCATTCTAAAATAGCAAACCAGCATAATGCTTCTATTTTCTGATACAAGGGGGTTGAGATACAACTTTTAGGTAGTATTTTAAGATATGGTAAAAATAAACTTTTTATGCTCTACTACTCAGTTCTGCGGAACTGAGGCAGATATTCCTGGCTGAGATCCAAAATCTCAATTTTCAGATACTGCTAACTTACAATTTAATATGTGGTGAAGTGGTCTTGCTCTATTTTCATATATTATACATTCTGTTAGCCAAATACTTTGTGTGCTACTTGTTACTAATATTAAAGTTTGCTGTAAAATACCTAATTCCTGTTGGCAGACATGTAGAAAGATGAGTAAAACAAAATTTATACCTTTTTCTAAATATTTTATGTTTAAAAAAAATATAAACTGATACTTTTTCATACACCTTGTCTCAGAGCTGCTAATATAAAATTCAGCAGTTTTGAAATCTTTAGCTTGAACAGCAAGAGGTCTAAATTTAATGTATCTTTTAATGTGACTTTATTGTTTGATAATATTTTTAGCAATGCAGAAAACACTGGGATTTGTCATTAGGAGCAGAAAGAATAACTGTGTTGCTAATCTGTCTCAAGTCTATGATCCTAATAAACGCAGTTCATGCAACAGGGGAAGGAAAGAAATAGGCCTTCCAATGAATTAAAAGCGCTTGTCCAGATGAACAAAGATGTATAGCATAAAAAAATCTCATTCAAGACTGATGCCTTGATATGTTTGCTAAGTAGATTTGGTCTTTTAGGTTTCAAATGTTGATCTCTATAGTGATTGATCCGTCATCTTGTATAAATAATGTAGGGAATGTCACTAAGGGAAGCAAACACAGTTAAGATAGGGAACCATTGGTATCTTACATGAGCAAAGGCATTGCTACTCTTCATTTCAGACACAGCAGCCTTGTACATAGCCATTCTTTCCTTCAAAGAGACAGTCTCCTGGAAATCCGGTGTTGTGATGTCAGCCCTGGAAATGCTTTCTTTAGGTAGTCCTCTTACAAGTTTGTACAAACCCACTGTAAATACAAGCAGACATCATATTTTCTAAGGGGAAAAAATGTACTTCTTTCCAAATCCTGAAAGAAAAGCAGTAGTAGAAAGGAGCTGTATTATAAACCCTTTTTGCAACTGTATGTTATTTACAATGTAGAACTTACTGAGGACAGAAAAAATAACTCGGTGAAGCTTTTGAAACAGGGAAAATCCTTGGAGAAATAACAAAAAGCTTTCTTTACTAATGCAAAAACAAACCCCACAAACCACTCCAATTTTATCAGTAAGCATAGGGGTTTTTTTTTTGGTAGCATTACATCTGCATTATAGTGTAAAAAGTCATTGTAAGTACTACAAACAACTTATTACAGTTAGATAATGGTTAGAGATGATCTCTTCTCTCATTCTATCACTATTTACCTGTGAGGATATGGCCACAAGCTGCAGCTGGGTGGGTTTAGGCTGGACATTAGGAAACTCTTTTTCAAAGCAAGAGTGGTCAGGCACTGGAACGGGTTGCACAGGAAGGTGGTTGAGTACCAACCCTGGATGTGTTTGGATATGGTACTTGAGGATGTGGTTTAAGGGTGAACTTTGTAGAGTTCTGAATTGCTAACTACATTTTAACCTTATTTCAAAATGTGAAGGTTATCTATAAGCATCTGCAATTTGGCCTCAGTGAATGCAGAGACAATAGTTCAGAGAAATCCTAAAAGAGGAGCACAGAATTACTAGCACTAGGAATTTTTTGGTTGCTAATCTTCTGCATTTATATTAGAAGAGTTTCATATGCCTAGACATATGAACATGTATAAACATTTTTTTTCTTGTTTCATACAGAGGAGGAAAATGTATGTTGTGAGGATCTCTTATCTGTGATTAGAGGCAGATTACTAGTGATAATAATAACAATAACAAAACAAATTTCCACTGGCTGGGAGTTCCTCATCCTGAGGTTTTTCTGTACTGCATGGAAAACTGGGTTGAGTGACACTGGATTTCTGTGGACAAGACACTTCCTTTGATTCTGAGAGGGGAAGAAACTTTAAAACTTTGAGAAGATATATTTTATTTAAGCCAGAATCTAATTTTTTAAACCTTGTGATTGTGCTGCAGATATCAGAGCACCCTGATCTTCCCTAAATCCATCTGTATTTCTCCATGTCCTTGCATAGTAGCACAGAATAAATTTTTGCAACCTGCATTGCTTTTTCTTAAAAAAAAAAGGCTGTAGCTGAAGCACATTATGTCAAAAAACCCCCCCAAACCCCAAAACAACCCACAACCAAAACCAACCAAACAAAAACCCTGGAAAACCCATTAAAAAAACCCAAAAAACCATCAAAAGTCACCCTGCCTATCCCAGCTCCACATATTGTATGTCAAAGTTTTTCAAAATTGAGGAAATCACTCATTTAAAGGAGAGAAGGGAGCAGGAATAAACAGTGTAGATATGCTCTCTGTATTGAATTCAAGCCAGTAGGTACTCAGACTGAAACCTCAAAATCCATTTCGAAGCAGGAAAGTGAAAGAGGAAGCTTCAGATGTGTGCTTTCTGCTACCCATTGGCAGTTTACCTGTGTTCTTAGATATTCTGGCACAGCCAATGCCCTTTCTTCCTCATTATGAGTGTGCTTCAGGTTTTTCTCCATGTGTATGGGGTGGAACTTGGTGAATGGTTTTAGGGCCTGAGGCCTATATAGCATTTGCCATAGTCGACCGCTTGTCGTGGAAGCCTAACTGTAACATATACATGCATCACAAAAATATGCACCTGGTCAACCACATTTCTTCTTACATCACTCTGTTCATTTTTGATTATTGCATTGTTTTATTACGGCAGTGTCTGACAACATGGAATAGAATAAGTCTCCATTTTCTTTTGAAGTACACACTCTTTCCCTTTGACATTATGAAATGCAGCTATCTGTTCACCTGGCCAGGGAAGGGGGTATCCCTCCGAAACAGGGAAGAGTTCCAAGGCACACCTGGCCTTTGTGCCTGTTCACTGTAAAACTCTTTAGCTGTTGTATAAGTGTTAAAGGTCCAGATATAGCAAGCAAATATAAGACACAACCGTAATCTTCAGTAAAAAACAAGATATAGAGGCAGACATACATGGAAGAGTAGCTTCAGTATAAATATATTTTTGTATTTTTAGCTAATCCTACTCACAATTTACATGGGGCTAGCTTTATTTTTCACTATGCTTATCTCATGTAGTACATTTGTGTATTGCATGTAACCTTGGTGGACAAAAGAATTACTACAGTACACGGAAGAATAATAACAGCAGTAAGAATCAGTGAAAGTCAGCTGAAAGGAATAAAAGAAAAAAAAATCAGAGAAAGCAGTAATCAGAAGATGGAAAAAATTGTTATTCTTCAAGTAAGACATCTGTACAATAAACCAAATTCAGCCAAAACAATGGAAAGGTTGAAAGCGTGCTTTGGCAACACCATAGGCGAGGTGTAAGTTCATTTTTAAAGGCAGATGAATGGGGTAGCAGACTACTACCAGCATAATATTTATAAGCCATTGCTGTAATTCTCAAAAACATTGAGGCATTTAAAAATGTTCTTGATACTGTTCTAATTCAGCAAGAGATTCTTGGATTCCACCTAGTTGTAAGCATGTGAATAGCTTCATTAGCAGAATGGGAATACTAGTGTGCTTAAAATTGGGGCCAATGAATTTAATGGATTGTTTTAAAAAACATTTTACTAGACACATTTGCCACCTGGGGAACGAAGACAATAGGGACTATTCTTGTTAACTTTAAACCAGGAAATGCTCTCTCTTTAGAAGCTAAGCGTTTTAAACCATGATGTGGAAGTCTCTGTGGTGGTATGAGAGATGATATGAGCTTTTGCTCATCCATTTTTCTCATTTTGCTCTAAGTTTTTGCTGATTCAAGAGAACTTAAAGGTGTAATATTTTCTGATACTTCCAGGGACAAATGTGTGTTTGTGATAAATAGTGAGTAGAGCCTTCTGTTTACCAAAGTGGGGTATACCAACAAAAACCACTTTGCTTTTGTCATGTGGGAGTCATGCAATAGTATCTATTTCAGAGAATTTAATACTTTTATTAACAGTAAATTACATCAACTCTGTAAAATAAATGGAGCTTAACAAATCTTCCATGCGTTACAGGATTAAACAGTTCTGGCTTTCTGCCATTTTTTTCCAGTGATATGACTGCATCCGTTATCAGTTTGGGGATTCACAATGGGTTTTTACAATGGGTTGAACAGCAGTATGAGCACTGCCTTAATTGTTTTTCAGTGGAGACAATAGACATTTTTGGTACTGAGTCCTAGAGCTTGCTGTAAATGTTGCTTGGTACTTCTAGGTACATAAGATTCTGGCATAACTGAGAGATTTAGGAAAAGGTTCTCTGCCGCTTTTAATGGTTTGAGGGTATTGTTCTTACTGGAAAATTGAAACAAGTTGACATATACTGTCATTGGTTACAGAAAAACTCAAATCTCATGGTGATGGGAGAAATAATCTATAGATCAGAACCATCCTATATTTTTCAGTTCCTGAGTATTTTTTCTAGTACAAAGTTGCATATTTCAGTGCCTAACTTCAGCTATTAGAAGTTTAAGAGTTTTCACCAGTGCTTTCAAGCACTCAAATGATTCTGTAGGGAATTTCCTTCTCATAGTACTCTGTTTTGCATTTAGATAGTCTTATGTCTCTCACAGGAGCATAGGAAAACATTATTCCCTATGGGTCTGTCACATTTTTATAAAATGCTTCATTTGTAAGACACATGAATTGTTGACTGTGCATTTTCACATAGATCATATTCTTTCTTATTCCTGGTGGACCAACAAATGCTTCTGAACCATGCTGTGCTCACTTCAGATTTGGAGACAAAGCAAGTATGGAATAGAGGGTTCCATTCTTGTTACAGAGTAAAAAGCAAGGCTTTGAACTGGGAGCATCTAGAAAAAGGGTAAGAAATATAAAAAGATACCTGAAAAACTTGAGAAACTGCAGAGTAGGGAAACAAAATTACTATCACATGGAGAACTGCAGCTGTATCTAGTTGATAGAAGAGAACTTTAGAGGGTTATAAGGTCGTAACATATGATTGTCCTTCCAGGAAGAAGCAAGCAGGTGTTAAAGAGCTTTTTAATTTGGTAGGGGAAAAAGTGGAAAAAGATAACCAATGCTTGAAAGCCAAGCATCAGATATTTAGTTTGAACAGTGACCATAATAAACTTAGCTGCATTAGCTAGAAGAGTTCTTGCATACTGAAATTTCCTTTTCTGCTTGATCTGCTAGAATTTGGAACTGCTAAACATGCAGGCTAACATGCATGTCCTGATTAAAAAACCAAACAACTAAACCAACAACCTGGAGTCAGTAGTTGGATGATGCTATGTAAATGCTATGAATTTTATTTGCAGAATGGACAAGTCTTTTTATGTTGCTTATTTGAGTTATCTGTTGTTTCACAAAAAGTCAAAGACAACTCAGAAGACAACTGATGTTTCTGTCATATGATTCTATCATCCATGCTCTTTGTTAAAACAAACCAAAGATACACACACTCTTTGATACTTTCAAGCAGCAGTCTCCAAAGTGAGATGTGCGCTCTCCAGGGGCTGTGCAAGGCAGTCTTCGGGGGTGAAAATATAATTTGTATATGAACAATTGCTAAAGGATGTTTTTTTCCCACCACTGCAGCCATTATCCTTCTTTAATGCCTATTTATGTGTATGTTGCATAATGTATTACTAGAGTAGTACATGTGTACAGTTTGTAAATAAATACATAAACATGGGAGTGCATGCTCAAAAATGTTTTAGTGATAGGGATGCACCTCAAAAAGCTTTGGAGACCACTGCCTCAGAGTAAAGCAGGTTTCAGATCAATTATGTGATACTAACCTTCAGAGCTGCTGCTTTGGCCATTTACTGATGACATCTTTTCAAAGATTGCTCTCCCTCTTTTCACGCTAGACTCTGTCGGAGAAATGACAGAATGGCTCCCAGGCTGACTCTTAGGTATTAATGAAAGTGAACTTCTCTCACTCTCTGTTTTCTGTTAGAAGACATTAAGAGGATGTACGTTAAAAGCTATTGGTGGGAAACAGATGTGTTTCATAGAGAGGAGAGTATATGAAGAAGCAGTAGATTAGAAGGTGATGCTATTTTGGATATTCTCTCCAGAGTGCCATGGGTAAACTTCTGTAATGATTCAGGTTGTGGATTCATGTGTGTTGCCAAATTTATTATTCAACAGAGATGCTTGGAAGCTTACTATTTGCCATTTTTGCACATGGTTTCTTCCACAAAGGAGGAGTGGTGGTGGTAAGGATCATAATAAAAGATGGTTGCTCATGCAGACACTATTAGTAGACAGAAAAGTTGACAGACAGAATTTTATTAATTTCAAGTATTGGTATATAAATGTAAAAAACACCAATAATGGCTTTGAGGCCAGACATACATAGGCATTTGTATTTCAGAAATTCAATTTTCAATTCTACTGTGACCTATCAGCTGAATTTAGATAATCACAGTACTGGGTCAGTTCCATATAGATAGCTTACACATTACTTCCTTATCACACTGTGGCCTTAGTCCTTTGAGGCAAAATGAGTAAATAATTGCTGAGCAAGTGTTTAATGTGTTGAAAATGATGTTTTGGAGTACAGCTTTTATCACAGAATGCATCAGATTGGAAGGGAACCTCAATGGTCATCTTGTCCAACACCCTGCAGTGAGCTGGGACATCTCTAACTGGATCAGGTTGCCCAGGGCTCCATAATTATTTACTTTGTATTAAGTAAATCATGTACATTAAATAACTAACTGAAACAGCTGGAGTAGCAAAAATAGGTTGTCCCTGTAAAAGAGATGGGTAGGTGGTTGGTCTGATGACTACAAAGCTTATTTTCCAGAGCCATTAATTGCTTAAATGGCATATGTTCTCAAAATCTTCTGCCTTCATTAGACTACTTTTTTTTTTTTTTTCAGACAGTTTTATTATTGTATAACGTTTTAATTCTACCCTTGTATATGATCTCACCGAAGTAACTCCTAACTGCTTTTAGATTTATGTATAATGCATGGTGTATAAGGAGCAGCAAAATTTAACTCCTGCATTGGTTAACCTAGACTTGAGAGCATTTCCCATAGCTGTTTTTCAAAAATAGAAAGAGTATTTTTTCATGCAACCAATCCTCAAATGGAACTCTTCCAAAGAAAATAATATACATTGTTAAGTCCGACTCACAGTAACATATCAATATATTCACCTTGAGTTTTTATGAAACTAATAATGAACAAACATTTGAAGTGTACTTCTAAAATGAGTGCATCGTTGGCAATTAAGGGCAATCGTGCTTCACTCATCTTTAATATACTTTTCTCATAGCTGCTAATAGCTTTTATCTTAAATATGTGTTGTACTTATTTTCTTGACCTGTAGTTATTCTTTGCAAGAGTACTCCTTCCAGGATGTGTACAGTATGTTATGTCTTGTGGAAACTCATAATTTTATAGGAATCTGTCTACTTCTGTGAGTTACAGTAGCTTTTGCTTGAGATCAGCTGAAATTTTTTTTGCATGACATGTCAGCATTGAAACAAATGACTGATTAGGTGCCAAAGGAGTTTTATTACCATGAGTATTGTAAACCACTCTTTTAAGGAAAATAATACCTATGGTACTACCAATTGTGCTGGTTTGAGGCTAATTGGAATATT
>VWZE01008256.1:0-50999 GCA_013396675.1 Eubucco bourcierii
CCTTACCATTCTATGATTCTATGATTCTATATTTAAATACCATTCAAATATCTTCCATAGCTGCTGTAACGCAGCACCTCATATTCACATTCTTCGGAATTTTTTGCTGTCTCTTGTCAGCTCTGGACCTGGCCATTTTCAGTTGCACTGAACTTGACAACACAGTCTTAGTGATGGACATGACATGTTTAAGCACTGGAGTTCAGTTCTGCTCCATACTTGGCTTTGTTTTCTTGTCTGAAAGGTGAGCTCTGAGCTGCTGAGGAATAGGTGTTAAAATGCAATGATTTTCTTGATAAATAAGTGCCTCAATGATTGGGGTTTCACGACTATCATGATATCATTTTATCATCACGCTCTACGCCTTTCTCCATCAAGAGGATTAACAGTGGAAATGAGGATTTCACTGAAAGACGTAAAAGACACAAAACTTGCTCAACTTGCTTTCAACTAGAAAAAATTACAAAGTAAAAAAACAAAACAAAAAAAAATCCATTCTTGTAAGTATCTGATTAAAGAGATCTGCATTTTTTACCTGAGAGTTTTCATGGTTTTTCTTGTTCTATGTGCCACTAGTGGTGGAATCAGTACTCCAGCACTACAGGTTGTGTTGGCTGTTCAAAGCTATTTCAGCTATGCATTAGGAAAGCATAAGTGCCTGTACCAATTCAGATCCTAGTAAGAATATGACTGTACTTGCAAGTTGACAGGCTCTTATTTCAACTTAAGTTATTTTGTTTCTCTGCAAGTAAAATACCATAAAATAAGTAGGGTTTGTAAAAAGGGAGGGTTTTTTTAGGTCTGCTGGTACAACTGGAAAATACTATCATGTTTTCAAGTACCCAAATCTTCAACATTTCATCTTCAATTTTTAAAACAGAAGAAACTTTGCTTTAGTGCATTCTTACCTCAGATGCTCCTGGGAAACAGAATTTTTTTAATCATTTAGATACATGATTTACAGGGACGACCTTGAGGAGTGGGAGTCACTGGCCATTTCTTATGGGAGACTGATACTTCAGTGTGCAGGTGAATTAGAGGACAAAATTAGATACCACTAATAAAACTTCCCTATTTAGCCTGTATCTGGCACTAACTTACAGCAGTTGTTCTATCATTCAATGATCCTCCCCAGCAGAGAAAGAGATTGACAAAAGGAGAGAGGAACTGTGGGTTAAAATAAAAACAGATTTACTGAAAGTCAAACTAATTCCAATATCAACATAAAGTTATACTCAGCCCAGCAAATGTATAGCAGTCCTCAGCATCAGAAGAGAAGGAGCAAAGTCATCAAGCACTCAGCCAAGAGCAAGAGTCCAAGTGAAAAAATCCACCATTCTCAGCAAATTTCCCCCTTCCTACTAAGCATGTTTCTGGTATGGGATGCACCTGCGAGCCAATGAAGGTCAGCTGCCCTGGCTGACTCCAAACCATTAACTACCTGCAGACCATGGCTGACTTGTGATTCTGTCCCAGTGAAACCAAGATATGTTTATTGCTTAAAGTTTGTTGACAGTGGCAAGGAGATGAACACAGAGAACTGGTATTTGGGGAGCTACCTGCCTATCGATCTCATTAATATTTTTTTTCAAATGTTTGCACTTATAATGTCAATAGTTGGGTGGGTTGGTTTTTGGTGTTTGTTTTTTTTTTTTAAGGGATAATAGTTTTAATTACCAATATTATTATTATTATTATTATTATTATTGACTGGCTTCCAGCACACGAAATATATAAACCTGTTAAAGAAGGTCCAGAGAAGGGATAGAAAAATGGTCAGAGGGCTGGAACATCTCTCCTAATGAAGAAAAGATGGGAGAGTTGGGGTTGTTCAGCCTGGAGAAGAGAAGGATCTGGTGACATCTTATCGTGGCCTCTCAGTACATACCAGGAGCATCTAAGAGAAGTGGGGAGAGACTTTCTGAGAAGGCTTCTGGTGATAAGACAAGAGGTTATATTTTTAAAGTAAAAGAGGATAGATTTAGTTTATCTACAAGGAAGATTTTTATTTTTTTTTTTATGATCAAGATAGTGAGGTAATGGGATACACTGCCCAGAGAAGTTGCAGACACCTCATTGTTGAGAGTCTTCAAGCTAAGAGTTGGATGGGGCTTTGATCTGCTGAGAAATGTCCCCACCCATGGCAAGGAGCGGACACTTCATCTTTAAAAGACCCTTCTGCACCAAACCCTTTTGTGATTCTGATTTCCCAACAGGCAGTTGCTCAAGCAGAAACAGCACCATGGGTTACCTGCCACCTTACAGAAAAAACTGTGAAACATATGCCCAATTCTGTTTTGCTTCTGGAATTGACTTCTTGGAGTTTTAAACTACATAAGCACATGGTGAAGTTCATCTCGATCCTTCTGAGCTTTAGAATGTCAAGACTTCCCCTTTAAATACTGCAAAATGTCAACGGCAAACAGCCAGCACATGACTAGTTTAGCTTTTGTGCACTGACTGAAGAAAGCTGGGTGAAAGCAGTCATACATTTCTTAAATGTAATTGCTGTTTTTCATTTATGGTCTTCAGCGGATCTGGGTAAAAACAGTTGCTCAGTCTTTCAGACCAAAACGGCTGTCAAAACACTATGTCGTATTAATTAGATTCCTGTGGATACAATTTGAATTGTGACACTGCATTCAGATAAATTCCACTTGGGGACAAAATGCCCTATAATGTCGTGCTGAAAGGCATTCTGTCCCTCAGAGTTGTTGCAGAATTATTTTGTGGAGAGCTTTGACATTGATATTCTTCAATAAGTTTTCTTTGAACATCCTCTTAGAATTGTTCAGTAGTCTCTTAATCATGCTTACTTGAGATACGGAACACTTATGATTCTAGTTCTTTCTTAAGAACATTACCTAGACAACCTGCTAGTGCCTTTGTGAGACACTGACATATAGGTATTTTTGAGACTATTGCCTTTAGAACTCGTGCCTGATATAATACTTTCTTCATAAGTCTTTCAGCTTTTAAAATTTCTTCCACAATCCTTCAAACTGTATTTGTAAGGCACTATACAGTGTTTATTTACATAACAGTGTTGTGTACTACTAATACTTGCATTATACTGCACTGTGTCCACTACTGCAGTACCTGTTTACTTTCACTAAAGTTACATAACTGTGGCCATTAGACTGCAAATAGATGAGCCTTGAAAATATCATGATAGGACACAGGTGATAAATGCTAACTGATCTCCTAATGAAGTAATTTCATGAGATGGGAGAAAGCCTTCAGGAAAACCACACACTCTTCAGATGTAGTTTCCAGGAATAATGAGCTCTTGAGCATTTTATCACCTTAAGAGGTAATTGTGCAGCTTACTCTATAACAGAAATGTTCAAAGACAATGATGATAATCTTCACAGATGTTTTCTACACACTACATAAGAAATTGACACATTGCCAGCGATTAACAGGCTTGCTTCCATTTCATAGCCTGTTGACATTAAGAAATCAAACTGTGCTGCAAACTAAGAAAAGCATTGGCAGAGTTTTCCTTCTCATCTTGCTGAGGGAAGACAAGTTGCTATTCTACTTTGCAAGACTTACAAGCTGTTTAACTGCTGGGGTTTGTGTATAAGGCCATCATTTGTAAATGAATGTTATCTAGAGATGTGTAATCTGTCTAACAAGTATTTCTGTTTGCTTGGCTGGGCTTGGTTTTTTTGGTTGGTTGGTTGGTTTTGTTTTCTGGTTTGTGTTTGGGGTTTTTTTGTTTGTTTAGTTGGGGTTTTTTTGGAGGGTGTTGATTGGTGTTTGGGGTTTTGGGGTTCTTTAGAGAGAAAGAAAACAGTTCTCTGATTCAGAATTCAGTGAGTGCATGAAGCACTATCAAATACTCTTATCAATTGCTCCAGATTCTAGGAGTATTGTCACAGGTCTGACCAAAACTCTCAGAAACAAAGAAACAATGGGTTGAAATGGCTTGGTGGGACATCTAACATCATACCACACTCTCTGGGGCATTTTACAACCTTCCTGCTGGACAGATAATTACACTTTGGAAACGCAGCCTGTGATGGACCACACTTGATCTTCAGCACTAATTAAGATTTTGGAGTGTGTTTGGAATATAACCTGCTGTTAGTGAAGTCAGTGGTACTGCAAAGGACAGCAAGTGGTGTTGAGAAGTGCTCTTTCTTACCAGTGCCCAAAGGAATGTGTGAGCACTTTCCCTATACAATCACCTTCGTTCCAGGAATTTTCAGGGTACTTCCTTCACTTTATGCAGCTTTTATTGGAGATAGTTGGGATGCTTGCAAAGTTTAATTGCTTTCACAGCTGCGTGGAAGCTAAACTACAGCTGCAAAGTACAATAATGATGAACAAGATTGTGTGTATCTTCTCCACCCATGGACACCTGAATGACTTTAATTTGATGTGATGGTTTTGGGAGTTACCCACCACCCCACACTTTATAAAATGACCCAGACTAGAACTCAGCCCGCTGGAAGTTAAGGAATGAAGCTCTATTTACAGCTTAGCACAATGTACAAGCAGATATTTACACAATAGATGGGAATATTTACAGAAATATACAAGTTAAAGGGAATACAGAATCACAACACCCCTTCTGGAAATCAGAGTCCCCAGGAGGGGCTCCCAACCACCCTTCCACCTTCTCCCCATCCCTATACCTTAGCCCCAGGATTTGGCTTTACACGTGAGATGAATTTGGAGGATCAGCCAGGGGGGTTAGAAGGAAAGTGGTTAGTGAGGTTACTCAGCAGAGAGGAGAAAGCAAGAAGCTAGACAGCCCAAGGCTCTCCGGGAGAGTGCCTTATCTGTGTTTTGTGTTCTTGTCTTATATATCTCAGCAAGCCTATGAGTGAAGTAGACATCACCATTGTTTTCCTTTCTCAGCCTATAACATAATTTTCTCCATTAAAATATTCCAGTTAGCCTCAAACCAGCACACTGTGTCTCTAAAAGTGGATTATGACCTGTTTTTATTAAGAGAACTCTTTAGATAAGTAAGTTCTGAGGGGTTAGAGAGGGCCTTGAATTATGATTACACTGGGATGGAATATCATATCTCTTACAACATAAATTAATCTAGAAAAGTTTGTAACAACATTTTTCATCAGTTCCCCTTAAGTCTTTCTGCATTTCTTTTGTCCCTACATGGGTACATTTCAGTCAGCACTTCCATTTACAACTGACAATTAAAATATCTGCTCTGTACCGCTGTTTAATAAGAGAGCATTCGATCACTCTGATTAGTCACATTCCTTTCATTCTTTTTTTGCTCTGAAGGGTCTTCCATCTGTTTTCATTTTTAGGAATTACTAAAAGGAAAAGTTTTTCAAAGTAATTTCAGAAGCTACACTACAGAATGATATTGCAGATAAAGATATGTTAAACAAAGGAATATGGGGGCTAATGTTTGCCTGTGTCTGTAAACCAAACACATTAAATGCTTCTGAGTTTGCCTGTGTTTATATGGCTTAAGATGATTTTCTGTTAACTTTCCAGATAAACCAAAATCACTGACTTCCCAGTTAGTGACTATTAAGAGAATATTACAGAATAATAAATGAAAGCCAGGCCCGACACATTAGCATGTTAGGTTTGACTTTGAGCAAGCAAAGTAATGAAAATATATTTATGACCCTAATAAATAGCATAACTTTCTTAATCAGCACAGCTTTGATAATGAATATCAAGGAATCAAGAAAGATTCTTTGTGAATGACCTACAGAGGAAAATTTAGAAAACACTTCTGACTGAATTATTTTGTTCAACAGACTGTAGACAGGGTACTAAAATTGGGAAATAACTCTTCAATGAGATACATTGGCCTTCCAGATCTATCAAAATAAGTGCTAACTCAGTTAAGTAGCTTAGCTCAAGAGGCATTATTTCAGTTCTCTGGTTCTATTCTTGTGGTATAATCAATATTTATATGTAAATGAACAGCTATGATGAACCTATATTTACACACTGCATTTTGGCCCAACAGATCTGTAGGTGATTTACACATTGCTTTCTACAGCCATCCTGTGAGTATAGCTTACAGTAAAGTCCATATACAAAATAGCCATTGAATCAGACAACAAACCATCCCAAGCTCTCTTCATTAACCAGAGAAATACCTCATCCATGACCTATCACAACCTCAAGCACAACCTATCCACCCATACAGCTTACTGAGACCATACAGTGGATATACCACACAAAACACAAAACATTAACCACAAAAATGAAAACTCTGCACTTTGAAATTTGGGGTGGGCACTGGAAATAGCATTCCTCTCTTTCCAGTTCAAAATTCTCATGACTTCCATAACCACAAGTGATTATACCTCATTTTAATAGCCATACTAGGGGTACAAATCTCCTCTTTAGCAAGCATTAACTTGGCATTAAAAGAGCTTCATTGAGGATTATTGCATGCTCTTGAACAGCCTTGCTGTTCTACCCAAGTAACTAGGCAGCAGAGGTGGAAGCTTGCCACTCCCTTCTGAAGAGCACTCCATGTAGCAGTGTTCCATCGGTGTCTGCAAAATACTTTCATGAGCAGACAGACAACCTATGCTCATTATATTTTTGCAAAAGTCATTTGATAATTTGCAGCAGGCCCTCTACCTTGGAGTCATACAAAGCCAAACAGGAAAAGTTCAAAATCATAAAACCTGAAAGCTTAATAAAACTAGACTTGTCATTCTTAGTATAGACTCTTTAGATATATGTCTGAGCCATCCATTTGATGAGGGAGAAAAGGGCTTAGCTGTAGTCATTTCAGGGACAGAATTGCAGAAAAACTCAGAGATAATGTTAGTCTAAATCCTAGTGTGTTCTTCCACCATGTAATATTTCATCACCACTAGGAATTTTTGCTAAATACTTTACTATGAGCTGACCTTCTCCTGAGCATGTTCTTTTTTAATGGTTTAAGACAAGACAACTTATAGTGTCAGAAATCGAGTGCTTGTTGAAAGTTCATATGAAAGTAGATAGAGCAATTATAGCCACTTGTGATTCAGAGCTCCTCTGTACCTTCTTTTGCGGCACTCATGCATAAATGATGGAGTAGAATTACTACTAATAATTATTTCCTAACCCAAGTGATATATTCAGATATTCATGTTAATTAAATTCATATAACAAAACATACTCATTCTACGGAGGCTGAAGACTCGACAAGAAAACATTTCACCAAATATGAGAGTTCACTTGTCTTCCCAGGAATGTAAACTGTGATTAACTTATATATGTAATTTTCTTCTTCCTGCAGAGATGTCTGTACTACCTGCTGCAGCAAGATGCCTAGATATCACGCTTATACATGCAAAATGTATTAGGGTGCTTTTTTACATATCATGCCTGGAATTCCATTTCTCTTCACCAGCATTAAGCACAGACTGACTGTTGGACAGTTTAGTCTGTTGCATCATAGTATCATAGAATAGTTAAGGTTGAAAGTGACCTCAAAGATCATCTAGTTCCAACTCCCTGCCATAGGCAGGGACACCTCCCACTAGTACAGGTCACTCAAGGCCTCCTCTAACCTGGCCTTGAACACTTCCAGGGAGGGAGCATCCACAACCTCCCTGGGCAACCTGTTCCAGTGCCTCACCACCCTCACTGGAAAGAACTTCTTCCTAACATCCAGGTTAAATCTTCCCTCTGCCAGTTTAAACCCATTGCCCCTAGTCCTGTCATTGCAAGACTTTGTAAATAGTCCCTCTCCAGCCTTCCTGTAGGCCCCCTTCAGATACTGGAAGGCTACTCTAAGGTCTCCTCAAAGTCTTCCCTTCTCCACACTGAAGAGTCCCAACTCTTGTAGCCTGTCCTCATAGGAGAGCTGCTCCAGCCCTCTGATCATCTTCATGGCCCTCCTCTGGACCCACTCCAACACTTCCACAGCTCCTCTTTTCATTGTTACAAAAAAATCCACACGACTCGCACAAACAAGTCAAAAGTTTAACAAAAAGTCCGTGGTGGTTTGAGAACCTCACATCGTTCTACACTTTCAAGACATAAGAGGTTTCATAGCTCTTACCCAAGGGCTTTAAAAGAGCCCTGAGTTTCTTTCTTTCCCCTCTTCTTGACTGTGTTTCATTAAATCACTGTCCACCCTGTTCTGTCTTCAGCACTGTTTTTTTAACTTTTTGCCAAATCTCCCTGCCTCTTATCATATGCTACATCACAAAGGAGACCTTAACACCCACCACTGGGAGAAGCACCAAAGTGGACACATGTTCAGCCTACAGATACAGCAGCATCCATACAGCAAATCAGCTACAGCCAGGTACTCTTGTTCTCCCCTACCCGCTCTCATTTTCTTCATTTTCTTAGTCTAGTTCTCTCTGACTTTTTTTTCATCTGTTTGAAATGTTGCCAGGAGCCTTTTCTTGTATCAGCTTGGCAAACCCTCATTCTCTCCTTTCTCAGGCACAAGGAGACACTGCCTGAATCTATGTCAGCCAAAAAAGTTTGAAAGTAGCCATAATGAATGAAGGAAGTTTCTCTATCTCTCATAGTAGTGAAAAGAACCCCAAACTCTCCGACGCAGCTAATATAACACTTGCTCTTCATTAAGGTTCAGAGTTAGGCTTTGATGGCTGTTAAATGTTGCTGTAAAGGAGAACGTTTGGACTGGCTGCAATCAGTCCCCTCGGACTGTTCTGGCAGCACACAGCACCAAAATGCCTTACAACAGATTTTGACTAATTTGCTGCTTGTACAGAGCATTTGTGCACCTCAATACTTACGTGCTGCTTGCCATACTTCTTCCAGGTCCTCCCACTTTGGTCTTCGCAATTGACAGATCTGGTTTTGAGACTGCTCCTTAAAAGAGCTAACGATAGCTAAAAATTAAAAAGTGTAACCTAAGTATAACTGATGATGCTATCCTTAGGTCTTCTTTCTTCACCTAAAGTACCAATCATGCTAATACACAATGTAGGATCAGACATTAAAATTATCATCTCTTTCTTCATTTGTTTAACTTTTTCTTTTTTAAAAGAAACGTAGAGCAATATATTAAAACCTCCCAAAATGCATCTATGAGAAAAATACATTTTAGGTAGATTACATTAATGAAATAGCTTTACTAAGAACATAGCAGAGGTTCTTAGTGCACACCAAAGTTAGTTTGGGAAGAATGGAGTGGAAAAAAGTGAAATTTTAAATAAATGAAGGAGACTGAGAAAATGACAAAGAAGAAACATACCTGAAGTTATTTTATTTATGCAGCAAAAATACGTACCTAAAAATTACAAGACATATCAATTACAAAGTAAACTTACTATCAAGTAGGAACTTTTTTTTTTTTTTAAAGAAAGAGGTCATATATTTTGTAGATGTCATCAGCAACATGTATACTGTGTATAGGTATACTGTGACAGGTAATAGATTTCTGTGAAACTGGAGAATATTTTGCTGAACTTTTTGTATATTTTTTCTTTTGAAAATAAATAAATTAATAAATAAATCTTGAATTCCATCATAGCCTCTTTCAAGCTCAGACAGAGCTTCTGCATTTGAACTGGTAAAGTGTTTGGCATACCACTTCTTCCTTTGCTCCTATATCACGTAGAAATAATCCCCTGTACCCAAACCTCAATTTTCACTTACTACAATCCTCACTATCGACTAGGGTATGAGATGATAGAAATCAGCCCTGTGGAAAAAGATTTGTGGGTGCTGATGCACGAGAAGTTGGACATGAGCAAACAGTGTGTGCTTGCCTCCCAGAAGTCTTTATCAAAAGATGTGTTGCCAGCAGATCCAGACAGCTGATTCTGCCACTTCATTCTGCTCTGGTGAGACCTCTCCTGAAGTACTGCATCTGGCTCTGGAACCATCAATATAGGAAGGACACAGAGCTGATGGAATAGGTCCAGAGGAGGGTCATGAAAATGATCAGGGGTCTGGAGCACCTCTGCTATGAGGACAGGTTGAGGGAGTTAGGGTTGTTCAGGCCAGAGAAGAGGAGGCTCTGGGGAGACCTAATAGCAGCTTTCCAATACCTGAAGGGGCCCTACAAGAAGAATGGAAAGAGACTATTTACAAAGGCCTGTGGTAATAGAACAAGGAGCAAATGCTTCAAACTAGAGAAAAGCAGATTTAGGTTTAATATTAGGATCAGGTTCTTTACTATGAGGGTAGTGGAACACTGGAAGAGGTTGCCTGGGGAGGTGATTGGAGTCCTATCCCTGGAGATATTCAAAGTGAAGCTTGACAGGGCTCTGGGCAACTTGATTTAGTTGAGGATGCCCCTGGTACGGCAGAGGGGTTTGGACAAGATGACCTTTGGTGGTCACTTCCAACCCAGATCATGCTATGATTCTATGATTCTATCTTAAAATGTAACTAGCTCTATTTTTGAAAATGAGAATGGAAGTTATATGACGTGAACTATAGGTGTGTTTCCATAGCAACTGTATCTAGAGATTCTGCAGCTTTCCTAGCTACATTTTCACCCAGAGAGACAACACATACATATTGATTTGCATAGGCCAGTGTGATGTGCAGTTTAGTCCCAGGCAGTGGGGTCCATGGGGTGAATTTGTGTTCTGTAATTCACGTGCCCTTGCTGATAGGACTGAAGTGAAGGAACTTCCTTCCTCCCCGGATGTTTTATATGGGATGACTCCATCACTCACATAGAGTTGCAGCACTGTAAAGTTCAGGTGAAGCTAGGGGGACTCCAGCCATCTAAGAATAGAAATACTATAATCTTAACAAGAAACAGATCCTGAAACATAAAAGTCATATGGCCATAATTGCAGCACTAGCATACGAGGCTTAAAGTTTACCATAAAACAAAACCAGTTTGTTTCCTTGCTGATCTTTCCTTCCTTATTCTAAAAATCATATTGGACCCACCACAAATCCAGGTTTTCTTTCTCAAGATTCTTGTCTCAACAAGCTGGTCAGTGTAGCATACATCGGTATGCTAATAAATAAATTTATCTCTGAAAGAGGGAAAGAGAAATAATTCAGATTAGTTTTGAATAGTTAACTAGGAAAGAGTTTGGATTATTATACAGAACATCAAAACAAAAAATCTAATTTTCCCCAAAACATTAAATATTTTAAGACACATTTTGTGAAATGATAGCACCCTTTCTTAGATCTTTCTTAGTTATTGATGGGGAAAAAAACAGAGAAACTGTTCAAAAACACATGTTCTATTTCTGAACTGAATCAGAAGCAGAAGTTTTCAAATATGGATGCTAGTTAAGAATAAATGTTTATTTATTTAAATCCATCTTTAGCATGACAATTTTAATCAGTTGGACAATCTCACACAAAATGTGGCTTGCATTTTCAGAGTAGAAGAGAGTTCCGGGGAAGGAGATGTGATAGAGACACTAGCTGTATTGGAAGGAGGCAGAACAGCAAAACCTGTGAAGTTCAATGTTGCTTTAACTTCAGGTCCTGAGACTGCATATTAATGAAAGAGTTCAATAATGTTTTTATTACATAGTTACCTAAATGCACCTAAAAAGAAAAGAGGTTTAACCACACAAAATTTATAGCAGAAGCATCAGTTTAAACAACGTCTAAATAAGTTTCTGTTAAAACCAACCAACCAAAATCTATATAGTTTCATTGCTATGCACATAAAACCTAGCATCTGTTATTTTCTGGGACTGACCAAATCTAGTTTATTACAGGTGTCTTCATGCACACACCCTCAAATTCTCCTGTGACAAACAAGCGTCTGAAATAAAAGCATCACTACGTCAGCCTAATTGCTCAGACACAGGCTGTGGCATGGTGGTAAATGCACCCCAACTCTCCTCTTGAACATAACTGGTTAGCAGAAGCTACAAGCATGAACAAGAGCAGTTACTCATTCCAGTCAATAATGCTGTGCATTGGCACCCTGGATTGCCTCTTTAAATCTTTCCCCAGAAACTTGCTGTTCCTTTATGGCATGTAAGCCTTAATTACCCCCTGGTAATGCGAGTTAAAACCATGCTGTCTTTCACTATCAAATGAAAGAAGAGCAACAAAAACATCTCCTGAACAATTTGTCCTCTGTGCCTCAGTTCTGAACACCTTTTTCCAGTATTAAAAAGCTAGGTAGCCTTGTGCATCTGTAGTCAGTGTGACAAGATGATTTTATTCTCCTGCATGCCTTTCACTACCTTTTGGGGAAAAAAATCTATGTGAACAGGAAGCCTCCTGTAGTTATACAATGGGCTTTCAGAGGTACAGGCATGTCACACTTCTGCTAGGGCTCCCCAGATCATGCAGAGAGAAAGAAAGGTTCTGGCCAATCCAGAGCCCTAGTTGGTGCCTTGGTGCCTTCTAACGAATCGATTTAGTTCACCTTGCACTGCAGCAGACTAGAAGTGGATGTATATGAAAATGCACACCCAAAACACACCTTAAGCATGGAAGATGGCAATGATGGAAGCTGAGGTCAAGATTCAAACTAGGAATCTCATCCACATACTTTCCTTTCCATTCTCAAAGTTAGTCAAAGGAAAAGGATGTATTTCTACATGGAAAAAAACCACAGACAATTTAATAAGAATGATGACCGGGAAGTGTTCCAGTGTCAGAGATCACAGAGGAAAATACTCTGCAATGACAAAAGGCCAGAGACACAATTAACAGGATAAGCAACTGAGAAAACACACATCAGAGATCTGACAAGTGATACTGTTATCAACAGACAAACAGCAGGTCTGCTCACCAGCTGACCACAAAGCGTTCACTACAGTAACGGAATTTTTTACAAAGCTTCAGAGAGACAGATAGACAGGCCAGTGTTACACTGTCTGTAGTGTATCACAGTATCTCTGGGGCATTGAAAGCAGAGAATCACAGGGACACTTACTCCAGAAGCTCTCAGACCAGGGTAGTAATTTATACACTAAGATAGCTGGAAGATCTTTCTAGCTAGTACTATTTGAATGCAGTGGAGCACTGAAAATATTAATTGATAGTTGTTTTCCCTCCATATCCTAATCTATCTTACACAAGTATAAATAACATAACTGATTCATGCATTATTTATCTAGTACCCAGTACTATGGCTGTCAAGGAATACAAACTTGGATTAAAAAAAATTCAAGAATTTGGCAAAGTTGGAGATTATTTGGGTTATTCATTAGCATCAAAGATCTTTCCATGTTCTGCCCACAAAACATGACACTTTATGTCATAATTATCCCCTACTATCTTATTATTTGTGTGTACATGGTGTGCAGGACAAAATACAAAACAGAATGTGTGTGATCAGAACAGGCATGTAATTATCATGTTGCTCCACTCATCTGCCCAATTATGATTCATTTTGCTAGGTGAAGTAAATCATTCAGGACTGAAATAGGCAGTGACCTCTATTCTCTTTTTATATTCAAAACACTCTGCGCAGAACCACAATATCACAATTTAAGGTCCCCCTCACAAGTCTTTTAGTTAGGATAGGCCTTATTTTTCTTCACTTTCTACATCTGAAACAAGTAACATGCAGTGGAGAGTTGATGGAAAAATGTTCCTCTTTAATTATCCACAAAGCTTTACAATCATCATTTTTCCAAAAGTAATGTGGGTGGAACAGACTTTCCCTCATTCAAAATGTTTATGGGTAGAAAACGTAGAAACTAGTTACAGTTCCATCACATCAAGCCTGCCTTATTAATTAGGAAAATTATTTTCAAATATTTTCACTGACAAAGCCCATTTTCATAGAATCATAGAATCAGAATGGTAAGATGGGAAGGGACCTCAAGGATCATCTAATTCTAACCCCCTGCCATAGGCAGGGACACCTCCCAGTAGAAGTCGTCATTCAATGACTCGTCCAACCTGGCCTTGAACACCTCCAAACAGGGAGCATCCACAACCTCCCTGGGCAACCTGTGCCAGTGCCTCACCACCCTCACTGGAAAGTGCTTCCTCCTAACATCCAGTCTAAATCTCCCCTCTGCCAGTTTCAACCCATTACCCCTTGTCCTGTCATTCCAAGATCTTGTAAATAATTCTTTCCCAGCCTTCCTGTAGGCCCCCTTCAGATACTGGAAGGCTACTATCAGGTCCCCTCGAAGCCTTCTCCAGACTGCAGAGCCCCAACTCTCTCAGCCTGATCTCATAGCAGAGCTGCTCCAGCCCTCTGATCATCTTCATGGCCCTCCTCTGGACCCAGTGCAACAGTTCCATGTCCTTCCTGTGCTGGGGGCTCCAGAACTGCACACAGTACTCCAGATGGGGTCTGATGAGAGCAAAGGGGCAGAATCCCCTCCCTTGCTCTGCTGCCCACACTGCTCTTGCTGCAGCCCAGCACAGGGTTGCTGTCTGGGCTGTGTGCGCACACTGGAGGCTTATGTTGAGCTTTTCATCAACCCAGACCCACCAGGTCCTTTTCCTCAGGGCTGCTCTCCAGCCATTCACTACCCAGCCTGGATTTGTGCTTGGGATTGTGCAGGACCTTGCACTTGACCTTGTTGAATTTCATGACGTTGGTCTGGGCCCACCTCTCCAGCCTGTCCAGGTCCCTCTGAATGGATCCCTGCCCTCTAGCAAGTCAAGTGTGCCACACAGCTTGGTGTCATCTGCAAACTTGCTGAGGGTGCACTTGATTCCTGTGTACATGTCACTGATAAAGACGTTAAACAGCACTGGTCCCAGCACTGACCCCTGAGGGACACCACTTGTCACTGGACTCCAGGAGGACATTGCACCATTGATCACCACTCTCTGGGTGCGACCACCCAGCCAATTCCTTATCCAGCGAGTGGTCCACCCATCAAGTCCATGTTTTTTCCAGTTTGGTGACCAGGATGTCATGTGGGACAGAGTCAAATGCCTTACTCAGGTCCAGATAATGACATCAGTTGCCCTTCCCCTTGTCCCCTGTCACTGTAACTTCTTCATAAAAAGCCACCAAATTTTTCAGGCATTATTTGCCCTTGGTGAAGCAAATTAAGTAAAGCAAACACCACTGGGGAACAACTGAAAAGCTCCTTTCACTTTCCTACCTTTTTAGTGAATATTTTTTCTAACTTATTGTTTAATATTGGCCAATTGTCCAGCAGTTGCGAAGATCAGATAGGTAATTTGAAAGTTTCTTCTCCATTTTCTGTCTTTTAGTTTTGCTTGCTCCTGCAGTAATTTCAGGATCATGTATTAATTACAATACTGTCTGTTGACTGAGTTCATAAAAAGCACATTGAACACTGAAAGGTTCCTGAATCAACACTTCTGTCTCTCCTATTCCCAACCACACTTACAAACATATCAAATTTGGAATATGCCCTGCACCAAAACTTCTATAGCACAGGAAATAGTGTCCATCAGGAAACATCACAGAGCATCTCTCTTTGTAATAATCCCCAACAAGCTTTGTTAGTATGGGAGAGAAGTCCCTGTCCATCACCATATCAGCTGTAATAGCTGAGGTCAAAAGAGGTGCTGCTGATATGGCCATCAACTCTACAGTGACCTCCTAAGAAATCCTGTTCCCAGATACCCATCCTACTGTGTAATGGTTTCTATCAACACCTGAAAACTGCCTAAGAGCCTCAAATGAAAATGATCTGGAGGTGAGCGTGAGAAAACCTGCTTTGATATCTCACTGCAACAACTCTCACAATCTCCTGACACCTCTGGTTGACTCTGTGACTCAATGGCTGGGAAAAACTGCCATGGCCCCAGAGTCAAAGTATTGGATCTTTCTGAACACTTGATGAAGGAGCACCTTGCAGAAGGTCAGCAGCCCAAGACTCCCAAGGAGAACAGGGAAAGGCTGAAATTTGATGTTAGACTGAATAGGAAGGAAACAATGCAATCCTGGAAAGTTCTGCCTTTAGGGTGATTCTTCTCTCTGCAGGAAAGGAAGGCAAACTGAGGAAGAAACCATGGGTCAAGTCTTCTAGATATAGACCTGGGACCATAATTAACATTTTTTAACACAATAAAATTGTTATACCTGCAGTTTGGAATAAGAACTCATGCTTTAGTAAAAGCATGACAGCCATGAAAAAAACATGAGGATGTGAAAAGGAATGGGGTTGCAACAGCCTCATAAATTGTGCTTAGGTAATGTCTACACCATGGACTGAGCAGAAAGCTAAGACTAAATTCAAATACACATCATTTACCCTGTGCACTAATTTCCATGCAAATAGTCTTTGACACAGACCAGAAGTCACCTTGACCCACTCAGACGAATTAATTGACAAATCAGAGCCCAGTGAGAACAAGCCTTTCTTGATCTACTGAAACACCATCCAGCTGCATCAAAAGAGTATTAATTAATGAGATCAGTATCACAGATCCAACATGAGAAGAGCTTCATCCAGCTGCTTGTAGCAGCAAACATGGGGAAAAAAAAATGGGGAGGAAAAAAACAAAACAAAACAAAAAAAAGAGTAGTGAAAGAGAATTTTCGGTTGATTTTGTCTGTCCTTTGCATTGCCATTCTAGGGATACTTCCATGATTCAGAAAAGACATTGTCAGAGAACAAAAGCCGCAGGTAAGAAGGAGCTAGAAAGGACTAGCATACATCGCAAAGCAGGCTAACTCTCCAGCCTTGTCTCAGAAAGCCTCAGGTCTTCACCTTGGTGAGCCTTAGCCCTGACTATGATAGGGCTGGCTTTGGATGAGAACTTACAAGAAAGGAAAGGTTTGCAGAGCTTGACATTCATTAATGGTGTAATTCCTCATATTCTCCAAGTGCCACACTGTCACACAGACTTTCATACCAGAGAGACATGAAACAGCAATTATGAAAAGACAGTAAGAAATGAGCTGCTACCGAGAGGTGTTATTAGTAAATTGAGCTTATTTCCATTTTCACTACCTATCTGATGAAAGCTATATAAATTCACCTCCAGAAGATTGCCTTTATTTTACTGGGTGATAAAGTATCAGCAAATACACCAAACAAATAAATCTTCCTCACACTGCTGCAGCTTCCTAACATTTTTCTCATCTTCCAAAATAATTTTATTTGCTCCTGTTTGGCTAAGTGTTACAAGTAGGATGCTTTTCTCTGACTTCACATTCTCTCAAACTCACAACTTGTGCCAGTGAGGAGGTTAAGTATTATTGGAAATAACACCCCAAATCTCTTCCGTTCAAGTTCCCACTGCATCTCACTCTGCAGTACCCGAGCACTTAGCACCATCTCTGGCCAGATGCATAAAGTGCAAGCCTAAGTTAAACAAAAATCCCCAGAGTGAAACTTGCAGGACTCAGGAAAGATTAAGTTGTCATGAAGATTTTGTAGACAAAAGGATCATTACTCATAAGGAACATGAAGTGCCCCCAGAAGTTAAAAACATATGAAGTCAGGTTTAGTTCTTTCTATAAAACTATAAAATTTTTGCAAATTTCTGGATTATGCATTACGACTTTCAGTTTATGGTTTTGTTTCTCCTTTATATAAGAAGCATTAAAAACCTGTGTTTCCTCTGCAGAATGGAAGTGGTTTGTGTCTTTAAGTTAATCTTACTGTTTAATACCTGCAGAATGATGCACCAGGCATGGAGAAGCTGTAAGGAAGAAATCCCTACCGAGATTCGAAACCATATTTCCTCCTTGGTTCCTTACCATAATGAACCAAACCTAAATTGCACTGATTCGTTATTGCAGAGGAAAATACTGGATTTGAGCTGATGCATCTGAACCAAGAAAAATGCCCTCTCCAACCTTCTTACCCTATATTGAAACCTCCATCTTTCTTTCATAAACTGTAAATATACTTGAAGGATAAACGTAATATGCGAAATCTAATTTGCACATCACTTTTGCTTTCAAATCTTGGGGAAAATCAAGTTTAACCTATTTGGTTGCATGAGTCCTCTTTTGGAGATGGAGCTTGAACAAAACACATGAAATATGAAATGTCTGGAGTTGAAAATTATTTCCCCAAGTTATGTAAGCTGAAACAGGTATATACCCTGGCCACACATACATGGACATAGCTACACACATACCTGCATTAAAAAACACAACTTTGAGCCTTAATCTCTATAAGTAATTTCATTAATATCTACGTTCCTTCCCATGGCCTCAAATGCATCCTTAGCAAAGCTCAAGAGGAAAACAAGACCTTCAACCGCGTTTGCATGTACACAGGACAAGGACAGTGACCTCCACTGATGAGTCTGTGTAAAGTGCAAGAGTGTATTTTAGCTACACATTAAATTCTGGTCCCTGACCCAAAATGATTCAGAAATTCACGCTGAGGCAAGTTTTCCTCTACATCTTCATTCTGCAGTCTCACATTCCACTGCATTTGAATGTTTTTCTTCTCACTGCAAACTGACAATTACCTCATTGTAAATGGTTTATCAAAAAAAAGAGTTGACTCACAAGAGAAATTTCAGGTTTCAAATCTACAAAGCCCTAAACAACAGTTTAGAATAAAAGTAAACCTAAATCATAAACATGCTACATCAGAAAATTTTTCTCATCTATGCAAATTTAAACAGATCATTGGCAAGCTACTTAGCTAGTCATGAAATACTAATGAACCAATCGCCTGCATTTTATCAGATGTCCCAAAGACACAAAAAATAAATCTTGGTTTTCTTTCTACTCTTTTATTAGTCCCTGTCAAGCTTTACTAAAGAACCCCAAGCAGGAAAAAAAAAGTCTATTCACCACGCATTAAAACATGTATTTACCAAGCATTTGCTCAGATTTTCTATGCTAAGTGGTTCAGAATAATAAAATCAGAGAACCAACCAGGTTGGAAGAGACCTCCAAGATCATCCAGTACAACCTATCACCCAGCTCTCTCCAATCAACTAGATCATGCCACTAAGTGCCACATTCAGTGTTTTCTTGAACACCTTCAGGGACAGCAAATCTACCACCTCCCTGGTCAGCCCATTCCAATGGCAGGTCACTCTCTCTGTGAAGAACTTCCTCCTAATATCCAGCCTATACCTCCCCTGGCACAACTTGAGACTGTGTCCCCTTGTTCTGTTGCCTGGGAAAAGAGATCAAACCCCACCTGGCTACAACCTCCTTTCAGGTAGTTGTAGACTTCTTGTGTTTTTTCATTTCTTTCATTAACAGTTGCTCTCTCAGCCCAAGGAAAATGAGCTTAAGAAAACAAATGCAAAAGAACATAGAGGAAGGTAAGAAATTTCTGACAGCATGTAGTATGTCTTAGCTGAGTTTAGGTTTTGTGCATCTTTTCCGTATTGATTTCATGATCAGTATGGGGATCCTTACAGGGATCAGCCCCTCTAAGGCTGCAGATAACAGAGTAGCTCCAAGGCCTTTCTGAAATGTGGTTCCAAATTTTGTGCTAGAAAGAAAACACGTTAGGATAAAAAAAGGATACATCGCAGTTCAGTGGTCAACCTGAATTGCAGACCTATATTAAGATAAAAAAGGCATGGTTATGCACATAGAAATCTCAGTAGAACACCTGCTTGTTTCTAAAAAGCATAGCAGCACACCTTTAAGGACAATAACCAGCAGGATGCTGAAGTTTGTACCTCATCTGAGCCTTGTATGACAATTCTTCAAAGTAATGCAGTGTCTCCTAACATCATATTGGAGCTGTGGCTCGGTAATAATTTTATGGGTAATGTGACACCAAATCATCAGCATCACTTACAGACAGTAGACCATTTCCTTCGAGTATTTCTCAACTACAAGTACTGTAATACCTCAAGAAAACAGCATGGTATATAGTGTCCTTCTTATCAGCTTCTCAGTACAGTTTAGATATAAAAATGTCACGCATTACTTCAGAGACCTGTTAGTAAATTCTTGCAATTAAGATAGTGACAGCTACTTAGTTGTTGTTCACATAAGTCCAGTGACGCTCTGTCTCATATTTCCTAATAGTTAGGTTCTTTCAACTGGCTTTGTATTTTCTTATAAAGAGAGCTTTTCTCTTAGAAATATGTCTTTGAACACGAACATGAACATTATTACTAATGGCAGAACAAACTCTGCCCTCATTTACGAACTGGTGCCAACCCAGAGTAAATTTTACTTTAAATTTCAGATGCATACAAATGCTTGCAGATGAGACTGATCCTTGTCTGTTGCTTAGGAAAATAGCCCAGATAGACAGAAATGTTACCTCTTGCACGTGTGAAGGAGAGAATTTATTTTTCAGCATTTCCAGTTTTGGATTTTCTTCCAGTTGTACAAATCATATCAGAGTACAAAAAACAGAATCATAATCACAGAATCATAGAATAGAATGGTAAGGTTGGAAGGGACCTCAAAAATCATCTAGTTCCAACACCCTGCCATAGGCAGGGACACCTCCCACTAGTACAGGTTACTCAAGGCCTCGTCCAACCTCGCCTTGAACACCTCCAGGGAGGGAGCAGCCACAACCTCCCTGGGCAACCTGTTCCGGTGCCTCACCACCCTCATTGGAAAGAACTTCCTCCTAACATCCAATTTAAATCTTCCCTCTGCCAGTTTAAACCCATTGCCCCTTGTCCTGTTGTTGCAAGACCTTTTAAAGAATCCCTCCCCAGCCTTCCTGCAGTCCCCCTTCAGATACTGGAAGGCTACTATCAGGTCCCCTCGAAGCCTTCTCTTCTCCAGGCTGAAGAGCCCCAACTCTCTCAGTCTGTCCTCATAGGAGAGCTGCTCCAGCCCTCTGATCATCTTCATGACCCTCCTCTGGACCCACTCCAACGCTTCCATGTCCTTCCTGTGCTGAGGGCTCCAGAACCGCACACAGTACTCCAGATGGGGTCTGTTACTTAGACTCATCCTGAAGACATGGGTAACCTTCAGTAATATCTCTACATTCTGTCACATAAGAGAGAGATTCTGGTGGCATTTGACTGAGAGGAGCATGTGCCATGTGAAATTTTAAGAGACCAGATTTGCAGTTGGTATAAATCATCAAAACTCCTCTGTATTTCACACTTTTGCAAGCAAATGAAGATGGCCTGTAGCTTCAGAGAAGGCAATCTGTAAATGCACTTCACGAAGACTTTGTTTAAAATCTTAACATTAAACCACACACACACACAAAAAAAAGAAAAGGCATGACAGTAACTACATGACATCAAAAGACTTGAAAAGATAGCATGACAAAGTAGAAAAGTCTGTACAACAGATACAAATGTTTCAGAGCTGAAAAGCAAGTGCTACTCCCTTGACATTTCTTTTCTGTCAAAATATAATTAAAGAGTATCAAAAATGTGTTTCTGTAATGCATATAATTATGTCTCCAGCTGTAGACATATTTGCTTGAAGTGATAAAAATAAAGGCATTCCCAGGTGCTAATGTTGACTAATCAATCTGCTACTAACAGGTAACAGACCTTCAAGTGAAAGAAAGGAAAAGGACACTTTCTCAAATCAGTCAGTGCATCAGTCAAGAAGTTAGTAAGGAGGAATTAGGATAGCAGAAGCATTAGATATGTTCCACAACCACAAATTAATAGAACTAAAGAAATATTTCTATCTGAAAATTTAATATTCCCCTATCTCCTTCAAGAAAGTTAATACTGTTGGTCACATCTCTTGAAAAGTCTCAGTTGTAACTTTTGCATATTATTCTTTAGTAAAGAAATTATGAGCTTAGACATGTTGAACTGTTTCCTGATTCTTCTTTGGAGTGAGAATAGAACATTTTGCAGCTGTTCCTTCCTTTCCAAAATGTATCTTTTCAAACCTCCAAAGAGTCCAGAAGATGTAGTGAAGGTGGTGTTTATTTTCCCCTAAGCTACCTGACGGCATGCTGTCATTCAAATTGACACACTCTCCCAAAGTTCACAGAAAAATTTTATCACTGCCTTCCTTACCCCTAACTCAGAAGAAGAATTTGTTCAGAAATGGAGAATGGGGAAAAGAATCTCAAATGCACAAATGAATAAGTTAAAGTCATGGCAGACCCTGGTCCACCATTCCTGCCTTGCAAGCACTGAGGAAATGGAGGCGGTTCCACTACAGAACTTTAGGGCAATCCCCACATCTATGCCTCCCACTCTTCTCAAACATGGAACTGAAAACATATCTACAAGCCCTAGAAAAAGCATGCAAAAGTCTGTGCCAATTGCAAAGAGCCTGGCAAGTCTAGTTCCTGATCTCAGGATTATTTCTGATACATTGCTTACTACTGGGGACCAAGTACAGTGCTGTCCAGAGTCCTCCACATTGTGACTCAAAAAGATGCTGTCCTGGAAATGCAGCCACACACATGCCAGCATTGAAGGAACCTCCAGATCTGAACAGAGGGTATCAACTTAGCTGAAGTGCTGACCACAGTATGGGATTCTAAAATCCACCTAAGTCCTGCTTTTATTGTTACAATCCTTTTCTAAATAGTTCTTCTCTCTCCCTATAGAGATCTTGCATCTGAGCAGTAGGCATGAAGTTATTTACGTGGTGTCCTTAATGCATTCTTCTTCTACTTCAGGCATTTCTAACTGTTCCTCCAGTGGCACTACAGCACCAGTTACTTCATTTATTGTAAACCTAAAGCAGTGGCAGTACTAGAACATCAGCATGGCGTGCTGAGCAGCTAAGTAGTCCTTGCCTCCAAAGAGGAAAATACTGCTAATGAGCAAAAAATTAAGAAAACCTAGAGTGTTTTTGTTGACTGGTTAGTCTTTGGATATTTCCTTAGTTCCATTTTTCATTCATGTGCAGATAAAGGATCACATTTCTGAAAAACTGTTTTTATTAGCTACGGAAAGTCAATGTTTTTCTCACAATAAACGTGATGTTCAGGGAGTCCTCTTTAAGGATCCAGTTCAACAAAGCTTTTAAACAAATATTTGCACTATAGTGATGGTATCTATAAAATAATATCATACATATCCTGCTTTGCCAAAATGGTTATTGGAATATTCACTTTGACAGAAACATTTCCAACAATTATACACCACTACAAAAAAATGGAAAGCAATCGGTCTTGAATTTGTGCAAGACATAAAACTCCATTGAATGTAAATAAAAGGACAGTTTTTGTACAATGACAACAACCTTAGATCAATAAACTGAAACAGATAAGCAAGGGTTTTATTCCTACCAATGAAGAACCATATTGGCAAACAGATGGATCACAAGCTTCTAGGGAAAAAGACCACCTGTGTCTGTGTGGAACAACTGAATACTGCTTTACAGCTGGGACTCCACAACATTTTCATACTTAATAGTATCAACAACAGTCTGATCCTTGCTCTCAAAGGTATCTCCTTTCACACAGTGACTGCTATGGTAACCTGCTTTCACCCTGAAGAAGCTTCTTGTACCACTGTATGTTAGAAAAATGAAGGAAAAGCACCCTCTCAACAAATGCAGCTGAGTGCTACTCTAACCCACCCTAACCCAAAGGCACACCAATAGAGAAAGTTTTCTTTTAGAACTTCCAGCACACACACACACACTCCCTGGGCACCACAACAAAAGCAGACCATATTGCAAACAATTCTAACTCTGCATTATATCAAGCAACATCTTAGTGAGGTTACCTGCAGCAAATGTTCAGGGAAGTGAGGAGATGGACAAAAAATGGTGCACTGACTTTCTAGATGTTTTTGGTTAATTCAAAACGATCTTGCTAAATGTCTAAAGGGGAAAGAAAAAAAATGTTTGATACCTTTGGGTTTCTTTGCTGCATTTTAATTATCTTTCTGGTCAGAGTACCAATTCACTTTTCTCAGCAAGTAAAGTTTCAACACAAAAGTAAAGCACTAAGAAAAAAAGAAAAACTGATTGGTTGGAACTAGATGGTCTTTGAGGTCTCTTCCAACCTAAACCATTCTATGATTCTATGATTGTTATGTTAAATCATGATGCACATTTAGAAAAGAAAAGGAAGTAAAGAAGTAGAAATCCAGGATAGGTTATTTTCCCATGAGTCAAAGACATCAGCTCTTGTCTATTCATGTCAACTTGTCATCAATAAGCTGTTGCTAGGACGTGAACATTTCCATGGCAATGAATGAACTCTTCAGCTTTGCTAACAGCACTGTTCTCCACCCCCTTCCCTTTAGTTCTCTGAGACTATATTTTCATATCTCTGGAACAAATATGGAAATGAAAACAAGATGGGCAAATCCTTTCTCAGTCTAAAACCAGGACCTGCTTGCAGGCCAGCAAGCCTGTTGGGCACCCCAGCCTCAGGGTCAGAATCCCCCAGGCCAGTCAGCCTCACCCTCTCAGCCCTGCTGCATCCTGCCTCTTTCCATGGGAAGGAACCATGCAGGCAGGCTTCTACTGCCACTGAGTTCAGAGTAACTCGTGATTCAGCTTGATTGTCAGGTACCTAGTTTTGCTTGACAAACTATTCAAGTAAGCAAACACTAAATCAGCAGTAGGTAAAAAAAGGACAAGCAGCCCCTTTGTTTGCCCTCTCCCCTCTGTTTTTTACAGGAGGAGAAACACCTCAGCAGGACATTTGTTGGCTCAAAGTCTTCCTCCTCAGGTAAAAAAGACAATGTGGATAAGGTCATAACTCTTACCACTGTCAGTCCATTTACTCTTCTTTAAACAAACTAAAGGGAGAAATGGAGATCAATGTCAAAAAAAGGAAACTGAAGTGCCCTTTCTAGTTTGCCACTCCACATCTGGCTCCATGTGTGGCTCTGTGTGTTGCGCACTAGGAGTGGCTGGCATCATCATGAGCTGAGTTTAAATGCTCATGTTTTTTTCTAAGAAACTCTTGGTTGGTTTGCCCTGATGCTCCTTTCCGGAGATATGCTCAGTCATTGTCTTGAGCCTGTCAGACTAGCCACCCTGTTTAAATCTGCACTATTTTTTAAGTTAGTGGGCAATGCCAGAAGGAAAAAGAAGATAAAAAGTGGCAGAAATAAATCAAACACAAAAAGGTAGGAATGCATAAGAAAGTTTGATTCAGCATGCAAGTTGTTAAAAAAGCAGTTCAGGAAATACTGATCTGCAGTTGCTTCTTTGGCTCCATTAATCAGATGGCTTTCTAGAAAACAGTGAGTGACAGTAAATCCCAGCAAGTGTAGTCCTTGTGGTGGTAGAGTTCAAGGCCAATGTATTTGCTTAACCACACTGGAAAAACAACCACAAAACTCATCAAATCCTTACAGGATTTGCTTTAGAACAGATTGGATAGACTGAAAATGAGAAGCACGTTTATTCTGTTTTTCTTAATGACAATGAAGTACAATTTCAGACACCGGTTTAGGAGTTCTCATCCCACCCTCTCCTGCCTCATATTGCTTGTGAAGCAACTTGTGCTTTACTCTCACATACACTCATCAATATGATTTTTTTTTCCTTAGGAATAATGCATAACTATCTCTGGCACTAAGTACTTTATTCGCCGAGTGGTTTTGACAGCTCTCCTTGATTATGAGACAACATATTTCTCTAAACTACTTCATTTTCTAGACAGTTACCTTAGGCACAGTTTCCTAAAACAAAAAACACCACCAAAAACCAAAACCTCACAAACAAGAAAAAATTATGGTACTAGCTTGTTAAAGATTAACAAGGTTTGTTACTGGATTTCATCATTTGGCTAGTGCCCTGTTTCCCAGTCAGCTCCCCTGCTCAGCTGAGACACCCCATCAGAGTCTCACCAGAGTCACACAGTCTGAGGTGTAGTCAGAATGTTCAGTACCAATTAATTTATCTTCTGACAACCATTGCCTTTGTCTGCTTTGATAAATATTTTGCGGTGCCACATCGAAAGTTAAAAGTGTTTTTCAGTGCTTCCTCCTGAGAGGCCAATGAATCAAAAGTAGATCAGCCTCTGATCCTTATCTGAAGCATTTATAACCCTAAAAACACTGCTCCACAAGCTGCAAGGTTAGTGTAGGGCTTGTGATCTCATAGCGATAACAACGATCTTACCGGGCCACTTGGCAGCAGCATCACTGAATCTCAGAATGGTAGGGGTTAGAAGGGACCTCCAGAGACCATCTAGTTCAACTGCTGTCCTAAAGCAGGTCCACCTAGAGCAGATTGCACAGGTACGTTTTGAACAGCATCTAGGTACGTTTTGAACATCACATTAATAGTCTTCTCATAGATGTTACCTTAACAGTTGGCATAAGGCTGTCTTTTGCAATAGGTGTAACTTGAAGATGCTGAATTACAACAGCTGGGGATCTAACACTTGTAGCTCACAATTGACAAAGCATTGGTGAGGTAAATTATATGATGGTAAGGTAGCACATATTGGGTATAATTGGGTTGCTAAAAAGTGATAAAGAGGAGCTCTTACTGGCTCAAACAACTCAGGGGCATACAAGACAAAGGCAGAACACTCTCAGAATTGCTGTTAGTTGTGCTAGATTCATTAAGAATATCAAATGCATTTAGATCATGGCACAGAAATATTGCTAGAAGGATTGTTGGGAGAACCCAAGACTGCTCTCCCAGGACAGAGATAACAAGGAAATAGCACAGTAGTTGCCCTGCACTGCTGCCATGGCTGCAGTGCTTCTGTACTCAAGCAAGCTAATTTAAAGCATACATGACAAGTCCTCTCAGCTGGCACCCCACTACAGCATACAAACACACTTGGCTTTCCACTGCAACTTAAAGAGTTCTCATCCTTCCAGCCTTGAATGAAGCACTAAACCCTGGGAGAATAAGCTGGGATACAGACCAAATCTTTTTCCATCGTCTCTCTCAGATCCCTACCAACATTTCTTGCCTTCACATTCTCTTATAATGAGGCAACCAACTAGCAAGAAGACAAAACAGTACAAGATTTTTAAGAAACAGTTTAGTATAAATTAATTTTGTGGCCATTGGAGCTAGATTTCTAGCTCTGACATTAAAAAAAAAACAGGAATAGAGAAACTTAGACACTGATTGCAAAGTAGAAAAGTACTGGAGTTTCTGAGTGAAGAGGTAAGCATTCCAGAGATAGGCCATAAAATGGCAACAACGGATAAGTTAACATAATTTCATTGGAGCACAAAAAAATTATGTCTGGAAGCACAGCTTGTATCTCCCCCTTTGCTGCTTCTGCTTCAGTACTCCAGGTGGGGTCTGACAAGAGCAGAGCAAAGGGACTGAGCTCTGAGTTGTAGTGAATTTACTCTTTCCGGGGCAGGTTTATAAAATGTTATTGGGGAAGGGATCCGCTCTAACCCATCACAAATTTAGATCAATAAACATTAAAATTAATCAAAGAGTCTTGTAGGATTCTGTGTGCAGTTCTGGAACCCTCAGCACAGGAAGGACATGGAAGTGTTGGAGCGGGTCCAGAGGAGGGCCATGAAGATGATCAGAGGGCTGGAGCAGCTCTCCTATGAGGACAGGCTGAGAGAGTTGGGGTTCTTCAGCCTGGAGAAGAGAAGGCTTTGAGGGGACCTGATAGTAGCCTTCCAGTATCTGAAGGGGGACTGCAGGAAGGCTGGGGAGGGATTATTTACAAGGTCTTGCAACAACAGGACAAGGGGCAATGGGTTTAAACTGGCAGAGGGGAGATTTAGACTGGATGTTAGGAGGAAGTTCTTTCCAGTGAGGGTGGTGAGGCACCGGAACAGGTTGCCCAGGGAGGTTGTGGATGCTCCCTCCCTGGAGGTGTTCAAGGCCAGGTTGGAGGAGGTCTTGAGTAACCTGTACTAGTGGGAGGTGTCCCTGCCTATGGCAGAGGGTTGGAACTAGATGATCCTTGAGGTCCCTTCCAACCTTACCATTCTATGATTCTATGATTTATTCTGAAGATGGTCATTGAAGTTATCAATGAAGAAAAAACAGAGATGATAGCTGAAGTATTTAGGTTGCAGGACTGCAGACCTTAAACAAGGTGAGAATTTGGAAAGGTTCTGAAAGGGAATATTGTGGTTCCTAGCTCACTCAAACATATTTTAACCTAATAATACATTTTCTTAATTTGTTACTTTTGCTTTATTACAAGAGCCTGTAAATGTTTAAATACATTTCAACTTAAACTGTTGAGATATTTTTTTCAACCTGGACTCAAATTAAGTTTTTGTCTGTGTGAATGAGTCAAAAGTTTCAATCTATCCATAGGACTCTTATTTGGTGACAGAATTTGATGGAAACTGAGACAGGCCTGACAAAACAAAACAAAACAAGGAAGAAGAAAAAAAAAAAAGTAAACATACACAAAATATCTTATTATTCCACTTTTTTCTGCCCCAGCATTTATCAGCCTGTCTTGAATATTTTATTTTATTCACTTGTAGTGGTTTTAATTAATGTTGTCTTACTACCAAGCATTCTGGTGTGCATTTATTTGTTTGCTGTATGTTTATTGGTTATCTGTTTCAATTTCTTGATCCAGGACCACCACTTCATGAAAACTATTCTACATTCACAGAGTTTTATGTCTTGCATACATTCCAGACAGCTTGCTTTTCATTTTCCTTATTGCAAATAAAGCTTATTTTCTTTGACAGTTTTATTCTATCAACATCTTTGTTTCACCCCTGAGAAACGTAAGACAATATCCAATTTGCAGATGTGGCATAGCAAGAAATGTGGAATGCAGTTTAAGCCAAACAAGAACCAACATCCACCATGATTAGACATCTGCTAAAAAGGAACAGATTTCCTCTCAGAGCCATGCAGCTCTTCCTCATATTTGAAAGTCATGTTATCAGTAATGAAGGGGAGCAATAGGGAAGCATAATTTCTATGAAATTCAATCTAACATTATTTTTTTGCAGCACTTGGGAGGTGATAATATCCCATCAAGACTTATTATGGCCCAATGGAGAAAACAAAAAGGCATGGGAGGCTTGCTGATGGTATCACAAGTTTTCTCTGGGCCAGCTGTGTGGTCCTGGTCGTCTGACTCTTATAGCAATTGCTTACAAGCAGGAAGGAATGGCTCAGCAGAGGTGATGTAAAGTGTTCCCTAAAGCAACAGGGCACCAAACGGTGGTCATAGCTGGCATGACTCCTCTTCCCACACCAGGGCCCTAGAAAATGAGGCTTGCTACTACTGAGGGAGAGGCACAGAGTTGATGTGGCAGGAGGGAACTGGCTTCGCAATCATAATTGGATTCAATCTCCCCTACAAGAAGCTCAGCTGCCACAGACTTGGCCTTCCCTCCCTGCCAGCTTCCTCCTCTATGTTTCTATGTCTGTTTTCCTTCCTGTACGCCTGCCTAAGGGCAGAAGCAGCTAAGAATGAGCAAGGTGTGCTCCTTGCTGCTTTGCATGCAGCATCTTCCTCACATCTACTCTGCAAAACAAATTTAGAGTTAGCTAGAGCTTTGGCATAGACTCTTCACAACCAAATTAAATGCTATTCCTGACAGAATACTTAGGTACTCCTTAGAATATAGAGCAGATAAAGAATTTTCCAGTCATCAGTTGCACTGTCTTATTAGCACAAGCTGCTATACCACAGATTTCTTTCACAAACTTGTAGAGTTCCAACCCTGATATTAGTTGTCATTCCAATCCCTTTAGTACCCTTGAAATATATTTCCAGAGCCTCCTTGTTAGGAGTAGAAACTCCCTCCCAATATTGAGCTATTTAATAGTTAATTCATGCCCACTGGCTTCACTAGGAATTCCCTTTAACCTATTTATTTCCCCTTCAGCCCTTTTTGTGCCCCTTACCCTATGCTCTTTCAGACAGCAGTCATATCTTCTCAAAGCTTGCATTTTTTCTTCTTTTAATCTCTTTTCATAAAGCATCTTCACTTCTCCCACTCCTCACCCTAGGAGTCTCTCTCAGCAGGGACTTGTGAGCTCTTCTCTCCTGAACAGGGTCAGTCAGTTTAAACACAGTATCCTGAGGAATTCCACAATGCCTTTAAAAGAACTGAACATTTCCCATATATACTACTTCACAGAACAGCAGTTGAGTTTTGTTAATGCAGGACATTTTCAATCCATAGCAACTCCCTGACCAAACAATATAGCTGTGTGTTTCTCTTCCTGTGTAATTTCCAACTGATTAATTCCAAGCTTGTCATAGAAAAAACACTTTATTGGTTCCTAAATCCATGACACTGTGTTTTGTATTATTAAATCGTGTCTTAGTTCTAGTACTAGAACCTATACTGTCCTCCGTATAATATTCTTTGTGTGTGTGTGTGTGTGTTGAGCCCAGCTTTGCATCTTCAGTACATTTCAGTAACCTTTCATTTCTTAGGCACCACTTCCCCATAATTGAGATGTGTCCCATCAAGTATACCAATGGGAGTGATTTTGTCTTCTATGAAACTAAAGAAGTTTGCAATTCATCTTTCTCTGTATCAAAGATTCTTCTTCATTATTTACAGTTGCTAGTACAAACAGCTTGATTATAGAGAATTTTGCCTGTTCTGCAATTCTGTATAGTATTTAAAATACAACACTCTTACAGAAATAACACAAAGGATCTGTCTGAAGACTGGAATATTAGAAACACCTACATCTACCCTGTGATCAGTTGTGGACCTTCCACATGACCTCAAGCAAAGGATCTCATCACTGGAGAGTTTAGAAAAAGCTAGTTAAACATGTCAAAAGTGTAACTTGTATATTTAGTTCTGTCTTAGGACTGAGGACACACTAGGTATGCTCCCAAGGGTCCTTCGGTTCTGTGGAGTAAACCTACTTCCCTTTGTATTCATTTCTCACACTTCACAGATCTTAATCAGCCCATCGAGCTATGGGGTTTAGTAGTTTGCAGCCATCACTCACCTTGTGTGTTGTGAAGTTTAAAACCAAAAGTTAAGAGAAAGAATTTAATAATTTCCACCAGTATTAGCATACTTTCTACCCATAAAACACATTTAATACAAAGTAAGGCTTGCAAATATTTTTCACAGTATATAATATTGCATTCATAGAATCATAGAATGGTAAGGTTGGAAGGGACCTCAAAGATCATCTAATTCCAACTCCCTGCCATAGGCAGGGAGACTTCCCACTAGTACAGGTCACTCAAGGTCTCATCCAACCTGTCATTGAACACCACCAGGGAGGGAGCAGCCACAACCTCCCTGGGTAACCTGTTCCAGTGTCTCACCACCCTCACTGGAAAGAGCTTCCTCCTAACATCCAGTCTAAATCTCCCCTCTGCCAGTTTAAACCCATTGCCCCTTGTCCTGTTGTTGCAAGACCTTGTAAATAATCCCTCCCCAGCCTTCCTGTAGGCCCACTTCAGACACTGGAAGGCTACTAGCAGGTCTCCTTGAAGCCTTCTCTTCTCCAGGCTGAAGAGCCCCAACTCTCGTAGCCTGTCCTCATAGGAGAGCTGCTGCAGCCATCTGATCATCTTCATAGCCCTCCTCTGGACCCTCTCCAACAGTTCAATGTCCTTCAGAGGACATTTCAAAGAGGCTGAGGTTCTGATTCACTTTAATGTATAACAGTTACTTGGGTGGCAATTATGTTCTTCTCATAGCACCTCAAAAAAAAAAAAAGTATGGTGTAAGTTCTCACTGTGAAAGTGACCTTATCTAGATAGTATTGATTTGATTGGGAATGACTTGATGAGGCAGGAATTATAAAAATATAGTTAGTTTTATTTTCACAAGGATGTTTATGGGCAACTTTGGTAATTTAAAAAAAAAATAAAATCAGAAAATGGAAAGCCACAAGATAGCTTTGCTCCACTTAGAAATCAGATGCAGGGCAGAGAGCTCTAGGGAAAGGCCAGAAGAGAAGATTTACTCATGTGTGCAGAGTAGGAATATGGAGAGGATCCCTGGATCTCCTTTGCAGCAGCCTCTAGAAACTGCAAGTTATAACTCAGTTTGGAAATCACTGAAGCATAAGTCCACCACGAATGGAAGCCACCAAAGTGTCTCCAGACACAGCTTCCAGATTCCAGCATGAGCTTCCCATGAGTGAGTACACCTTTTGCCATTCCCCATTCAAGCCTGTTGGGTGGAGGAAAGCAGTTTCACGCCTTTGTCTTCCCCCATTCAAACTGCAAATGTTGAACTTGTGGTTTTCTGATGGTCACAAACATCACCTCTCTTTGAACCTACCCAAAATTCAGCATCTCCTTTTCCTGTTATGATTTTGCCAAAATACTACAAAAATTAAGTCCATAGAAAGCTGCTTATATTTCTAACTAGCCCTCAGAGAATCTATTAGTTGTCAATAGTTTCATTCAGTTCAGTTAATCAGGAGAGATCAACCTGACCTCATACGGATTCACTTTCACAAAATAAATGCAATAGTGGGCTTGCTTATTAATTTCTTATGTCTATTTAAACACTGTCAGACATGACATATACTGTTAGCTCGCTGTCCAGATTTCATAAAGTGCGGGACATGCTATCAGTGCTTGTCATTCATGTACCAGTGAGCAGATTGCAGGTGTCACAATGTTAAGTTTAATTCTTCTCAAATTTTTGCCCATCTGACAATTCCTTCCCCTGGCACCAGAACCAGGTCCACGCTGTTCTCAAACAGATCTTGGATTGAAATCTTTGGAAGAACTGAACTGTCAGCAACAAAAGTCTTACTTATTGAGTCTTACCTTTTTTCTTTTCCTTCTCTTAACTGTGCACAGCTGACTTCACAAAACAAAACCTTTAGGCGTCCCATGAGATAATTAAGAATTTGAGCCAAAAGTTGTCAAGACACTGTACTGGCTTTGAACAGAATTAAACTAGAAATTATGAAGAACACTACTCAGAATGAATAGAGCAAAAATTTATTAAACTAAAAAGGACCCTAAAAATGAAAAATCTATTCTATGCCTCCTAAATCAGGACTAGCTGTTGTTGAATGATAGATGGGTCCACAGGTGGTCTTTATTAAAGCTGTCCTGTGCTGAAGATCCCATGATTTCCCTAGGGAATGGCTGCCACCGAGGAAGACACTCCATGTCAGGGCCAGAGAATTGTGCCAGGTAGTGAGCAGTGCTGTCCTGCCTGCAACACAATAGTTCTCAAAGCATCAGGCAGAGCAATGGCCCATTATATTGCCTCAGCTTCACCACAGTCCTCAAAGAGCAGGTTTCCACTTTAACTGCTAAGCTACTCATAGATTTTGCACTTTTAAAAGAGCTCCACTATTACAATATAAAACAAACCCATAAAATAAGAATAGCTCCTTCAGAACGAACCCAAACTTCCTCCCTGAATCTTTCCACAGTTGGCACAAGTCTACAGATCAGGGAGGCCTAGCACAAGAATCTCAGCATAGAAAATTGGGGGGAGTAAGCAAAAAAATAAAAGCAAACCAAACAACAAATCAGCTCACAAACAAAAAATTATTCTGATTATCCTGACCTCTAAAATGATTGAATGATAGAGGTGAATTCCAAAAACATTCCTTTTCTCTAAAGATTAGAAGTCCACCTGAATAAACTCGAGACTGAATAATATACAGACACAATCTGTAGCTATTGGATTTGGGAGAAATAAGGGCTGACGTAATTACAGTCTCCAAAGGAATCTCCTCACTACAGTTGTTTCTAGCTACTTAAGAACACATTGAATACCAGTTAAGTCCAAATCATTGGTAGTTCCATGAATACAAATTGAAAGCAAAAATAAATGTGAGAAGAAAAAAATACTACTAAAAGTCAGAAGACAAAGTCATATTTAAAGGCAACCCATTAAGGTATAAAATGTTGCCTACCATCAGAGGAATATTTCAGGAGGTTTCTGTAGGATGTGGGCTACTCATTGTCATGGATTGAGTTGAACCTGCTGCTGTTATTCATACTACGCTGTGGTCATGCCAGCTTCAAAAATGAAAGTGCTAACTGGAGCTAAGTGTTAGGAGTCTTGAAGTCCAGATTGCAACATGGGAGGCTTCCTCGTTCAGTTGCTGCTTCTGGGTTCCAGTATCTTGGGAGGGGGCTCTTTTTTCTGCAGGCATGGTGGAAAGAGTGGGAGACAGGCAGCTTCTGGTTTTGGATTACTGTTTTATGTTGGGTTTTTTTCCTGTATTTCACTGCACTTCTGCAAATAGGCTAAACTGAGGTAATCCTGCATTGTGTTATTAGATTAATTGGATTATTAGCTAAGGTAATTATGCATCATGATTATGATATCTTATGTTACATTAAACTCTCATCTCTATATCTCAGCCCTGAGCTGTGTGTGTTACTCTTCCCCTCACTTTTGTGCTGAGGGAAGCAGGCAGGTTAGCCCTTGTGCTAAACCATTACACTCATGTATATAAACACAGTGCCAGAGAAGCACCACCTTAGCAAAGGACTATTCTTTTGTTATCTTATTCACTAATGTTAATGTATATAAAGTGAATGGATACTGGTTTATCAAAATAAGACAAAATAAGTCCAGTGCATCCTTTGCAGTCAGGCTAGTTCTACTAACATTCCTCGTGATAGAAATCCCTAACTCACCTCTTTTTCTTATGTCAGTTTTCCAGTCATCTAATTTTCAACTTAACTAAAGCTCTGGTGACATGAACCGCTTGAAACAGTTACTCAAATGCTACACAGCTACTTATGTCCCTAATGGTTGTCACGTATTATTCCTTACATTATCTGACAGTAAATGCTGCAGTTATGCCTGCCAGAACTCGTTTGAATGCCTAAAGAATACAACTACCTAAATAAATTGTGCATTTTGTTTGATTTTAGATCCAGCCCTGATTTAATTAACCTAAAGCATGTCACTTAAATAGGAGGTGAATACATAGATACCCCCTTGGCTGAATTACAAATCAGGATTCATACACTAAGGTCACAGGTTTCTTAACATTCACAAAGCATGCCTGGAGATTTGATTTTTTTCTTCCAAACGTGGGAGTAATTCAAATAACACCAAAAATTAATCCATCACTGAGTTTTCACTCATGCAGTAAATGGCACTCTCTTCCCGAGGAGAAACCAAATGAGGTAAAACTAGCAGTCCTAAACCAGGTTTCCTCAAGCTGTGAGGCAGGGGCAAAGAAAAATGAAAAAAAAAAAAAAAAAAAAAAAAAAAAAAAAAAAAAAGAAAAAGAAAAAAAAGAAACTCCCCCCCCTCTAAAAGTAATAAGAGCTTGGTTTTTCATTTTTTAACTTCCTTTTCTTTGGCATAAGTATACTTTTATAACTTCAAGGTTCTCTGACTTCCCCAGTTACTTTCTGAATGTAACAGCAGATGCAGACACACTTAGCATGCTCACTTGGTTTTCATTTGGTAAGGGACAATGACAAGCAAAGAGAAGGTGCAGCTTTTGCAAACAAACATAACTACTTCTCTGAATGCATAAATTATGAACAGAAGAAATGTATTCCCTCTTCAGGAACTCTTCCCAAAGATAGTACTAGACATATGTGTAAAGTTTGGTGAGCTAAACCAGATCAGGGTGCTTGTTCACATACCAGCACTCATGAAGCTCCTCCATTCTGGAGGCCTCACATGGCAGCAGTTCAGCCTGATACCTGGGACTCAGTCTGGAAAGTGTGAACTTCTTCCAGCCTCTACATGCTAGTCTGACCACTTTTAAAGGCCCAAACTATCCAATCAGATACACATTTTTTGCATCTGCAGTGCTGCCCAGTTATACAAAAAAGTTCCTAAATTCACAACTGGCATCTAATCATTACAAGAAGAATTCATTCTAATGCTGCCCTGCAGTACTTGAAAAAGCTATTTACACACCTGACAAAAGATGCTGTTAGTCTTGGGTAAACCAGAGCCAAAACAAGTAAGTCAAACACTGGCATTGTTCCAACAACAACTACTTAAGCACAGATTTGGCAACAGCGTGACATCTGATTAAACAGAAAGCCAGTTAGAGGTCAGCAAGTCACTGCTAAGAATGCTCACATAGTAGACGGCAAACAGTGGCCAAACCAGGCAGAAAATCATACAAAAAGAAATAGCAATTGATGTAGATATGTCTGCATATCTAGTATATTAGTATTATATTTCTGAAAATCATTTAACTCCATTCTTAATTATGTTGCCTACTGGCAATCATAATGCATTGGCAGTGAAAGAGACACTGATATCTGCAAATATTACATTAACTACAGATGACTGTCAACATCTTTCAGACAAGAGAGGGCTACCTACAAAATGTCTACAACTCAATTCTGATGTTATTTACAGCTGACAGTGGGTTTCTGTTAAATATGTAAGGATAAGCTAAGTCTAGGCTACTCCCAGAGAGTAGAAAATAGCATTATTGCTACATACCATACTTAACTGTCTCGGGAAAAATATGCAACAAAGGTACAAATGGAATCCAGGGAAGTCTCATTGACAGGTCCTCCTAGATAATTATATCTTATTACTATCATATTTATAATAAAAACTCTTCCATGTAGGGGAAAACCAAAATTTTTAAGAGATGACTGAGGAATAAGAGATCCGTGCGTTCTAACTGGCATTGCAACAATGACTGGAAAGCAATTAGCCACAATCTCTTTCTGAAAGATCTTAGTAGAAACTAGCAGGCATCTGTTCAAAATGAAGAAAAGGACATATTTCTCACATTTGGATGGTCAAGTACTACTGAATGATGTAGATGGTAAGAGGTTGCATAGGCTTAAAGTAGGCTCGATGAATTTCAACAAAAAATGGCATGTCTTAGAAGGCCTTCAAGAAGACTGGGAAGAAACTATTTAAAAGGTCTTGTAATGACAGGATGAGTAATGGGTTTAAAGTGGAAGAGGGGACATTTAAACTAGATATTAGGAAGAAATTATTTACAGTAAGGGTGGTAAAACACAAGAATAGGTTGCCCAGGGAGGTTGTGGATGTTCCTTCCCTGGAGGTGCTCAAGGCTAGGTTGGATGAGGCCTTGAGCAACCTGTTCTAGTGGGAGGTGTCCCTGCCTAAGGCAGGAAGTTGGAACTAGATGATTTTTGAGGTCCCTTCCAACCTAAACCATTCTATGATTGAAATGCAAATATATCCTGACTTGTCTCTGAAGTCCTCAAGTGAAAATTTGTGGAAAACCAAAGAAAAACTAAGAATGGACTCTTACATCCTTGTCCTGCTACTACCCTGTTCCAAACAGCACCTGCTATTGATCATGATCAGAGTCAGAATGCAGGCTAACATATTTACATCTCTAAATTCTCACATTGTATGTGATTTTGTGATCCATAAATGGTATTCTATCTTTCACAAGGAAACACAGCCTTGATCCTTCAAAACTCTGGGTTTTGCAGAAAAATGCCAATATGTGATATGTTAATTTCAGTACCTGCGAGGTGAGGAACTAGCCCTGGCACCTCCAAAGTATATCTGCCAGAAGAGGCAGGTAGTACAGTGGGCACTTAATGCAGTAAGAACACAGCTGGGAAACTGAATGCATGTTGACAGACCCAGCAGCAAGAAGCTATCTGCTAAGGAACCAGACAGGGAATGTGCCCAGCCCTAGTTTAGAGTTCACAGGATCCCAGGCTCACAGGATGTCAGGGCTTGGAAGAGAACCAAAGAGATCATCAAGTCCAACCACCCTGCCAGAGCAGGACCATACAGTCTAGCTCAGGTCACAGAGGAATGCATTCAGATGGGCCTTGAAAATCTCTAGAGAAGGAGACCACAGCTTCTCTGGGGAGCCTGTTCCAGTGCTCTGTGACCCTTACAGTAAAGAAGTTTCCCCTTGTGTTGAGATGGAACCTCTTTTGCTGCAGCTTACATCCATTGCTCCTTGTCCTATCACAGGGAGGAAGTGAGAAGAGCCTATTCTTCCCCTCCTGATGACCAGCCTTCAGATATTGATAAACATTTATTAAATCCACTCTCGCTCTTCTTTTCTCTAGACTAAAAAGCCCCAGGTCCCTCAGCCTCTCCTCATAAGGTAGTGCTCCAGTCCCCTAATCATCCTTGTAGCCCTCTGCTGGACCCTCTCTAGCAGATCCCTGTCCCTCTTAAACTGGGGAGCCCAAAACTGAACACAGTTCAGTCCCTTTGTGCATGCACTGGTGTCTGGAAGCAGACAGGAGTAGAAAGTAAATCCTTTTATCAGAAAATTACATCATATGTACATCAGGTCAACTAGTCTTTTCTCCTTCAATACTTTCTCAGACCCACACAGACTGTAAGACCCAAACCACTCCCACTCACTGGTTGCAGCTCGTCTTCATCCCTTTCTCCCTCTCCAAGACTATGACAACAAGGGGCACCTCAAACAAAGTTTATACTTTATTATACTACAGGCTTACATGAAAAACTAAGCAAAATGAGTATAAAAGCATACAGAAGCACCTGGCTTGAAAAGGCACGTCCACTAACTCCTGCAAACTTACCTCAATTTATACCAAATAGAGAAAAAAAATAATGTTCTTTTGTTGTCTTACAGTGTGATGCAAGAAAAGAAATAAATTGAAGTCAAACTTCTGTTGCCTCAACCTGAAAAACAGATTTAATCAACAAAAAATATCTCTGTTTATCCCAGCATAATATAGGTCATGACACATTCAAATGGGCAAGTTATCACATGGAAATAAATGAAACTTAAATCTATGTTCATTTTAATTACATTTGGGCACTCAACAGAAGCACTTGTATTAAGAATTTTGAGGTCCAAGACAGTCCAGCATGGAAACAGTCAACAATGAGAGAAGCTTCCTCAGGAAGTCATATTGTGGCTGGAATAACAGCAGGTGCTATAAGAAAAGTGATTACTGGAAGTTGCTGCACTACTGCAACGCCCAAGCACAAAAAACCCCCTTTCCTAGTAGGATCTGGAAGGAAAGAAATACATTCACTGGCTTGAAGAGTTAGTTATTATGTCCAGATCATTGGCTGCAATTAACTCTTCTATATTACAGTTGAAGATTGTAGACATTTGCTTGCCTTTTATTCTGTGTTTATGCTCTAACCCCAAATAGTATTTGATGGTATAATGCTCTCCTGGATGCTTACGTTTCAAAAGCTTTATCAGAAGGGTCACCTGACTGATAAGTGAGCTACTGGAAAGCATGAATCATGGGGTGCTCTGAAACCAGCTTCACTATATTTTTATATGAAAAAAAAAATAATTTATTCAGAGGGCAGACTGACTTCAGCATTTCTTCTGTGCAAATGATTCATTCTAGGGCTAATGAAACTTCAAATTCATCCTCCCACAATCTGCCATATCAAAAGGGCAAACATATAAGGATAATCTGAACTCTAAATTCATGTTCTAATTACTATGCTTACTCTACTTGACCTTGGAAGTAGTGCAGGGACTGCAAAGACTGTCCTGCAAGGCAGGATTGTAGTTCCTGGCTTCTAGCCTTCTTTTCCCTTGTGCTTTTTTCACATTGACTTCATAGGTTCTTATGAGTTGCAGAACTGAGAATCATTAACAATTTTTATGTAAATAAAGTCTTGAACAATGATTTGTCAGTAGCCTTCAATTGTGAGCATCTTCAACGTGCAAAATAATCTCACACCTCCTAGTGCTATGTGACCAGCACCACTCCACAAGTGGCCTTCTAACCAAGAAAATAAGACTTCTACCCAAGAGTAACTTGATGAAATATATATATATGCATGAAGTATTGTGCATTCAATGGATAACAACCATTTTATGTGTTTCCACTGTACATGTCACCTGAGGATTGCAGAACACTTCTCAAATGTTAATTGAACTTCATAATACTCTTCCGAGATACATAAAGGAGGTAACAGATGCTTCAGTTCCTCAGTAAAATGTCCTAGCTTCCAAGAGAGAACCAAGAAATTATCTGACAATGTATAAACGCTTCAAGGGGAAGTGAGAAATGACAGCATATTATTTTGAAATAAAACAAAGGGAGTTCAGTAGCAGTTTCTTATAGAAGGCTAAAGCTTCCTTTTGTATCAGATCCATTGAAACATTAAACAACACACAAGCCAGGAATTATTTTTCTTCTGTTATTAGGACAGATGATACTTTAGTAATAGAAATGTCCCCAAACTTGTTCTGAAGTACTGCTGTTGTAACAATTCTGCCAAAACAAGCATCTTTCCTCCACCTCCTGTATGATTTGCTATCACTACATGGCAGCAATATCATCAATTATGGCTGCTGTACAACCTCCCAAATTTGTGGGCCCTGACATGGCTGCAGCACAAAGTCCTGTGACCTCTGGCACCACAGAGTAGGTGAAAGGCTTCCTGTTGCTCTTTCTTTTCTCCTTGGCAGGCCCATTCCATGGGACCAAGGCTCTAGTGACCTCATTTGCCATGACATTTTGCTCTGGTGCTCTACACAGTTATAGCAAAAGGACAATCTTCTCCCTGAACTTGCAGTCTAAGTAAATCAATATACAAGGTAGAAACTGTTCCCCCAAGTAATGACAACTGACAAGTCTTTCCTCAAGTCCCTGTTGCACTATGCAGCTCCACTGATTTCAGCAGAATTACACCTTTCTTACTCCAAATTAGTCTCATAGTTTTCTTTCCGATTAAATGATTTATGATACACAAAAGTAAAGGCATCCACAAAAGAAAAAGTTCTGCTATTTGAACATAATGCTAAGAGTAGCGCACTCAAAACAGGCAAAAATAAGGCTAACAGATAATACTATTCCATTATTTCAATCACCACAAATACATAAAACCATTAAAAAAAAAACCAAAAAACTAACTATGACAGCCATGTTTTCAGTCATCTGTCACACAATTTTCTATTACATTCCCCACATATGTTTCCATTTACCTCAGGCAGAATTCACGTCTTCACTCTACTAATTCTTCCAGGGAAAGACAGCATCAAAGTCACACTTTGGAGGCTAAAAGAGATCTCAACTCAATAGACTACTATCATAGAAAACAAAAAGAGAAAAGATAATATTAAACAGTTGAAATTATGGAGCTTTTCATAAACAACCATTTCTACAATCCAAAGTGAGTGGATGGAGAGAGCAAAATATTTTTTATCTCTTTCATTTCAAATGTCAGTGTACCTCAACAGGACACCTGTCCTACTGCCAGTGTCTGCTAGCATCCAGAATCTTGGTGAAAAATTAAAGCCCATCTTCCTATATGTCACCTCCTACTGCAAACTACCTTATGCAATCATTAATTAATGAGAAATAACAAGTGCTTGTTACACAGATAATGTGAAAGCTTGACTTGAAGTTGATTTCTTTCTACTATTGTGGTTACTTTGAAATGAGCCATCTCCTGTGGTTTGTTTTTGGTTTTTTTTTTTAGTAACTGTAAGCTATTTAAACAGAAAGTAGAAAATAAAGGATGACAGAACATAAAGCAGGGAAATAAGAAACAAATGTTTCTTTCAAATTTTAGTTCCTATGTTGCTTAAAAAAACCCACAGGACATACTACTTTTCATCCTGCTGTAAGGAGTACCTATTATCCCTCCCTATATGAGTGAAAATTGACTCAGCTTAAGTTGTGTAGTTTGCTGATTCTGTTATTCATTGTTCATTTGATAAAGAGTCTTAATAAATCACTGAGCAGAGTCTATGTATGCTTGCACATACTCATAACACAACTACCTTCTGGCGCTGTGAATGCAACAATACATTGTCTTCCACTGAAACCTCTCATCATGTGGCATCAAGAAAGATTACTACCTGTTTGTAAATTGTCTTTAATACTTGCTTCAAAGAAGTAAGCTAAACAGGTATGCCTCTCCAATAAAAATCACTTGGGAAAACTCTGTCTTCCTTCAATGTCTCTTTTCACTCAGTTCATCATTCAAATGGATTGGAGTGGGAACAAGGCTACAACACTTAACATCTCTTTCCTCAGATCATGAATTATCAAGCCACAGGTAAAAGAAGGATCATCACAACACAGTTCTGCTTTCCGAGGCAAGACAGGCGGAGACATGTAAGTGTCTTCCTTCGGTGCTTTATGTCAAGACACAATACTTGCAAGATGCAATCTTGAACATTTGTCAAAGATATGACAAAGACAAATACAAGGAAGCAAGTTCATAAAAAGTGCTGTGTTTTCTGTCATAAATCTAAAATGAAGCTCAGGAGACATAAAGCATTCTGTGTTAAGTACTCTATTTAGACAATGCCTGGCAGCATTGGGTTGAATTCAAAATCCAGGATTTCTTTACAGCAGTTATTTTAAAATATTAGAAGGAGTTTGAGCAACAAAATCACAAGTTCTCCTTGGGACTTAAGTTCTCTTACCCTGCATTTCAGGGAGACAGTTTGAAATGATAGTCACAATTCTTCTGCTGCTGTGTGCCCATCTCCACATCACTTCTCCACTGTTGCCTGTGACAAGTGTGAGTACAAGTGTTTCATGGAGCATTTTAATTGCCATAGCATACAAATCAAGCAGGAAACAATTACTGTCATGAGCTGGAAAACAGAGGGTCCTCTTTTACACTAATTGATACTTACTGTGAAGACAAAAGAGAGATTAATTCACCTTACAATATCAGCTAATGGAAAGGTTTGAAAAGGAAAGTCCATAGCGTGCCTGTAGGTAATTGCTCCCAGATGAGTTTGTTACTGGTGTCTCCTGCAGTAACTGTTGTGAGAACCCTGCCTTCATGATTTAGATGAGCCTTTGAAATCATCTGCTACAAATTACTGCAGATATGGTGGTGAAGTGTGCTTCCCCTGCATGTGGAAGAAGAGAGATAAAGGCTGTGAGGAGGTACAGTGAATTTTTATTTTGCCTCATTCCAGGGCTGTCTCAGCTCTGGCTTATGCTTTTAAGAAGGAACAAGCAGGATATTTGAAAGGTACATCAACAGTTTTCTCTCTTTATCCCCACTTAATATATTTTATTCAGCCTGACCTAGGGGGGAGGAAAATCCTAAGATATAACATGCACTTGTTGTTAAAAAACATCACATTTCTTGGAAAATACTTTTCTAGGATTTAAAGTCCATAAGCTGAGCCAAGAAATTCATTTCTTCTGTTTCTCTTCATAGCAATTTACAATCTGTCTATATCGGGTTTTATTAGCCCTTTAAAATCTTCCATGAACTTCACACAGTAAGCACAGTTCCCTAGTGGAATACTCTGAAACTCTATTATTCCTTTAAATTTTCTGAATAGCAGAGACATCTTCTAGGAAGTTTGTTTTAATGTTTTACATTAACAGCAAGCATAGATCAGTGATAATAAAATTAAAACACTGGTGTGCACAAAAAAAAAATAAATATATATATATATTAGGATCATTTGTTATCACCAATGGCTTCTTATATTAGACGCTATCAGAGTGCAAAGTAGCATTGCAGTTTAAAAATCAATAATTATCTGAAAAACACAAATAATATCTCCCCATAAAACTCTTGAAAAGATGTTCTTAACTTTTCCAGTGAGGCTAAAAAAAAAGAGATCCTAACTTTATGTTTAAGATTTAAATTTAAAGCCATTAGGGGTTTAGGACCTATTTGAATTTAAAAAGACTGCTTTGGAAGCAAGACTCACAGATACATAGAACTCAATACCAACTTAACTACCATAACATTGGCCACTATGTTCTTAGCTGACCAGTTGGTCCTTCTTTTGAATTGAGAATGGAAAGTCCAAGGTTCCTGTTTCCTTGTCCATCCAGCAAGTAGATTTAGGCATTTCTAAATGAGATCCACCAAGGATGTGACCCGCTATGTTAGCCAACAGGAAATGGTGACCACAAAGGTAAGGGTGACATCCTGCCTTTCCAGTGACTTGGAAACAACGAATGGTATTGGCCTCCAATTTGATCCTTCTCCCAACCCCTGCCTAGGAAAGGAGAGTTTTATCATTGAAAATAAAGCTGAAAGACACTGATTTTAGACAATGATCATTAATTCTGGTTGATGACAGACATGGGTTCAAATCTTTCTACTACTCTGAGAAAACATCTGGAAAGCAATCTTCTAACCTTGTTGAATTTATCTGACCACTAGGAGAAAATTCAAGATTTGGTAGATGAAAGAGAGGAAAGCAAGCACATAAATCTATATTCTAATAATCTGATCACAAAGACCTTCTCTTCCCCCTAAAAAGAAATGTGTTCTATTGATCACAATACAGAACACAATCTTTAAAATCAGGACCAGAAATCTTCCCAAGGCCCAGACATCTCTCAAAATTACATATCCTTATCAGAAATAAATATTTTTAAAAAAAATTTTTAAAATCACTCTCCTTTTGTGGAGGCTGAAGTTTATCTAGGCATAAACAAGAATATTCTCAACAACCTTGAAGTAAAAATCTAGATGTACGCAAATCTCAGATTTCTCCAGAACTAAGGCACACCTGAGACTTTCATAATTTTAACCCCAGAACCTAAATGATGATGATAATCTGCTGACAAGGATCCTCTTCATACTTGATATTGTTGTCAATGACAGGATGGTATTTGAGTTTGTTTAAAGCGAATTACAACTCCTAAGTAAACTGTATTGAAACTAAGGCAGTATCTAAAGGAACTGAAGACAAGACAGGGTGAACTCCCTAACCTAAATGAAGCTCACTAAAGACATTTGGAGGTCCTTCCAGTAGAAAACAAAGAATTAAACTCCCATTGAATGCTCACAAAAAACAAGTTATCCCTTTGTGATGGTTTGGGAGTTCCCTGCCCCCCCACACTTTGTAAAATCACCCAGACTAGACTCAGATGGCTGGAAGTTAAGGAATGAAGCTCTATTTACAGCTTAGCACAATATACAAGCAGAGATATACACAACAGACAGGAATATTTACAGAAATATACAAGTTAAAGGTAATACAGAAACACAACACCCCTCCCAGAAATCAGAGTCCTAAGGAGAAGCTTCCAACCACCCTTCCACCTTCTCCCCACCACTACACCTTACCCCAAGGTTTGCCTTACGTGCAAGGTGAGTTTGGAGGATTAGCCAAGGGGGTTAGAAGGAAAGTGGTTAGTGAGGTTACTTGGCAGAGAGGAGAAGGCAAGAAGCTAGACAGTCTAAGAATGTCTGCAAGCCCGAGTGTCTGTGTCTTATCTATGCTTTGTGTTCTTGTCTTATACATCTCAGCAAGCCTGTGAGCGAAGCAGACATCACCATTGTTTTCCTTTCACATTCTATAACATAATTTTCTCCATTAAAATATTCCAATTAGCCTCAAACCAGCACACCCTTTATGAGACCCATTACCAGGACAGTACATTAGGATGCTGAACATCCAATACATGAATCTAACCAACTCTTATCTCATCTGCCAATGAACTTCCTAGAAGGAAAAGCATACACCTCACTGCCCTGTCTTCCATTGCTTCAACTGCCCACTTTTTTCAGCATTTTCATCTTGTTTCAGTGTATTCACCTCCTGTGAGCAAACAAAAGCAAAGAGGCAATAAAGCAGAAACATCTCAACAAGAAGAGGTAGAAATGCTTTTTGTGCAGCATGACTTTTGCAGTATGTAATACCAGGATGCTATTACCAAAAAGGGAAAGAAAATTTGCCAAAGCTTTGCCAGTCATTAGATTTCAAGTTCTTGAAATGTAACAAAATATTGCTCTTTCAACTCAAGGGGGTAACAGTTTCTCCCACTAAAAAGAAACAAAAATACCTTTTATAACCAAAGGCAACTTGCAGATTCTATTTTAACATGATGCTTTCACCTCATGTTATTAAACTGCTTTCACTAGGGAGTTTTCTAAAGTAACTCAGCATATATTTTTTCTCAAGTTGCATAAACTTTAGATTGAAATAACAGATACTCTAATCTTGGCCAGCACAGGGAGAAGTAATTTCCCAAGTCAGGACCATTCAGTGAAGTGAGATAATGAAAATTGTTTATGCAAAGAAGTATGAATAACTGTGACTGAAGTCACTGATGCTTCCTGCTTATACTTTTTGGGCTTTCCTCCCAATTCCTCTGAAGAAAAAATTTCACTGTTACATGCCAAAAGACAAGGATGAGAATCTGACTAGATCTGACTAAAAGATGTCAGCAAAGACAAATATGCTTAGTGGCACAGGACATCTGTCCCAACGGTAACTTAATCAGCCGTTTATATCAAATCCCGTCTCCTCTTCTCTCTCTATCTTTCCATTAGCCAGGATACAAACATTTTTCCATTTTCCACACTTAGAAGTTTACTACTGCCTCTCCTGGGGGATGAAGATCACAATTTTGCCTTAAGAGCAAGCTGCCACATGTGCTCTACCTGAACTTCAAAAAAAAATGAGGTTCATATCTCAATACTGAGATTATCATCAAGAAAGACAATTAATCAGACTCAGCATCCTGTTTTTCTTTCTGCAAGTGGTGAATTCTTGCAAAGGCAGGAAGGTGCAGTACATATCACATTTTTGTTAGCTCTCTACAGTTTTGTTCCCTGCACTACAGCAACCTGAAGAGGCTTGTAACATACCAAACATGAGTAACTGCATGGCTTTAGCGATGATGCAACCATGGAACCGGTTCTGAGGATTAAGAAGTGCAAGAAAGAGATGGGATTTAGCTGCAGTGGGGTAAGGGCCCATAGGCTGGCCATCATATGAGGAGTGTTTTGAACTAGGAATGATAGGGAGAGAGTGGCTAACCAACACCAAGTGAGGAAGCAGTGGACTAGGGCAACATGCAGTGTGTGGGGTGATGTGAACAGGAGGCTATTAACAAAACAAGGCAGAAGGGAGCCCACCCCAAGACTATGCCCACAAACAAGCAAGTGCCTACATGACAGCATGGTGAGTGAAGCTCTAATGCCTCTTCTGGAACACAAACACGATGGGATGCCTCTTTGAAGTGAACATAGGCTAATGTGCCTACATTAGCCTACTTGGGAAGAACATAGGAAGTCTGTGCACTGTTGAAGTGTTATGATCTTATTGGTATAATGGGGAAAAGTGGTGAAGCTCGCATGACTGTAGAGCTTCAATAGATGGCTACAAGCTCATCAGGAAGGACAGGCTGGGGCAACAAGAAGGGGAGAGAGCAGCACAAATGCACAGAGCTCTGCCTGGGATAGATAGGGAACCAGCTAAGAGATTACAGGTCAGGATTTGTGAGCAGATTAATGTCTTAATCAGGCAGACCTGGTGATGAAAGAAAAGACTAATATTCAATGCCTTCTTCATCTCAGTTTTTCCACATAAAATTGTCCTTCAGCAATCCCAGGTCCAAGCCCTTTAGAAAGTCTGAAATAAGAAAGACTTACCCTCAGTTGAGAAGGATCAAATCAGGGAATATTTAAACAAACTAGATACACACATGGGCCCTGATGGGATGCAACCTTGAGTGCTAAGACAGCTAATGTAATTCTTGATTACAAAAGATTGTGATGATCAAGGGAGATTCTGGAGAACTGGCAGAAGGCAAACGTCCCTCCTGTCTTCACGAAGGACGAGAAGCAGGATCTGGGTAACGGCAGGCTGATCAGCCTCAAGTCAGCCTCTGTGAAGGTGATGGAGCATATCTTTCTGGAAACCACTCCAAGACACCTCAAGGACAAGAAGGCATTTGGGAGTAGTCAGAATAAATCATTATCAAGAGAAAGTTATGCCTGACCAACCTGATAGCTTTCTACAGTGAACTGGCCTGGTGCATGAGAGGATAGTAGTGGATTTTGGTTTTCTTTCTAGCAAAGTTTTCAAAACTGTCTCCTATAACATACTCACAAACTAATAAGGTACAGATTAGTAAGCAGACAGTGAGGTTAAAGTCAGATGAACGGCTCCTCTTAAGGAGCAGATCGGGTTCTGATCAGTAACACAGAGGGTAGCTGGAGACCAGGCAGTGATTAGCAATGTATCTCAGGGGTCAATACTGGGGCCAGTACTGGTTAACATCTCCATTAATGGCCTGGGCAGTGAGGCAGAGTGCACTCTTGAGAAGTTTTCAGATGAGACAAAACTGGAAGGAGTGGCTGATGCACCTGAGAGATGTATTGACATTTGGAGGGAGCTCAGCAGGCTGGAGAAATGGGACAGCTGGAATGCCACAAAGTTTAGCAAAGGGAAACGCCAAAGTCTGTTCCTGGGGAGGAATAACCCCTTGCATCAGTACAGGCTAGGAGCTGAGTGGATGGGAAAGTACCCTGGCAGAGCAGGCTCTAAGGTCCTGGCAAACAGCAAGTTGACCAGGTGCATGCAGTCCTTACGGCAAAGAAAGTCAGTGTCCTGGAAAGTGTGAGGAAAAAGCATTGCCAGAAGTTAGAGGGAGGTGCCCTACTCCTCTGGAGGGAGGTGTCCTACTCCATTGCCCTACTCCTAGAGGAGACAGGTCACACCATCATGATACTAGTACACGGCCCATCTTTACAAAGTGGCAAGACACAAACCCACAGTTTCCATTCAGTTTAGCACTCATGGAGAGGCTGTGGAAGTGAATGCACTACACAGAACTCCATTTTTACTGCTGATACATATATAAATGTGTATACATAGATATAGACACATATACATAAATATGCATGAGAGTGACCTCACTGACCAGTACCACTGGGACAAACTATATTCATCCTAAAATCCTCTTCAAGTCTTGAGTCTTTCTCAAATCTTCAGTATATCCATTTCTAGTTGCAGTCCTGAAAACTTTCCTATTTCTAGTGTTTTGGAAGAAAAGAGGCAAACAAAAATTTGATTTGAGATGGAGTTTGTGATTCTGACCCCGATCCACTGTTGAGGTTTCCATTTAAAATGCTTAAGTCTCTCTTTTCTGCATTCACTGAATTCTAAGCATGAGAAAGAAATACTGGTCTGCAACTTCACAATTTTTTTTTCTGCAGATCTTGATTACAGTCCTTCACAATCCAAAACTGCTCAAAGAAAGGGTCTCATTCACTATTATACTTAAGATTCCTTTGCCATCTGAAAGCATTATTGTAATGATTTACTTTATATTGCCTATGTCCTTGAAAAACAACATTTGTAGTAACTTGTAAATAGGTAGTTTTAACTATCATTTCCCTACCTTGAAATTTTGTTTAATGAGGCCTGTCTTAAACAAGCTTAACTCACAGGGCTTTTTGCCAGTCCTCTCTGCACCTCAGGTTTTCAGATACATCTTCCAAAACGGTGATTTAAGTGAGCATAATAATTCTTCTGTTTTTAATAATAAATACTTGCATATAACACTTGATACATCTGGACATCTATTTTCAAGTCTTTTTTAAGAGATATTTTTTAATACACCAAAGGCCTTCTGACAGTGATGATGATACAGATCTGGTTATGCCATACTATGCAGAATGAATCTGCTTGCAGTCTTGATTTTTGTTCCCGGTCTTCCTCATCCCTTCCACAGTCAGACACAGCTGCATTTAAAAGGCTAAATACTAACTGTGCCCCAGCTTACATTAAACTCTTCTGATGGCTATCGGTGGAACAAAGGGCAAGCATGGAGAGAGGTTCCTGCAGACTGTGCACATATCCAGAGATTAAAGTCGTTGAGAATAGCTCAGTTTGAAAGCCTTGTTCCTTCCACTCTGTGTATGACTAAACATGCCATATTTCAGAAAGGGATAAAGAGCAGTGACTTTGAGTATGTGAAATCTCTGAGTTCTTGCTTGCATTTCACCTTGTCCACAGCTTTTTTCCAGTGACAATGCAACTCCTGTTCTAAAGCTCTTTTTCTGAATATCATGCTAAATGGCTCTCTCCTACCAGTAATGGACACAGAAAATACTCTTTCTGGCTATGAAGAGTAAGTAATACATGCTATCTACCAAAAGTGCCCATTAAATGCTTACTTGATCTCCTTCCTCCATTCCACTACAAGCCTAATGAGCCTTGACAATACATAACCTGGAAAGTTAGGAAAAAAAAAAAACACACCAAAAAAAAAGGAATGCTGATTACCCAGTCCTATGTTCTCTTCAAAATCCAACCACACCCCATTCCTATTACTTCTTTGTCTGTCCACTGTTAATGATCAGAACAACTTTGAAAGTGTATGGTCCGATTGCTGCTGTTACCCGCCCCGATCCACGCTAGCTCTCATTGTTCATGTCACAGAAACATGGGAACTTCTCAGACTTAAATGCCTAGGCTTTGCATCTTTACATAGGGTGCACCTTGCTGCTGCTTCTTTTCTGCCATTACCACTCCTGAAGTAGCTGGGCGTGCTCTGCACACAATGAGTAGATACACTAAGTGTGTGCATCCATGATGAAGCTGCAGGATCAATCACTGTCATCCCTATCTCCTTCCTGGTCACTGGGAGGCATTTTTTCTGCCTTACCAAAGATCCCCTCTGATTTCGTTGACAAGTAAAAGGGCTAAGTCCTTGTAATTAATGATGGCTATCCAACAAGAAGTCCTAAAAGTGTATCTTTGTGCTCATCTGGAATAAATTGAGCATGGAAACGTGCTGATGCACATAAGCAGTCAGCAACTCAAACACCCGGTACAACACACATACAGTGCAGCAAACAGTTTTGATGTGTCCTTTGTCTGTGTTATTGCATCTTATAAAAATCATAATAATATACAGGGGAGAGCATCCTTGAACCTCTGGAACAGAAAGTCCTTTGAAAATCCCAAGGACTCGTGGGATTCGAGTCACTGCCAAAGCACAATTCTGTTGACGGTCACCCCTCGCAGCGCGGTGCCGTACAATTAATTCATCACATTTTATTACGAGACTTGTCTCTCTTTGTAATCACACAGGACACAGCTTTGTCAAGACCTCTGACTGATTACGTTTGTCAGTCACGCACTGATCTTCTCCCTGCCCATCTCTGCAACTCGCCAACCCAGTCTCTCCTGCCACTTACTCTCTGCTCGTAGTACTCGGGAAATGAACGTGTTAAGCGCTTTGCTTTCAAGTACCCTCCGCGGGGAACGGGAAACCGCCGGCGCAACCCGGGCCCCCTCCAGCCTTGCAGCAGCACAACGAGGCTGACAGCCGCACTCTGCACCAGCTACGCCCCGGTGGGGTTTCTGCTCACCGCGGCACGTTGTCGCTGCGGGGGCTGCCCGCACCCCGTGGGCCCAGGAGTGAGCAGAAGGGTGAAGCGCCGCCTCTCTGCCGCTTTCGGCCGCTCCCGCCGCCGCATGCCCCTCCTTCCCTGCCCGCCCCGCCCGCCGCACACATGTGCTCGTCCCCAGCGGAGGGGCGCGCCGTCGGGGCGGGCGGGCACCGTCGCCTTCCCGGCACCGCGCCCTTTGCCAGTAGCGCCCCTTGCCAGACCCGCGCCGGGCATCTCTAGAGCGCCGAGAACCAGAGGCCACGCTGAAACCCTGAACGCCATGGCTGTCGCCTACCTGCTGGGCAATGGCTCCGCGCCGCTCCTCGCCGGCGCCCTGGAGGTCCCCTTCGCATCCAACGCGTCCGCCACCGCCTGTCGCTCCGCCACTCCTCTTTGCACGGCCGCGCCGCCCGGCGCTTGGGGCAACGCCTCGGCAGCGACAGCGGTGG
>VWZE01008256.1:51069-85878 GCA_013396675.1 Eubucco bourcierii
GCGGGCGGCGGAGGACCCTGCGCGCCTACAGGCAGTGGCCCCTCCGTGGTCACGGCCATCGCCATTATGGCCCTTTACTCCGTGGTGTGCGTAGTGGGGCTCTTCGGCAACTTCTTGGTCATGTATGTCATCGTCAGGTGAGTGCCGCCCCGCCCTGCCCTGCCCTGCCCCGCCCTGCCCCGCCCTGCCCCGCAGCCCCTCCGACGCCTGTGCCGTCGGGGCGGACGCCCCGCCGCAGGGAGCCAGAAGCGGCGGCTCGACGGGGCATGCTGCGGTCCATCTCCAGCAGACGGCGCGCAAAAGGCCACAATGGGGGTTGCGTAGGGGTTCTTGCCTCCGGAGGGAAGGGAAGGAGGCTTTTGAGAAAGTGCCGGAAAGGGTGATAGGGGAAGAGGAGCCTGCGGAGCGGCCGTGAGGGACGACGCAGCTGGGCAGACTGTCAGGGACCGCTGCTGTGGGTCCGGCGGTGCTCTGCAGACCCTGAGTACTGCAGCACCTCTGCCAGCTGCTCTCGCCATGGGGTCTGAATCCCGCACCTGTCCGCTGAGGAGGGAGGGTTTAAAAGGAATTTCGCCGCAGCCTTTTACTATACTGGCTCACACACGGACACCGGCGTACTTCCACGCGGCACTGCTCCCTCCCAAAACAAGAGAGGGAGCAAGCAACATTTACAAGCAACATGTAAATTACATCGCTTCGAAACGCTTCCCTGTGGCCGGGTTTAGATCTCGTATGCCCGAAGTCTTTATATATGTGTTTATGTTCATGCACTGTATATCTGTATATATACATACACATACACGCATACATGCGTATACACGTGCATCACTACGGCAGGATCACGGCCGCTATCCGTAATCCCTGCTCTCCGACTGTGCTGCAGTACTTCGCTACTTTTTCACACGCAAGACCATCCGGGCTTTTGCGGGTGTACACAAGTGTGACTTTAACACCCGAGAAATCCCATGCCCGTAAATATGCGGAAAACGGGAGAGAGTGTTATTCAGCGGGCTGTTGTGCCCGCCGGAGAGCTGGCGGGGTTGGGGGGTGGTGGTGGGGGTGGCGGTTCGGCGAGGAAACACTGCCACCTCCCGGGAGCGGCGGGGCAGGACGCGACAACACAGAGGTGACAGCTGCCCTTCCTTCGTGGCTGCTCGTCGTTTCCAAACTGAACAGCCGACAAGCTCTCTGTAGTCTGCAGGTTGCTGCTACAGGGGTTGCCACTGCAGGAGCAGCTCCGGCATTCCCAGTTTCCCCAGGTCTAGAAAGTGCCCCTTTTCCTTTTGAACAATGTTTCCCAAGGAGTTCCTATCAGGCATGGGCACCAGGTGCAAGCAGGTGCAGAGATTGGCACTCAGCATCACTTACAGGCCAGCTACACCAGGGTAACTTCATGTTGGGTGTAGCTCCAACAGTGTGAGTTACAAAAAGCTAGGGGTGAGAGAAGAAGCCACAGCAGGGTTCTGTGGCATGGTGAAGGATTCTTTCACCATGTATCGAGGATGTCACCACTACAAACCCTGTGCAGGTCTTGGAGCTAATCAGAACACGAGTAATGTGCATCAGTGGTTCAGACCGTAGTAGTTCAGAAACCTAGTGGGTTTAACCATACTTAAGAGGCTGCATTTCAGATGCACAGAGCTAGGGAGATTCTCTACTGCCCTGGGGCTTTGTTCAGTCTGAGACAGTTAGCTGTGTGAAGATACAGCTGCAGAAGAGCTTCAGAGCAGGGGGATGACTGTAATTGGCTGTGCAGCATTGAATGCATTCCTCTGGGAGAAAAACAAATGCACAACATAACAGAGCCAGGATAACTGTCAGCACAGAAGCATGCCACAGGTTGTCCTTGGAATTGTGTATTTATACTAGGTACAACCCAGACTGGGTTCATATTTCTTACATTGATTGGATTACACTTGCACCACAAAGCCAAATTGCCTAAGGTGCTTGCATTTAGTTTTAAACCTAAAGAGACCAATTTTTTTGTGAGATTACATCTTAAAAACAAAAGCCAGGAGCAGCAGGAAAAAGTAGAAATAGGTCTTTGTTTTACAGAGGAAAGCACAGATTTTACAGGTTTTGCAAAACCATCCAGGAATTCTGTGGCATGGTCAGGACCAAACACAGATGTCCTGTACAAGAATAGCTTTTGCTGTGACAGAGTTCCATCCAAATTCATATCAAGCAACTGTTTACCAGTTTAGGGTGAAAAAGAGTTTACATCTTAATGATTGAATTGGATTTGTGGTTTAAGCAACATAAAAATTTATTTCATTTCCGTGCTTTAGAGGGTAGGTATATCTGGAGAGCAATACACAACTTTTTGATTTATTTCCTGTTGCAAGCTGTACTAACATGACAGTATTCACAGCATACCTATATATAATATGATGAGCACCTGTGCTCATATTAGTGTATCCTGGGATCCACATACAGGTAGGAAGTAAACCTTTAACTGGATTGAATTTGGCGTTGTATCAAGCTCCCCTTCTTTATCTACCTTTCATGCCACACCTGCTTAAGAAGAGCAAACCACTGGTGTTCGTATTAATTTTGAGAAGAGTTGAGGTGACTAGAAATGAGATCTTAAAGTTACATTGGTACCTCATTTGTCTTGAAAATGCTAGGAGTTGGGAGGTAGGGGCTAAGATATTTGACACGCAGTCCTTTGAGAGTCCAGTCCCAGTGAAAGAGCAATGACTTTGTATTCAGTGTGCTGCATGCTAATATCTCATGCTCAGCTTCTTTAGAAATTTTTTTTTTAATAATTACTATATTATTCTTAGAAATGTTATTATTCATAAAACTTTTATGCATGAAGCAGAAACATGAGGCTGGAGGCAGAGCTGTGCAAGTGCTTGCCTGATGTAGAACTGTCACTGTCAGTCCACAATGCCACCCTGTTGTCCCAGCTATTGTCTTTTTTTATATGAAAATCAGGCTCTTCATGCAAAGCAGGTCCATGGTTTCCAATTGATTATATTATTTTGTAATTAAAGCATTCTCATCCACCCTCCTCATTCTCCCAAATGGTTCCTGTCCAGCTATATACTTTCATCCCTGAATTAATATTTTACATATTATATCTGTGGGGTATGTGTGAGGCTGAACTCCATGTTACTAACCACTGAACCATTTCTTTTGTCAAGTACAAAAAAATACCTTTAGCAGCAATAGTCAGATGTCATACTGCCAGCCATGAATTTCCCATAATCTGAAAAAAATCTGTAGATAATTCTTATTGCCTGTTTTCCCCATGTAGTTACTATAAGTGTAAATTACTGAGATGAAGACAATGTTGTTATGGCTAAGTCAACAGCAAATGCTGCTTCTCGCTGCTGCTGAGTAAAATGAGACAGTGTACAATTATTACCGTGTGGTATTGAATTAATTTACACAATAATCTATAGTCTTTTTCAGCTTTCTCATCAAGTCAGTGGGATATTAGTCACACATTAGAGCAGGAAGAACAATATGCCCAGTGATTAAGGAAACATACTGGAAGCTGTAATAGATCACAGATGAGAGAATCTTTTAGCTTTGCTGGTGTAGAAGAGAGGAGGAACTCTCAGTGGTCCCAGACCACCACAATGCCAAGTACCCTGAGAAGACTATAATTCCACCAACAGGCACTGAAGTCATCCAAGTCAAGAGTGATTCCTTAATTGCTTTGCTATTAATTTTGACACATAACATAAACAAAGGGGCCTCAGGTTCTCCATGATCCTTCACAGAAGGAAGGAAATGTCTTATTTCATTATAGTAAATGATTACCTTGCTTTACACACACAAACACAACAACAACAACGACAAAAAAACACCACCAAACAAAACCAGGAAAGAAGTTCTCTCTGAAATTAATAGATTTCTGTGTTTCTCAAAATAGCCTCTTAATTGTGTTTTGGGGAAAAAAAAAAAAAAAAGCTGTGGCCGAAGCATCATCTAATCTAGAAAGACTTTATACTGCACTGAAAGCTCTGCTTACTTCAGCTCAGCTCACTCAGACTTCAGGAAAACTCTTAGTAGGAAGGACAGAATTTGGGGTGAAATTTCAATTGTAGAAAGAATTGATACCACCAAAGGAATAAATCTTCTCACACTGGTGCAGAGAAAAGAGAAAATTGAGGGCTTTGGAAAAGAGGTCATAGCATATGAAGCAGAGAGAATCTGTTTAGAGAAATAAACTGAAAGTTACCATATGCTTGGAAGTGGCTGAAGGGAAGCAAGTTTTATATAAAACAGAGGCTGTTTTTTGTAAGGCATTATGAATGCAGTGTGAAAGGAGTATAGCATTTCTTGAGGAATAATAGATCAGGGAACTTACAAAGCAAGAAATGCATAAAATTCATTGTTTTCTTTCCTGTCCACAGCTGCATGAACTTCTCTATTTGGATGTCACTGTAGTGTGTGAATAGGTTCCATTTCATTGCTAAGAGCTGTCAACTAAGGCCATGGTAACCTTAAACTGGCATGTTGAGGTGATACTACTCACCAGCACAAGTCAGTGAATACCTGGGGAGAGAACTGAGGGAGGCAGATTAGGCAGGAGCAGCACAGAAGCTGAATTAAATGAGCAGCATAACGAGGGGGTCACTCTCAGCACTAGCATTACGGAAAGGCAGGTGTCCCTGTTTGCATGCTGCTTGTAATAGGAGTTTGCCAGCACTCACTAGTGGGTAAATGTTTGACTAGCAAGCAGCACCCCTTCTTCCCCCACAATCAAGGGAAGCAAACAGACAGAATAGACATAGTATACCTTTGAGGTTTTTTGTCTTTTTTTTTTTTTTTTTTAATAAATCGATATAGATGTAGTCAAAAATTGACCAAAAATACATTAGCCTGAAATCCAGGGGCAACTCTTAGCTCATTAAGGGAGCAGAGGTGACTGTAGAGGAGGACAGACATCTCTGCTCTGCTAGAAGCTACCACTAAGCATTTCCCCTCACACTTTATTTCTCTTGAAAAAGATGGTTTGATCCCACTGTATTTTACCTGGAGTTTCTTCCATGAAAAATAATGTTAAACATTTCCTGATCTGTTTTATTTCCTTGTAAAAATAAGTTAAATTATACCAATTTTTCATGGCTTCAGTAGAAAGAAATTAGAAAATACTGTGAGCACTGTTCTTTTTCTTATGTAATTGTTAGGCAAGCTAATGACTCATGAGCTAATAAGCTAACATAATCCTGAAGCACTGCTGTATTTCATTTTTATTTACAGTACTTGTTCAAATCATCAGTCAGAGCTTTTACTCAACACTGTTGATAAGCATTTATAGTTCTTCTAGATGAAAAGGTGGCACATTTACAAAAATCTCAAACATAACGTGATGTAAGGCCAGCATAGTCTAGTACTATGTTCTTTTCCAGCCGTTGCCAGCAGCTGGTGTTTAGTGAAAGAGTGGAAGAAACGGTGGCATCATTGTGTGGGAATCCATCTAAGAATCTGGTAGCCAGCAGAGAGACTGTCTGAGCTGCAGTTTGCATCACCATTTATTCAGTGGTTTCTTGTGGACGTTTCCGACATGCAGTGGTCCCAGAAAAAAATCAGAATCAAAAAATAAGATTGGAAATAAAAGGTCACAAATATTACCACTTCTAAACGAAGCTACTTTGAAACGAATGTTCCGTAAAGTAGCATTTCACAATACTGAAACATTCCAAAAGATTCTGAGCTGCTTACTTTTGAGCTTAGCTGTTCTGAGATGGAAGTTATAGGGGTTAACAGACATCTTAACAATTATTTTAATATTTATTTTCATTATGATTCCAAGTGAGAAGGCATTTTTTTCAGTCCTTGATGATCTACTTCAAAATACAAATATAATCATTATGTTTTCTGAAAATGCAAACCCAACTCTTTTGCGAATTACTGTGGTTAGGCTGATCGCAAATGAAGTTCTTTTTATAACCTTCTATGTCTCACTTGATTTATACCGTGAAGTTTGGGTTTATGGTATTGTAAATGAAAATTTAGTCATCTTTCAAAGCTCCTGCTCTGTTTCTGAAATTGCCCTTTAATGTTCACTAGTAAGGTGTGCTACAGCTTAGCCCAACTGTGTTGAGAAGCATTATTTTCATCCATTTAATGTTAAACACATCTAAATTTTATTTATGTTTCCCTTTTAATTTTCATGATGAAAAGAAAGGTACAGATGACAGACTATAGCTAATCAAGTAACTGCAAAGACATGAAATAGCTTCTTTTTTTTTTTCCACCTTTTTCTTAACAAGTGTTCAATTATCAGCTATAAGATCTCCTATCTCAAAATCAGGAGTAAAATTTCAAAACAAAAATGTGTAAAATTGAGCATTTCCTCCTTGTGTTGTATGGAGCAATCTCTGCTGAGAGAAGTATTTGTCCTAAGGGGTAACAAGAAGCAGAAGTTAGGGTGTCATTTCCTGCTTTTGCTTCCTACAGTGCTAACTTACAGCCATACCTATGCTACTTCTATAGAAAAATAATCCAAGAAACCAGGAGTCTTAATCCTTCTCAAAAGATGATCATCTCAATACCTCCCTCGGAGCCCCAGATTTGGACACAAAACCATGATTCCTGGTACTTTTGATCTGGTCTTCTCAAAACATATAATCATGCTCCTCCTGTCTGTCATGCTTGCCTCCCTATTTCCCCCATCATGGGTTAAGTTTCTCTGTGTTTATTCTCTCTGTTCCCTTAGTCTCACCTCTGTTGCTCCTTTCCATATCACACTCAGCAGCTTTACTAGAAGATACCAATCTCTTGCATACAAGAGACTGTACCTTGTATACTTAGCATTGTTTTGTTCTGTACAGTCTATGGCCTTGTCTCAAGCCCATACTCCATCCCTGATACCCTCTGATCACAGGGCACTACCACTGCTGTCACCCATCACACTGTTGAGGCTCTCATATCTGCTAGTAGTTAGACTGTCTTCAGAGGCTTCCCTCTCAGCTTTCCTGCTGATATGGGCATGTTTTATGTATCAACACCTGGAAAACAAAGACAGTGGCTTGGTTAACTTGTTTCATTCAGAAAAATGTCACCACAGTTATCTTAGATGTAGATGGTGATTTTACTCTCTGTCATGTTTCCCTGAAGTCAGAGAGGTGAAAGTTAAAATGAAGGTAGCACCAGTTTTCTCTTCTGTGTCTTTCTGATGAAACAAAAGCTTCAGCAATAACCACCCACTGCTGGATAATGGCAGTATATTAGGGTTGGTCTTTCAGGGCCATTGATTTATTTGAGAGAGATGTGCTCCACAGTAACTGCAAAAGCAGCATTCTTTACTGGAGACCCATATATATGCCTCAGGACCAGACATAGAGACTCAGCTAAAGGTGGTTTAACAAGCAGGTCAGATGAAGTCCTGGAATAACTGGCAGGCTGTTTCCCTGCTGTTCAGCTAGGCTGGCAGGGAAGGAAGTGCATTAGCAGGAGACTGTTTGGGCATCCGAGCATATGTATTACTGGCTTATTTTTGCTTGTGGTGTTGAAGAGAGTAAAGTTAAAAAAGAACTTAGCAGTGGAAAGACAAAGTATCGGGGAGGAAAGAAGTATTGGCTGAAGCCACTGTAGCAGCAGCTACAGTCCAGCAGCTGTCTGCTCCACATTCAGGTCCACAGTCAGCACATACATTCAAACTTCTTTAGAAAATGGACATCCCCATGCCAGTGTGTGAGAAGTGAGAAAACTACTTCAGCATGATGTTTCTGTGGTCCTGACAAAGTACATCAAATTACTGTACCTAGTGCTTTCAAGATCTAGTACACTCTCATGTCATGCCTAGACACCTGAAGTAATGCTTGATATCTGTATTTTTTTTTTTTTCATCTCTAATGAAACCACTACCCAGTCACAGCATTGACTGGGTAGAGCTGTGCACTGGGAGTCAGGATGCAAAGTTTTAACAGGAAGAAACAACCACTGCCTCTGTCTTAATTAGAGTGAAATCTTCCTTCTCTTTCTGTTCAGCTTTGACCTCCAAAGTCAGGATCAGTGCAGGAAATGAATGTGCTGTAAATTGCATGATTTCATTGTAGCTAGGTGTGAACATTTTCTGCTGCAATGTTCCACCTGCTGGAGAGATTTTTTTTTGTTGTTGTTGTTGTTTGTTATTTTCCCTGAGGGCTTATTATTTTTAAACGGCATCCTTGTATACAGTCTCTTCAAAAAGACATAAATCAAAATGACAAGTAGCTTGTTAACCACAGTATGGCACTGTGGAGAGTCTTAGTGGCCTGACCACCTAATAACATGTAAAAGTTGTACACAAATTTATTGTGCTTGTAGTCAGAGGTTGAATTTAATGGTTTAAGACATAAGCATTCTGAAATACTCATGAATAGAAAAATCAAAGACTAAACCTTCCAGCTGATTAAAAATGATATGCTCTCCATACAGGTAGGTTAGGCCCATCCAAAATATATAAAACACCTCAAAACTTTAGTAGGTTTCATGTCACAGATGTGGCTGGTAACAGTACAGGTCTTTTATTCTATAGAGATGGACTCACACAAAGAAAGAAGAATAGTGAGATAGGTTGTCCATAAGTTACACATTATTTGGGGGGGACCCTTTAGTTCAGAGGTACTTTCCGGAACATGACAGTTAACTGAGAGACTTCATTTTAGTATCAAGCATACTGGATTGGCAGACAGAAGACATTTTTGAGGGTTTTTCCCAACCGTCCTGAATGTAAAATGGCCTTTAATCAGAGCTTTAAGGGCTCAATGAAAACTGGAAGTATCTAACAGTTCAGGACAGCACACACACAAAAACACCCAAAGAAACGCCCAAACCCTCTTTCCTACTGTTTATGAGTTACATACACATGATGCACCGAAACAGCCATGGAAATAAATGTTCATTTAAATTGACTCAACTAAGCATAGTTCATGTTTTAATCTTTCTACCCAATGGAGACCTCAACTAATTGAACATATGCATATAATGATTTTCATTTGTTTAACAAGTCATTTATGCAAGAACATGAGTTCAAAACACTAACCTAATCTCCAACATCAACAACAGTTATGTCAGACTGTCTGTATACCAGACCTAATTGCTGCCTGTTGTTTCTTTCAGCAGCCAAACCATTTGCATGAATAACTGCTTTCTGCACTTAATCTCCTGTAATTAATCCATTTTCCCATATATTTTTCATTGAACTTAAAGATAAATCAGTTGAAACAGTCTTTGTCTCCAAATTATCCTTTTTTGGATGAAAGCTTGCATGCCTTTCTATACTGAAAGTCATTGTTATCAGTCATCAGCCAGCCCATTTCCTAAGTCCTTTTCTCCTCACTATTGTTATTCAGGTGGGAGCAGTTTTCAAATTAATTTGTAATGGTATGTATTATTATATACTCATTGCTCTAAATGTGGATTGCCTTTGTGGCTTCTTTGCACCAGCCTAGTGGTGCTATAAAACTCATCTGGTACAGAGAGTCTGAAAGTTCTGGAGGAGGTTATATTTGAACAATCCACAGGGATGTAAATAGCTTGCCCAAAAATCAACAGGGGCAAGACTCGGGTGGCAGCATAGCAGCTGTGTCTGTTAGGGTTAGATCAAGCGTGGTGCAAACAAACAAAAAATTTAAGAAATTATATAGACTTGCTGTTACTTGTTCTTTATGTTTGAGCCATAGAGACTTAAAAGATTCTTTAAAATTTCTGGAGCTAATAAGGTGGAGACTAAACCAATGGAGTAGTCAGGCTAGAAACAGCTGTGGCATGTATCTTGCAAAAAGAGAGAGGCTCAGACATGCTTACATCTCTCTTGTTGCATGACTCAAAGGTGAAAGGGAAGATACTCATGGCTCCTGCACAATATGCTGTTATGCTTTGTGCAGCAAAGCTAGAGGTCTCTAGATCAGTTTGGTCAACTTTTTGTTTGGGTTGCAAACAAGTAGCCCACGGGCTGCCAGTTGAAGAGTCATTTCAAGGCATTCTGTTCGTTCTTGAATGCTAGGAAATTAGTGACTGTATAAATAAGATTCTCATGCTTTTCTCTATTGCTTTTTCTCATTCTAAGCAAAACCTAGTTGAGTGGACCTCTACGGCTTGGGGCTTTAAACTTCAAATATATTTTAAATCTTTACTGGATAGAAGACAAAGACAAGGCTGAGTTTTATCTACAGAATTAGACAGACATTAGTGTTGTAATTCTAATCTATCATCTACTACTATGAACAAAAAAAAAAAATGTTTCATAAATACTAGTATTTTATATCTATGTTTATAATGGAGGAGATAGAAAGGGTATACTAATGGTATGAAGAAGGGTGTCAACAAATTGAATTGTGTTCCTCTAATTAATCTTTCATTACAGAGATGTAAAAATTATGTTGCTCAAAGCCAATTTCTGTCTTCACTTGCAACCTTGCACAGACATGCAAAATTTTATAATAGTTTAGATGCTAAAATTTCAATGCAATCTGTTGGCATTCAGATAGTCAAGGGTTTGCATTTAAGTTTCTTTCTTTATGCATCCATTCATTTTTAGATTCTTTAGTGGCCTTGAATGAAAAAGTGAAAACAGTATTTGTTGAAAGATAATACTGCTTTTGGTATTATAAGGCATACAGTTATGCTATGATTTAATTACACATAAAATCCAGTCCCTCTAAAGTTATAGAAATCTCATGACCTACACATCTATCTCGATGGTAGAAATGTTTGTGCTGCTTGCTTAGATAGGCAGACTGATACCTCAGCAAAAGATACAGTGCTGCTGAGATCAAGGCTTTGAAGAGCTCCGTTTTGAAGGACTGTTATTTTTCATGCTGTTCAAATTGCTATTAATCAGTTGCTTCAGTATTTATTTCTTTGTACCAAAAAATGCAGTCCTGGAAACACGGATAATCTACTTACCTAGGAAAATACATGTTTAACAACGTGTACCTTTTGGAAATAAGCTCTTTGTAAAACCTTCAAATATTCAATACAGAGCAACATCCAAATCCCATATAATTCACCAAAAGGAATATTGTGGATTTCAGTAGGCTTTTGTGGATTGGGCAATTGTGGAGGTAAATGTTTCTACCACCACAAAAGCTCTGTTTCCTTTCATTTTAAAACCAGCATGATTAGAAATACAAAGATTACAAAACACGCCAAGCAAAATCCTTCATTAGTAGCCTGTAGAGCCCATTAAAATATAAGTCCAAGAACTTTTAAGCTTAAACTGGAAACAAAAGCAAAATGGAAAGACTGAAAAATGTGTAGCATTTAAGTGGGATAAAGCCCATGCCAGTTCCAGTGGAGAAAATTTATTCCATCAATTCAGAGCATTTTCCTACCCATACACTGGCATGCTAACTTGAGAGTCACTCTCATTGGGCTGGTGTATTTATTATTTTGCTGTATTAATCATTCCCTTTACTGATTAATTACCAATTAAAAAACAAACCAAAACAGAACCAACACAGTATCATCAGATGATGTGCTCATCAACCATCACATATGATGACAGGAGCACTGAGCAACATACCTAAACATGCTTTCTTGTCCAGTTTCTTGTCCAGCCATAAGGATAAGGCAGTCAGCTTAGGGTTGAGTAGGCATCAGTAGCCTGGTGAAGCATAAAGGATCCTCAGCACCTTTTCTTGTCAGTCATTCTTGTCAGAATTGAGAGCCACTTCCCCTTCACTGCTGTTGCTGCCTGAGTGGATCAGACTGGCGAGTTGGGCAGAGGGGACCCTAAATGTATTTCAGCAAGGGCAAGTGTTGCACCAGTACAGGTTAGGAGTTGACCTGTGAGAAAGCAGCTCTGCAGAGAAGGACCCAGGAGCCCTGGTGGAGAACTAATTAACCATGAGCCAGCAGTGTGCTCTTGCGGCCAAGAAGGCCAATGGTATCCTGGGGTGATTAGGAGGAGTGTGAACAGCAGGTCGAGGGAGGTTCTCCCCTCCTACTCTGCCCTAGTGGGGCCATATCTGGAGTTCTAGGCTCATCAATTCAAGACAGACTAAATAGAGTCAAATATAGGACTGCAAAGAAGATTAGGGGACTGGAGAATCTGTCTTATGAGGGGCTGAGAGACTTGGGGCTGTTTAGGCTGGAGAAGAGAATACTGAGAGGTCTTAGAAATGCTTATAAATAACTAGAGGGCAGATGTCAAGAGGATGAGGTTAGGCTGTGTTCAGTGGTGCCCAGTGATAGGACATGGGGCAATGGGCACAGACTAGAATACAGGAAGTGTGAGTGTGATGAAGCACTGGAACAGGTTTCCCAGAGAGGTGGTAGAACCTCTTTTGGAGACTTTCAAAAACCCACTTGGACATCTTTCTGTTCAGCTTGCTGTAGATAAACCCGCCTTAGCTAGAAGGTTGAGTTAGGTGATCTCCAGAGGTCCCTTCCAGCCCCTACCATTCTGTGATCTCTGTGACTGGAGCAAGATGGATAAATCTGCTTATAACATATTCAAACCTGCAGGTTAGCTCTCCAGACATAACCTTAGCCAGACCTTGGCTACACATGTGGAAGAGAGATTTATTTTTTATAAACAACAGGAGACATAGCAAAAAGAGGGATTGGTACAACATTTTCATTCTGGGTAATAGTAAGGTCAGCATAAAAATATCACTATTTTTGTTCTCTGCAAGATTCTCCAGTGAATTGCTCAGAAAACATTTTCTCCTCCTTCCAAACTGTTTTTACAGTTGGAGCCTATTGTGCACCTCTCCCACGCTGCAATTGTGTAGAATTTTTTTCTAAATAATGGATGCTTGCAGCATCTACCCCTTTCTAGTTGTTACAGTCTTGCTGGACAATATAGTGTTTCTGAAGGAAAAGGTTTTAGGGTACCTTCAGCATACAAGTTTTATTTATAACTTGGAAGTATCATATTCAGATCATACTTTCTTAACACAGAAGTCAATAGAGTATGGATCTACTTGAAAATCTTTTTTAAACTACCTTAAGGTGAAACTCTGGTTTTAGCGGCTCCTCATGCACAGTGCTAGAAAATGAGGGAAGAAAACCACTAGGGACTTCTTCAGATATTCTTCATAAAAGCTATCTAGATTTGTTCAGCATTTTTACTTACCCTAGAAAAAAGGTTCCATATGTATTCTGTCATCGGGTTGTGGGTTTTTTGCAGCTGACTCATATTATGAAAAAATAAGAGTCAGAGAGAAAAAACCCATGGATGTATTTTATGCTGTGGTGGGTTAGGAACTTCCCTCCTCTTCCCCCCATTCAAATTTACCAGACTAGCTGGGAAGTAAGATGAAGCTGTAAGTACAGCAAAGCAAAATTAGCAAGCATATATATACAGTATTTACAATTATATACAAATTAGAAATAATACAGAAATCCAAACTCCCTCCCAGACAAAGGAAACTGCCCAGAAGGAGCTCAAAGAGCTACCCCTCTCTTCCTCCCTCTCCTTTCCCAGACAAACAAACAGAAACAACCAGCAGAGCTTACATTGTTAGTTGTTAGCCAAGATTAGAGGAGAGACATTAGAGCAGATTGAAGAAGTGTGGCAAACCAGAGTGGGACAAATTTTTTACATTTTAGCTTTTTATCCCTCTCAGCAAACAAACGAATGATACAGACTTCATCATCATTTTCTTTTTACATCCAGCAATCTAATTTCTCTCATTAAAATAGTCCAATTAGCCTCAAAGCAGCACATATGCTTTGTCTTCCCCAGCAGGTTTCCTGCCAGATATTTTTCGGATGAGCTATTTCTCTTGCAAATCACTTAATAAATTGTAAAATGTTGAATCAAACACTGTTCTTGTTCCTTTGCAGAAAGGGAAGGGAGTTTTATCAAAAGACCAAGCATTCTAACCCACCCCCCCCCACAGAAGGCAGGCAGACAGTGTGCAGCAACCTTAGCAGCAATCAAGACAGCAGGGCAGTGAGGCCAGGAATATTGCATGGAGTGAAGCGTCCATTGTAGCACTGCAAAAATATAGCATCCTTATAAAAACTGAATCTTAAGTGCTACTCAGCTGACACAATAGACTTGAAAAAGCAAAGGGCTCTTCAGAAGTTTGATGAAACTGAGGAGGATTTTCTAGTCTCCCTTTAGTAATTCAAATACAAGTTAAAACATAAAGAGCTCCCCATGCTCAGCTGTGATTAAAGTGTGACATATTAAAAATTCAGGAAGTGTTTTTTGGGTTGTTAGCAGCACAGGCTTAGGAAGAAGAAGGTACAATGGAGGCTTAAGACCAGTCTACCAAAACAAGCACTGTTGTGCAGAGCAACCATTCCTACCTCAAGCAACAGGACTGTGGCATCCACCTGAAGTGGTGGTTCTATTTATACATTCATTGTGTATGGTTGATAGCATCTCTCTTCACATGTCGTTGAAAGAGCATCTGTCCAGCTTGTATTGGACACTAAGTTCAGTAACACAGTGTAGTAACCATCATTGCAAATGTTTAGAGTTCTGCAATTATAAACAAATAAGAAAGTCTAAAACCCTGGATTTTTAGACACAATGGATTTGATAATTATTCTCCTTTAAGTACTTACTCCCTAAGGAATTATGTCATTACTACTTCACAGCCTACAAATGAGTTACCTGTTTCTACAAATCATGTATCTGATACTTGGCATGACATGATGTCTACTAAATGGACATCTGTCTATTTGGTAGAGTGTCTGAAACATACAAATGCCATTTTTTTCCCCAGCTTCTCAGTTCTTTAGCATCTATACTATTTCTTGCACATATATCCTTTCTGCACAAGTTAAATTAATCGTTGTGTTCTTTCATACACCCTTTAGCTAATGTAAAAAGACTGTAGATAAACTATAGCAAAGTCATTTGATTAAAAGCAAAAAAAAAAAAAATTTACTTTTGACAGTATCTTGAACATTATTTCACATAAATTTCTTACAGATGGTGCACTGGACTCAGTTTTGTTTGATACTGTCAGCTGTGATCATTCACATGCTTTCCTGTTTGTTTTTTTTCCAGGTACACAAAAATGAAGACTGCCACCAATATCTATATTTTCAATCTTGCATTGGCAGATGCCCTAGCAACAAGTACTCTGCCATTTCAGAGTGTGAATTACTTGATGGGAACATGGCCATTTGGTACAATCCTTTGTAAGATTGTTATATCCATAGACTACTACAATATGTTCACTAGTATCTTTACACTCTGCACCATGAGTGTGGATCGCTATGTAGCTGTGTGCCACCCAGTTAAAGCCCTTGATTTCCGTACCCCCAGAAATGCCAAAATTGTCAACGTCTGCAACTGGATTCTTTCTTCTGCCATTGGCCTGCCAGTTATGTTCATGGCAACTACTAAATACAGGAATGGTAAGTCTGTAATCAACTATTTCAATGTTTAAACTGCTTTCTGCGTTGTTTCACTTTATTATAGAGGCATTAAATTATCATCTGACCTCCCATCTGTATATCAGGTGTTGTTGCAAACGGACCCCTTCAACAACTTTGGATCTGTCTGTAGTTGACTGGACACAGCACTGCACATAATCTGTCTTTTACAATATGGAGCTTCAGCTTCTTCAGTGCATTTGTGCAAGTCTCACTGCTCCACACAGCTACTGTAGTGTTTGGAAAAGCATCTGTGGCTCACTGCTTGCTGCTGTGGGTTGTTTGTGCTCTGTCATACATACAGCACAGAAAACTGTGTGTTATCCAGGATATTCTCAGGGAAGTTGGCAGTCACAGATAGTCTGCATCTAGTCTGTCAGGATGTGATACAGAGCAGAAAACACATTCTGGATCACTGGTGCTCAGAGACCTTCGATGAAGTGACTACATCTCAACATAAATCCAAACTCTCCATTGTGCTGATACCAAGTGTCCTGTCACTGTCTTCCCTGCTGCTCCAAAATACCCAGGCTGTCAGCAGATACATTAGTTGAGCCATCTTTTCATTTTATAGGAAAGTGAAAGTGAGTCAAGAATTTAAGCACTTAATGACAATCCAGCTCTTTTTGTAGTCCAATGTATCTGCAAATCCAAGCAATAAAAACCAGAAAAGAACACCCTGCTTTGCTTTTGTTTTACTAACTCATGCTTCATCAGTGTTTTACAGCTCTGTGTCCTGTCAGTGTTTGTGCTGATGACAGGTCACAGGTGGCTTCACTTTACCTGTTTACTCTATAAATCTTCATATATTTGACTATGATATTTAGCAAGAAAAAAAAAAAACAAACCCAAGTTTAGAGAAAATCAAATTAAAAGCTGACCTCCTTCTTCATTGCTTTTTCCTTTTTCTCTAGGCTCTATTGACTGCACGCTTACGTTCTCCCACCCTGCATGGTACTGGGAGAACCTCCTGAAAATCTGTGTGTTCATCTTTGCCTTCATCATGCCAGTCCTGATCATCACTGTGTGCTATGGGCTGATGATTTTACGCCTGAAGAGTGTTCGCATGTTATCTGGCTCCAAAGAGAAGGACAGGAACCTGCGGAGAATCACGAGGATGGTTCTCGTAGTGGTGGCAGTGTTTATTGTCTGCTGGACTCCCATCCACATTTATGTCATCGTTAAAGCCCTGGTCAACATCCCTGAAACTACTTTCCAGACTGTCTCCTGGCACTTCTGTATTGCTCTAGGGTACACAAATAGCTGTCTTAATCCAGTCCTTTATGCATTTCTAGATGAGAATTTCAAAAGGTGTTTCAGAGAGTTCTGCATCCCTACTTCCTCAACCATTGAGCAGCAAAACTCCACTCGAGTCCGACAAAACACTCGTGACCATGCTTCCACTGCCAACACTGTGGACAGGACTAACCATCAGGTATGACTAGCGGTGGAGATGTCATCTCTGGATCCGGGCCACCCGCTTGGAGATGACATGTATTCTGAAGTTACAGTTTATACTGATTTGTAGCTATTTGAAGGTTTCTACACCTTCAGAGTTATATTTGAAACTGGTATATGCATACACAGAGCATCCAGTCCTGCATGGTGCTAGTTCTGCCCTTGATGCTCAGAAGCTGAGGGCTTTGAAAGGTACTTTGCACGACTGGGTTCAGCATGTATGCGTTTACAAAGCACACAAAACTTTGCAGCACGTTTATAGCAGGTGACTGCTTTAGAACTGGTTGGAGATTAATCACAAGTGTCTCTAATCATACTCCTTGTCTGCTACTGGAAACAGGAGTGGAACAAAATATAGATCTCTCCTTCTCATTGCAAAAGTGAATAAAAAAGAGAAGAAATTGTGCTTGTGCACTTCTGGTCGATGCACAAAAATGGGCTGGCTACCTGGCCTTGTTTGTCTTCAGAGATAGGCAAAGAAGTAGACAAAGGCTTGTCGACATGCAGTTCTTGTATCGGATAATTATCTGTCTTGGCTTAGGGGGGTCTTGATATGTATATATTTTTATACATACATATATATATATACACACACACACACGTTAAGGAGTTTGTTTTGCCATTTAAGGGATACCATGTCTATACAGAAAAAAAAACTTTGAGAAGTAGGGATTTTATGGCACAAGAAATACCAAAAGATTTTTAAAAATTCAGTCTATTTTCTCTTAGCTTGTACAAAAAAAGCTCTTCTGTTACATGTTTGACATCCATATTTCCATGATTAGTCCTAAGAATTTCCAATCTCCCTCCCTCAGTGATCAAGCAAAACAAGAAAACAACTCAACATTCATGAAAGTAATTCGAACATTTCACAAACACTAGGAAAAAGTCTGAGTCACCTCTGGAATTCATTAAAAAGAGGAAAAGATACAAATCTAGTTCATTCTTCCCCATATCAGCTTTCAGAAATATGCTTAGGTTGCTCCTGTACCAGTTTCTCACTTCTGCCACATCAGCCACAAACTAGCTGCCTCCATGAAGTGCAGAATTCAGTGGCTTCTTGTGAAAGCAGTTGTATATATGCCACTCAGCTGCTGCCAGAAATTCCAAATAGGAACATTACAATCTCCAAACAGGCAAAACACAAACTCTACCAGTAAAGAGATAGCAGGCTAATGGAGAAAGGATAAAGGGAGAAGCTTTATTAAGCATGTGCAGTTCGTGATGCTGTTCACCAGTATCTGAATCGCAGATGTCAAACTGTGGCCTGCAAAATTAGCTTGCACCTGTTCTTTTCTGTGCGCACTTTGGTGGTGGAGTAGAGCTGCCAAACGTGGCATAGGTGCTTATGTGTACATTTGAATGTATATACATGTAGTATCTACTAGGTGTAGCAAAAATACAGATCCAGCTGCTAATAATGCATTTGTAATCCTCGGTGGAGTCGGTTTTGTGCATGTGTCTGACAACAGCGATATATCTATATGTAGCACAATAACCACTTTTTACAATGCTGTATGCATGCACACATTTTCTGCATTTTCACTATGTAACAATTTTTAGGAGACCTGTAGATTGTTTTAACTTCTGCCCTTTGTGAAGGTTAATGTCAAACTGCCCAGAGTCTGCGTGGAAAAAAGTCCATTTCCCTGAGCGCTGAGCAAACACAGAACTGAATATGATCCTTCCCAGAAGGATCTTTCAGCCTACACCAGCAACAGAGAGAGCCAGCTGAGGCAGGGATGAACCAAGCAAGTGAGCATTTTAGTGGCAGTAAGAAGGATGCTAGTCTCATATCTAGGTTCTTCCATGCTTACATGGTTGGGTTTTTTCCCATTTAGGGAATAGTGATTAAATTAGTTAAGAAGAGAGAACGCACATGCAAAGAGAAGTGAAAGGAAAGAGATGTAAGGGAAAGGAAGGTGAGGGGAAGACTCTAGAGTAAAGTGAACATCAGGAATGAGGTCCAAGTGAGGCAGTAAGGAAGGAAACTGAAGCAGAGATCAAATATGCGTGGGACAAAAAAGGTCCATGCAGAGCTATAAGTTGACTACCCATCTTTGACTACTTTGACAGTTCTTCCTAGCAACCAACCATCAGATCTTCCCAGGTCTGGGGAGAAGACACCACCACTTAGAAACTCAAGCTTTCATAGATGGGTGGATAGTTCCTTTCACATGGTCTGAAAAGGATTTGAAGTGGCCAAAAATGGGCCCAGTATCACTTCCCTCACTACCATCCTTATAGTCCTTGCTTTGGCAGCTGCTGCCACTGGTTCATTTCTGCCATCTGTGCTTGCTGAAGGCTGATCTGAGCCTTCTCACTGCTGCAATCCCTTGAATACAGCACACCAGTTGTCAGGTGCAGTATTTCTCACTTTCCACAATGCCTACAGAATACATTCACAACAAGTCAAGTACAAACATGAATATTAAACTTGCTTTGATTTTTTTTATCTAAACTCCAGCAAACATTTCTGTATGAAATAACATTTTTGTTGTCTGCTATCAGAATGACATACAAGGTTGTAGGACTAATCTATACTAAAAAGATTTGCTGGAATAGTATTTACAAGTGGAATTTTTTTTAATTACTAATTTTATTTTTTTTTTAACATAGAGAAAGCCTTTGGGTAAATCTAGCTTTTGCTCTCAGAAAAGGGAAAAATAAAAAATAAAATTATATAAACTCTGTCAAACAAACTACTGTTAGCTCGCACAGTAAGATTTTCCAAAGGGCAGGGCATTCTTTTCACAGGTAAGTGCATTCTGTACAAGAAAGTAGAGATAGTACTGATATAAGTGTACTAACAAGCTCTTGTTTAGACAAGGCTTTGTAAAGCATTTGATACAAATCCTAATTGCAAGGCTATATAGTCCCCATGCACAGTTAACATCATTTGCGAAGTAACAGTCATTACAGAATCACAGAATGGTTTAGGTTGGAAGTGACTTCAAAGATCGTCCAGTTCCAACCCCCTGCCATAGGCAGGGACACCTCCCACTAGTACAGGTCACTCAAGGTCTCATCCAACCTAACCTTGAACACCTCCAGGCAGGGAGCATCCCCAACCTCCCTGGGCAACCTGTTCCAGTGTCTCACCACCCTCACTGGAAAGAGCCCTTTCCTAACATCTAGTTTAAATCTCCCCTCTGCCAGTTTAAATGCATTACCCCTCATCCTGTCATTACGAGACCTTGTAAATAGTCTTTCCCAGCCTTCCTGGGGGACCCCTTGAGATACTGGAAGGCTACTATAAGGTCTCCTCAAAGTCCCCCTTCTCCATGCTGAAAAGCCCTAACTCTCTCAGCCTGTCCTCAGAGGAGAGCTGCTCCAGCCCTCTGATCATCTTCGTGACCCTCCTCTGGACTCGCTTCAGCAGTTCAATGTCCTTCTTGTGTTGTGCTATACAAGTTGCTTTTTTAGCAAGTGAGAATTCTTTAATCCTACTGAAGTTCTTAGGGCCTCACACTCTTAAGGCACTTGAAAATAAGCATGTAGTGGTAGAAGGAACATCTATGCTTTCTATCACTGCAAAAGCATCAACAGGAAACAACGTAAGTATTCCTATTGTTCTGCATTAAGATACTGATCATTGGCCTGCTCTAAGGCTCTTTGACATTACCAAAAAGATCTACAGTAAGAGTTTGATTTTCTTTTTATCAGCACTTGCTGATAAACTCCTACAGTAAAATACCTAGGTTATGTTTGTTCCAAAGTGAGTTTAAAGGCTTGTCTCACTTCAATTTTCAGAAGTATATGCAATCTTATAAATGTATTTGCATGAAGAGCTTAAAGGAGACTAGGAGTGATGGAATCCTGGAAAAACTGCTTGCAGAGCAAAGCTACTTCAAAGCTACTTTGGACTCTTCTCTGTATGACCCAATATTGGTAGACATTGGTGATAAAGGACCAAATTTTAGCAGAGATTTTTTTTTTTAAATATATTGACATTAACCCAACTCATAACCAAGATACTGACAAGCATTTTGTCTTTTACTTCAGGTGTACAGAGATTCTCTGCATTAACTTATCTCCGAGATTTAAAAAAAAAAAAAAAGTAAAATTCCTTGATTTTTTTTTTTTTTTACCTGAAGTCTGTTTTCCAAATATCTCTCTCTCAATAACACACACAAATAATACTTAGGGAAATGGATTATTAACAATTGTGGCAATTTGAGACATTTATTTAGTTTCAGTCAATTACTTTCTCTGTGACCCATTTAATTTTCTACAGCAGCTTCACCTGACAGTATCCAAGCAACTAAGCAAATTGTGTATAGACTTATTTTCAGGACTATTTAGTCATTCTGTGTAACTATTTTTCATATTTTTGGCTTTTGATCCTTTCTCCTTACCCACATCCCTAGCATGTAAATACTGTAGCATGAGATGCATATCCTTCTTGAGGTCTCAGATATGTTCAGTAATCCCAAGATCTGGTATTTGTGCTCAGCCCTGAAAGCTTTGTCCTTATTTCTTGGGTTGGCCACCACATGTAGAAATAGAAACAATACTGGATTAACAAAACAAGTTTTTTTAAGTTGAAACATGGAAAAATTGAAAGCCAGTTTCACTTGGATTGAAGAAATGAAGAGAGTACTTTCCTATATATTAATTTTCTCAGTGCTGTATGACAGATTGCAGACATGGGGAATGGTGGTGAGCTGGGCAGATTCTGTAGCTCCAAACCTTGGCAGAGTCACATATACCTGTACTGAGAATGGCCTTTCTGTGTATTTTCAGAAAATGGGCCTATCTCCTTTGTAAATAATAGTACATTTCTGTAAGAAAGTATTGATTTCTTAAAAACCTATTTCAATCACAATAATGACATCTATGAAAAGCTTGTTTAAATTCAGTAAGTCTTAAAAGTGAGCTTACTTTTCTAGATGGTTTGCATTGATGTGGGCCCTTTTTGAATCTTGAGATAGCAGAAAAAATAGAATGTGTTTGTCAGACCACATTATGAAAGGAATCAAGAATAAACTATACCATGAGAACAACAGCTAAAGATGGTTTCTGAAGTTGCCTGTGTATTAGAATAAATGTGGAGCAAAGCTTTTCATTTTCTTTCCTTCATAAATAAGAAAAAAAATTCATTGGTTAAAAAAAAAAAACAAAAACAAAAAAAACAACAGAAATGCTTCTATTTTATCTAATCCATAAAGGTAAGTGATTATGGACTTCCAAATTGATGTCTGAATCTAGACTTCTCCAGAAGACAGGGATTTCTACATTTATGATCAGGTCAGTTTCTGGTCAAAAGGAGATAAGGAGATACAGAATGAAGAAAATCCCTAAACACAGCATGTTAAATTGAGCAAACATTTGAGTTGCTTTCTGGCCTTGGAGAAATTTGTCTCCAAATCAGAAGTCCTAACAACCTCCATTCTGCTGAACATACAGGTTCACAAGATGTTACAGTCTTCAGGTCCAACCCCCTTGCAAGAGCAGGACAGTATAGTCTAGCAGAAGTCACACAGGTATGCAACCAGACAGGTGTTAAAAGTCTCCAGAGAAGGAGACTCCACCACCTCTCTGGGAAGCCTGTTCCAGTGTTTTGTCACCCTTACAGTAAAGATGTTGAGGTGGAACTTTCTGTGTTGTAATTTACATCCATTGCCCCTTGTCCTATCACAGGGCACAAGTGAGAAGAGGCTGTCCCTTCTTGACACCCAGCCCTCATACTTGGAAAACAATCCAGTTAGGAAATACCCTTGTTTTCTTCCTGCCCCGAAACCCTCACCTATTTCTCATTACTTTGACTGGAGTGTGTTCCCTTTCTTGTCTCAATCAGGCTTCATCTGATCAGCCATTCTACTTCCCATATGATAAGCGCTTTACTTGCAGTGTCTCCTACCCTGTTTACAAGAGGTTCTAACACTGCAAGATAACATTTGTTGGGCAGTAAAAAGGGCTGCAGACTTCCAGGGTGCACTGTGGAGTATGCAGATTTTCTTTGAAAGTCAGACTTGAAACTTTGATAATTTCCTCTGTGGCTTTATGTGAAAGATGCAGCCTTGCCTTTCTCTGGGCTGCTTGTTTAGCTCTATATAGAGGACACTAATTGCAAATGAGAAGTAAATTCCCCTTTGGGGAAAAAAGAAAAAATAAAAGGATAAAAAAAATTATATGCAGACATACACAAATTTGAGGGTGGGAAGAAATCAAATAATTGTTCATTGTGTTTGCAATTTCTTTCAGTTGGAACTTCAGGAAGCTGAAACCACTCCACTGCCGTGACAGGGTCTCCCGCCGCATAGCTCTCAAAGCAACTGCACACCAGTGCCACAGTGTGTCTGGGCAGTATGCTATGGGAATGTGTAAGATACATTTTCCCTCCAAAATACAGCACAGAGGAAAGTGCCTACTTTTCCAGTCTGTGAAAAATTGCTTCTGCAGCACTCCTACGTTGCGTATAACAGAAGCACGAAACCTAACAGCAAGCAGAGCCAAGAGATATGGGCACTTATTAAGCTCCAGTGTTCAAAACAGTTCATGTTTACTAGGAGTATATGCATTAGTCTGAAACAAAGCTACTGTTCTTGTAATGGTCTGACACGATCTTGGCAAGTTACAGTGGTGTTGAAACAAACATTGGAAGGCTAGACAACTATAGTTTGAAAAATAAAGGTGAGCTTTTAATGACAGGAAATAATGGGAAATCAAGTTGTAATACCATTGAGTACTCTTAAAATTGGTTTGTAGATGTTTTATGTGCAGGCTGTTTTTGTGTTGAAATTTCACAAGCTCATCTGGAATAACACATTTGCAGTGCAAGAGGTCCTCTCTTGCAATAACACTTCCACAATTTCAAAGGGAAAACTTAACAAAAACCCTCCAAGCTTCACTTGCTGCTATTGTCTTTGGCATTAAAAGTAGACTTCAAAATCAAAACAATGAGATCACTTCTTCTAAAAGAAGTGAGTATATGAAAGTGTTAGGTGTGGTTACTGATTATCAAATGGTCCCCAAAACAGTATAGACTATTAAACGTGACTTCCCGTGTGAACAGATACCTAGCTATAAGCCTATCAAAGCTAGCACAGACTGCTGATGGCTTCTCTTTCAAGTACTTTCTTAAATTTCAGCTGCACTGCCAGCAAAATTTTGAATTGGTAACTCCTCAGCAATCCCTGTTTAAAGTGCTTGGAGCAATTAATGCATTAGACCATTAAAAAAAAAAAAAAGAAAACTACATTTTGCTAGACTTTTTCTTTTTTAAACAATCAGGTTAATAAAAACCTGGAACATTTTTGGGTTTTTTAACTAATGTAATACTGTCCTCATCTTCCTTTTATATTAGCTGCTAAAATACATTAAGGTCTCTGAGAGAAACATTGTACTGAAGTAAATGCCATCTTAGCTGTTTTGTAGTAAGAAAAATAGAGAAATCCATGTAGATAATCTGTGGTGCAATGGTGTTTTCTAGCCCTTATTTGTTACTTGTTTTGTAAATCATTGATAGTTAACCAAGAAAAAATGTACTTTGATGAATTTAAGTGTATTCTGAAATAGAACTATATGGAATAGGATTTTGTTTGTCCTTTTTTATTCCTGCAGCCAAAATTTTATTTTTTTTTTTACATTTTGAGTGTTAAAATCTATGTAACAATATGCTTTTAATGTGAAATTGTTTGTCTCTGCCATGGACTGCATAATAAAGACTGAAGGCCAAATACTTGCAAGGTGTAAATTAAAGTAATATTTGAGTTCCATCACTGTGTTGCAGGTAAATATTTGTGCATATATATCTATACACACACACACACACGCACATATATATATATACACACACATACATACTGTGATGATTTGGGAGTTCCCTGCCCCCCCACACTTTGTAAAATCACCCAGACTAGACTCAGCCAGCTGGAAGTTAAGGAATGAAGCTCTATTTACAGCTCAGCACAATGTACAAGCAGATATTTACACAATAGACAGGAATATTTACAGAAATATACAAGTCAAAGGTAATACAGTAACACAACTCCCCTCCCAGAAATCAGAGACCCCAGGAGGGGCTCCCAGCCACCCTTCCACCTTCTCCCCACCCCTATACCTTACCCCAAAGTTTGCCATATGCACAAGTTGAATTAGGAGGATTGGCCAAGGGGGTTAGAAGGAAAGTGGTTGATTAGGTTACTCGGCAGAGAGGAGAAGGCAAGAAACCAGACAACCCAAGAGGTTCTGCAAGCCTGAGTGTCTTATCTTTGTTTTGTGTTCTTAGCCTTAAACATCTCAGCAAACCTATGAGTGAAGTAGACATCACCATTGTTTTTCCTTTCAGTCTATAATATAATTTTCTCCATTACGATATTCCAATTAGCCTCAAATCAGCACACATACATACTCTTTTTTTTTTTTTTTTTTTTTTTCATTTTCTGTTGAAAATTCCATTTTTCTATCAGGGATTTTCTTTTTTATTAGCAGAATCTCCTCATCAGAGAGTCATCACCATTCAAAGAGGTTTTACATCTCACTTTTAAGCAGCCTAAGATACACACTCAGAAGAATCAGGGATATTTTTTAATTATACAGCAGCGTTACTTAGAGAACAAGGAGAATACAGAATACACCAGAAATGCAAATGAACAAATATCATGCAACACCGTTGAGATGTAGTCTGCCATGCTCATATACAGCAAGGTCACAAAATTGAAACACATTGAATGACTATTTGAAAAGCCTTAACTGATAGATCAGAAATATATTTAATTAAAATCATTGTTTCATGACTAGTCAGAAGTTCATTCAGCTTTCACAGAACTTACAAAGTTAATTCAAACCTTTATTTCTTCTGTACTTAGAATGGAATGAAGCTCACAGTCAAAAATATTATGCCTTATCATCAGCCTAATATTTTTAGAGATATTTTTGTTTCTACAGTCCTATAATTAATTGAGCAACCTAACTGCAAATATTTTAAGCAGTAGTAATGTTGTTAAAGCCTTGATGGTCTAAGGATATGAGCAACCAAATTTCATTAACAGGGCATTAATAAAAACAAGTAAAGTTCCTTGTTTTCCCAGAAGGCTTGGATGTTCATCAGTAGTGTTTTGCAGTAACTGGCATATGTTACACAGCTTCTGTATCTGCATTGTAAACCCTTAATAAAAATGTTTGTTTCTTATTTATTTGCCACCTACTGTACTCAAATGCATGCTTATTAACATACCATGCCATAAATTAATACCTTAGCTTTAAAAAGTGCCATACAATTCACCAATACCAACACAACTCCCTCTAAAGCTCTATGATTAATTACCTGACTGCTTTATAGAATATATCTTTCATTTTCAAAATGGGAAAATCCCAATAGTTCATTGTTTTAAAAAATAAATTGGTTTTGAATCAGACTACATGCACCCCTCCTGTGCTGAGCTCACCGTAAGGGAGCTGAGTGGTGCAGGAGCCTGGTTCCTGCAACAGAAAGACAGGGTGAGCAGAAGGAAACTTTTCCTTTTCCAGCTTCTGGCAAATGGTCTTCCCAGGTTCTTTTCTATTAAATTAATCAGCCTAGGCACATGCCTAGGCACTGGAATAAGCTTTCCTGTACTGCTAAACCCAGAGGCAGGGTAAACCCAGAGGCAGGGTATTGTAGAATCATCATGTATCACAGAGCTGCCTAGGCTGGAAGAAACCTTAGATCGTCTAATCTAACCTCTCTGCCATGGGCAGGGATGCCTCTCAACTAGACCAGGTAACTAAAGGCCCCATCCAACCTGGCCTTGAACATCTCCAGGAAGGGGCCATTCCAACCTCTCTGGAAAATCCACCCTCATAGTAAAGAACTTCCTCCTAAGATCCAGTTATTTTAAATAACTTTATGAACATTGTTACTTCACTGTATGCCCCTCATACATGAAATGTATGACAAAACAGGACAGCAACTTTCCGGAACATGACTGGAAACCTCACATTTATTATTTCCTCCTACTAGTTTCTTCACTTTCATTCAGTTATTAATTCATAAAGGATTGGTTTTTTCCTCTATATCATCATACTTTGGTTTCCTTAAGAAATTTTGGTATAAGGAACAGCATCTAACAGGTTTGTCAGAACAGATGTACACTGTTGGATCACTTTTTCCCACACATTTCTCAGTTCCTCCAATGAATTCTGAAATGCTACCTTGCCATCAATATCCAGTCTGCTCTTCCACCCACCTGGCTCATTGAAGAATCAGAATTACCTGCCACTCATTCCTCTTTCCTCAGGTCCTTTTTTTTTTTTAAAAAACAAAACAAAACAAAACAAAAAAAAAAAACCCTACTGTCATTTGTTATTTTAGTTCTAAAGTAAATTTTAAATGTGCATAATAGCTCAGCAATTACATACCTGAGTTCTTCTAGAACCCTTGAGTGAGCAACATCTGGCCCTCACTATTTGATATAATTGGAAAACCTGACTTATTCTAAGTCACTTCAGCAGGCACTTTATTTTGAGAAGCCACTTCAGGCTTCTTCTCTATGGAGGATGCAAGACACTCTCCTAACTTCCTCTGTATTAACTCTCACGTAATGGATTGACACGTCTTCATTCTACATCCTGTCTTTTATTTCCTACTCATTTATTGGGCCCTTGGCAGCCTTTCAATTAGTCATGCTACATTTACTCTTGGTCTGAATACATTTTCATGTTACCAGCATATTACATGAGTACTCAAAGAAGCTATGTCCATTGCAAAAAAGCTAACTAATTTATGATCACTGAACCATTTGGAGAAATATCATAAATAGCAGAGGAGTAACTTACTATATATAGAGTTCCCTTCGAAACACCATTTCTCTATTCTGTGATTGCACAGTACAGCACACAGGGCCTCAGTGACATTTTGGATACAGAAGAAAGTGAATAAATGTGCTAGATTAACGGCCTTGCTTTATGCCCATTCTGCACCCACATTTCTCTGTGAATAGAAGTGAGATACCCCCAGTCAGTAAGTGCTGAACACACTGCTCTCAACCATTCCCAGAATACAAACACCCCTGGAGAAGCATAATGACACAATGCAAGGGGATCACATTGATCACAAAGCTCCATTTGTTTCATAGACACCACTTGACCTGAAAATAAGTGGGCATATAGATACGGTAAACCATGTGTTTATGTCAAGAAAGGATGAGGAGGTAATACAGGAGAAGTCACAGCAGGTTCAGCTCCTAAAGACACTTTTGTATGTAGTAGCCACCCACAAGAAGTCAGCTCCCTGGTCTCAACAGTGGAGTGTGGCCTGAACCATGATGCCAGTTCGGTCAACACTGACAATTCACACTCTCCAGCCTTCGGTCTTTCAATTTGTTGCTTTGGAAAAGTTGAAGCCCCACATATGAGTTTACATCTTGACATACTACATGAGTTTACATCTTCCCTGATACACTGTCTACCACCGGGATAGGAAGTAGCGACAAAGTCTTTCTATGAACTGAGAGAAGCAGTATAGACACTGTGCAGCTCCCCAGGAAGACACAGCTGACCTCTGGGATGTAAAGCTGTCTGCATGCTCCTGAAGTCCCACATTAAAATGGCTCCTCTGTCTAAGGGGAGGACACAGTGGTTTCTTAGATGAGGATAACTGTAACCATTTCATGCTCCTATTATCTCAAAATTTACAGGAAGGATCAGCACAATAGCTATACACAAACCTGTACTCAGTTTTTAATGTAACATCAAATTAATTCCATTGCACCAATTCTACCTTGGGTGTTAGTTGATGAAACAAGATGTTTTTCCTTTGTTGGAAAACTCAGTGAAAGTTTTGGAGGGTTTCATAATATCAAATTAAATTTGTCAGTGTAGCATTAGTGAGGAACATTGAAGTAGTAGTACAGTTAATGATGAAAGACAGATGTCTATGATTAATAGAATCATAGAATCATAGAATGGTAAGGTTGGAAGGGACCTCAAGGATCATCTAGTTCCAACCCCCTGCCATAGGCAGGGACACCTCCCACTAGTACAGGTTACTCAAGACCTCCTCCAATCTGGCCTTGAACACATCCAGGGAGGGAGCATCCACAACCTCCCTGGGCAACCTGTTCCAGTGCCTCACCACCCTCACTGTAAAGAACTTCCTCCTAACATCTAGTCTAAATCTCCCCTCTGCCAGTTTAAGCCCATTGCCCCTTGTCCTGTCATTGCAGGACCTTGTAAATAATCCTTCCCCAGCCTTCCTGTAGGCCCCCTTCAGATACTGGAAGGCTACTATCAGGTCCCCTCGAAGCCTTCTCTTCTCCAGGCTGAAGAGCCCCAACTCCCTCAGCCTGTCCTCATAGGAGAGCTGCTCCAGCCCTCTGATCATCTTTGTGGCCCTCCTCTGGACCCGCTCCAACACTTCCATGTCCTTCCTGTGCTGAGGGTTCCAGAACTGCACACAGTACTCCAGGTGGGGTCTGACGAGAGCAGAGTAAAGGGGCAGAATCACCTCCCTTGCCCTGCTGGCCACGCTTCTCTTGATGCAGCCTAGGACTCGGTTGGCTGTCTGGGCTGCATGTGCACACTGCAGGCTCATGTTGAGCTTTTCATCAACCCAGACTCCAAGGTCCTTTTCCTCAGGGCTGCTCTCCAGCCATTCACCACCCAGCCTGTATTTGTGCTTGGGATTGTGCCTACCCAGGTGCAGGACCTTACACTTGGCCTTATTGAATTTCATCAGGTTGGCCTGGGCCCAACTCTCCAGCCTGTCCAGGTCCCTCTGGATGGCATCCCTGCCCTCTAGCAAGTCGACTGTGCCACACAGCTTGGTGTCATCTGCAAACTTGCTGAGGGTGCACTCCATTCCTCTGTCCATGTCACTGACAAAGATGTTAAACAGCACTGGTCCCAGCACTGACCCCTGAGGGACACCACTTGTCACTGGTCTCCAGGTGGACATTGTGCCGTTGATCGCCACTCTCTGGGTTCGACCATCCAGCCAATTCCTTATCCAGCGAGTGGTCCATCCATCAAGTCCATGCTTTTCCAGTTTGGTGACCAGGATGTCATGTGGGACAGAGTCAAATGCTTTACTCAGGTCCAGGTAGATGACATCAGCTGCCTTTCCCTTGTCCACTGTCGCTGTGACTTCATCATAGAAAGCCACTAAATTTGTCAGGCAAGATCTGCCCTTGGTGAAGCCATGCTGGTTCCCACCAATCACCTCTGCTTTGTTTTCCATTTGCCTTAGCAGGACTTTCAGCAGGATCTGCTCCATGATCTTGCCAGGCACAGAGGTGAGGCTGACTGGTCTGTAGTTTCCAGGGTCATTCTTTTTACCCTTCTTGAAGATGGGTGTTATGTTTGCCCTTCTCCAGTCAGCAGGAACTTCACCAGTCTGCCATGACTTTTCAAATATGATGGACAGTGGTTTGGCAACTTCAGCTGCCAGTTCCCTCAGGACCTGTGGGTGGATCTCATCAGGCCCCATGGACTCATGAGACTCTTCTACACCTAACATTAAACTCAATACTTTCTTTGACACAAAACTAATCTTTAATGGCAAGAGCAATCGGATCAACACAACAACATGAACAAGAAACCCTGGCCACCTTACACAGTGCTGCAGTCCAAGGGCTTTCACAGGATGAGGCAAATAAACCAAACACTCAGCCACTGCCATCATGCACCCTAATGAAGATGTTCTTGGGTAGAAATAAAATGCAGAACTAAAGAAGATGATCTCATTTCTAAGTTGGGCCTGGATCCACAAATCAGCATTGTTTCAGAGAACTGCTACTATGGGTACTAACATCTAGAGGAAAGATCTGACCATGTCATCAGTTATTTCTCCAGCCCATGACATGGGCCAGCCTGCGGTGTGGCCTGACCAGGTTGCCCTATGATCACTCAGAGCAGCCACAATGCCAAGTCAGCCAGCACTTTTCTCCTGCATCTGCACTTCGTTCCCAGGTGTTAACATCACACTTGGATTTGTGTGAACAGTGCCTTCATAATTCCTCTTATTTCTTAGGGAATTGGTCTCCTTCCTTTGTTTTTAATGAGTGAGATTCCCACATCCCCTTTTCAATACATCTTTTTGTCACTGTATCTAATGCCCTGAGTTTTGCTTGCTGCCTCAGTCCTGCGCCTGTCACCAGCTTCTTCCAACCAGTGTCAGAACCATAATTCATCTTTTTTGTGTATGTGTTAGAAAATAGAGCACATAAGACACAGCTACCCAAAATGCCTCAATTTGTGATCAGGAAGATGAGCAGAATTATTTATTTCACAGAAAATTACTGATGCTCATGACAAAATATCACACCAAGCTGGAAAGGTGATGTGTGTGTTTACAGCAGAATGAAATCTTATTTGGGCCACCTCCTGGCATTTGTGGAGCAAAATTTTCAAATTACACAGTAAAGGACATCACCACCAAGGTCATTTTCATCACTGCTGTGCTTTATGAACTTAGGCACTAACCAAAGTGAGTTGTATTTACTGTCTGCAATAAAAATAAGATTCAAGAAAATAGATAACTTCTACGTGAGCAACAGGTCCACAAGAACATAGATTGGACCATAGATTATATTACATACTGACAATGTAAGGGCTGAGGGAGTTGGAAATACTTCTGAATTTTTAGCTGTCTTTCCTGTGCCACACTGTATTGGTGGTTTTTGGGTTTTACCAGACTTGTGCAGATATTTCACGACAGACAGAAACATGCCACAGTCTTTAATTGCATTTTCCACAAAACAGCCTCCGCCTCTCAACCTTGATCTTTCAAAATGGTCTGCAGAACAGTTTTAATACATTAATGGCTGAGATTCATGTTGTTAAATAACCAGATACTAAAAATCATCCCCTTCAAGATGTCAGTTGCATGGCAGGTTTCCACTGATCTCATGCTCCTCATTTCCCCGCAGGCAATAATTGCCTGCTTCCCCTCAACGCTAGAGTTGCCACCTCTGTTTTCCTAGCAGCTGCCTTGGCCTTTCAGGCATTAACTTGCTTTTCCTCGCAGAGCCCCGTTACACTCAGATCGTATTTGGTTTCAGTTCATTGTTTCTGTCTCAGGTCTGGAGAGATGCGTTCCTGTGTGATCTGCGCTACATTGCATGGTCCTGCTCCAGCAGAGGGGTTGGACTCGATTATCTCCGGAGGTCCCTTCCAACCCCTATCATCCTGTACTCCTGTAAACCGATCTACCAGAGATTGTCTTTGTTTTCCAACCTGTGGCCAGTGCTGTCACTGCAACGTAAAAATTATTCAGACAAAAGAGAGACCATCGCACCTACAGCAGCAGTAATAATATTCCCTCTCTTCTTACATACAAACCTGTGATTCTCTCCCTTGCTTGCTGTCTCGCTAATAACCAGCAGGCTGTGCTAAGGGAATAGTTTTCCCCATCAGAAAAAGGCTGAGATCAATTTGCAGGAAGCTGCGTTTTCCTGACAGCAATACAAGAACTTTGTGCCTGCCATAGACTGACACCGCTCTGTGAGAAGCAAAACCAGAAAAAATACACGTTTCATCATCGAAATAACAGAGAGATTTGTCACCATGCACAGTAGCCCAGGTACTACCAAGACTTCTTTCAGACAATTTTAAACATCCCAAACTGACAACTCAATCACTTCTTGAGCCCAGGAAGACGGTACAGGAACTTTCCTCCTTACATTAGTGTGCTGGTTTGAGACTAATTGGAATATTTTAATGAGAAAAAAATAGATTATAGACTGTGAAGAGAAAACAATGGTGATGTCTACTTCAGTCATAGGCTTGCTGAGACGTATAAGAACAAGAACACAAATATAGATAAGAGGGAGAGTCTTGCTCTCTGGCTGCTGGTGTGTCTTCTGGCCTCTCTGCTGAGTAACCTAACTAACCACTCTGCTTCTGACACCCCTTGCTGATCCTCCAAACTCACCTTGCNACCAGCTGGGTGAGTCTAGTCTTGGTGATTAACAAGGGGGGGGGGAAGGGGGAAGGGCAGGTAACTCCCAAACCATCACAACTAGATAAGAAATATCCTATGATAATATCAGAAGAATAATGATTGAGTCCTTCGAAAATGTGGTGAAACAGGGTCACATGCTAGGAATGGTGCCTTTGCCCTCAGTGTTTCCAGTGAACATATTGACTCCGAGTTCATGGGGGCTGCCTGAAAGATGAGTGAAGTCCAACTCTTTTTTTTTTGGTTGCTTGGTTTGTTTTGTTTTTTAAAGCAACAAAACCAAATGTTCAAATCATGATAAGCAACTCATTTGTATTCTTACAAAACTTTGGAACCTGTTACATTTTATACTGACACAGGTGGATGCAAATCAAAAGCTGGAGGAAAACACGAGGTAGTCCAAGCCAGTAAGGTGCAGTTTCATGGCTACTGGAAACAGACACATTAATAGTTCTCCAGCCCCAACCATACTGCACTAATGAATGCATCATCAACTCTACAGCAATCTTGCTAAGAAGGATCCTAAGGGAATGTAACACTGATTTCTGCAGAATTTGGCTTTCAGGTCCAGAAACAAAATGTTTGGCCACACATGAGGCACAGAAAGCAAGAGCACAGGTGAAATTACAGTCATCCCCACATGAAAGCTATTTTCTCATGTCCTCACAGGATCACAGAATGTCAGGGGTTGGAAGGGACCCAAAGAGATCAAGTCCAACTCCAGAGCATGACCATACAATCTAGCTCAGACCACAGAGGAATTGTGATGGGATATTAATAGCCTGTAATGAATTATGAATTATTAACACCTCTGAATATTAATTTTTTGTTATTGATATTTGATTCTTTGGATTTTCAGTCGACAGGAAGTATTTGCACAAAGGATATTTATTAACACAGAATTAAACAGTTTAAACAATCAGAACTTGGAAAAATATGAACACGAAACAGGAAAAATTCTAACTGCGCTGCAGAGACTTAGTATTAACCCAAGCACATGGTACTCACGATGGCTTGGATCCTCGAGTAAGTTTCCGGTATAAGAACGCTTCCAAAACTCACCATAATGATCCCGTGGTAAAATACAAAATATTCCAGGTAGAGGGGAGAAGAGAGAGAGTTGCAGAGAGCTGCAAACACAAAGCCGCAGCGATTCCCAGTTAACGAGCCACATTAAGGGGTGCTGCTTCCTGCCGTGCAGGGAAGGCTGTGNTGAACACGAAACAGGAAAAATTCTAACTGCGCTGCAGAGACTTAGTATTAACCCAAGCACATGGTACTCACGATGGCTTGGATCCTCGAGTAAGTTTCCGGTATAAGAACGCTTCCAAAACTCACCATAATGATCCCGTGGTAAAATACAAAATATTCCAGGTAGAGGGGAGAAGAGAGAGAGTTGCAGAGAGCTGCAAACACAAAGCCGCAGCGATTCCCAGTTAACGAGCCACATTAAGGGGTGCTGCTTCCTGCCGTGCAGGGAAGGCTGTGTCCAAAAGGCAATCTCTGAAGAAAGGTGAGGCTCCTAAATCACCTCCCCCCCACCCCTTAAATAGACCAATTTGAAAGTCAAACTGGCCATTAGGCATTTAGCATCCTTGTACTGCCCAATGCATTTAAAGCTTGATGCCTCCTGTAACCACAGAAGCACATTGAGGGGCTGCACCTGATACCTGGTGCTAAACTCCGAGCCCCAAGGCTTTGCTTTTGTTCAATCTACTTCAACTTCTGGACCCTGAACAGAAGGAGGACTGAGTGAGGGTTTAAACCAGCCTGGCAGGATTTATGTCTACCAGGACAGGAATGCATCCAGATGGGCCTTGAAAGTCTCAAGAGAAGGAGACTCCACAACCTCTCTGGTGAGCTTGTTCCAGTGGTCTGTGACCCTTACAGTATAGAAATTCCCCCTTGTGTTGGGTTGGAACCTTCTGTGTTGCAACTTAGATCCATTGCTCCTTGTCCTGTCACAGGGAGCAAGTGAGAAGAGCCTGTTCCCCTGCTCCTGATACCCAGGCCTCAGGTATTTATAGACATTTATTAAACACCCCTCAGTCTTCTCTTTTCCAGACTAAAAAGCCTCAGGTCCCTCAGCCTCTCCTCATAAGGCAGTGCTGCAATCTGCTAATCATTCTTGTACTCTCTGCTGGACTCTCTCCAGCAGATCCCTTCCTTCTTAA
>VWZE01008256.1:87174-126335 GCA_013396675.1 Eubucco bourcierii
CGCAAAACCAAAGGCCGCGGCTATTCCCGGTTAAGGAGCCACATTAAGGGGTGCTGCTTCCTGCCGTGCAGGGAAGGCTGTGTCCAAAAGGCAATCTCTGAAGAAAGGTGAGGCTCCTAAATCACCTCCCCCCCACCCCTTAAATAGACCAATTTGAAAGTCAAACTGGCCATTAGGCATTTAGCATCCTTGTACTGCCCAATGCATTTAAAGCTTGATGCCTCCTGTAACCACAGAAGCACATTGAGGGGCTGCACCTGATACCTGGTGCTAAACTCCGAGCCCCAAGGCTTTGCTTTTGTTCAATCTACTTCAACTTCTGGACCCTGAACAGAAGGAGGACTGAGTGAGGGTTTAAACCAGCCTGGCAGGATTTATGTCTACCAGGACAGGAATGCATCCAGATGGGCCTTGAAAGTCTCAAGAGAAGGAGACTCCACAACCTCTCTGGTGAGCTTGTTCCAGTGGTCTGTGACCCTTACAGTATAGAAATTCCCCCTTGTGTTGGGTTGGAACCTTCTGTGTTGCAACTTAGATCCATTGCTCCTTGTCCTGTCACAGGGAGCAAGTGAGAAGAGCCTGTTCCCCTGCTCCTGATACCCAGGCCTCAGGTATTTATAGACATTTATTAAACACCCCTCAGTCTTCTCTTTTCCAGACTAAAAAGCCTCAGGTCCCTCAGCCTCTCCTCATAAGGCAGTGCTGCAATCTGCTAATCATTCTTGTACTCTCTGCTGGACTCTCTCCAGCAGATCCCTTCCTTCTTAAACTGGGGAGCCCCAAACTGAATGCGGTACTCAAGATGAGGTCTCACCAGTGTAGAGTAGAAGGGGAGAAGAACCACCCTTGATCTGCTGGATACACTCTTCTTAATATACCTCAGGACCCCTTTGGCCTTCTTGGCCACAAGGGCACATTGCTGTCCCATGGATAACTTGTTACCCACCAGCACTCCCAGGTCCCTCTCCACAGGGCTGCTCCACAGCAGATCCCCTCCCAACCTGTGCTAGTGCAGTTTGTTATTCTTCCTCAGTTGCAGGACTCTGCACTTGTCCTTGTTGAAACTCATTAATTTCTCTTTGCCCAGCTCTCCAATCAGTCCAGTTCTCACTGGATGGCTGCACAGTCTTCAGCTGTATCAGTCAAGCCTCCCAGTTTGGTGTCATCAGCAAACCTGCTGAGCAGACACTGTCTCCTCATCTATGTCATTAATAAAGATGTCGAACAGCACCGGACCCAGTACTAGTTAACAGCTCTCCAGGTGGACCTGGCATCATTGATTACCACTCTTTGAACTCTGTCTTGCAACCTCTTCACAATCGTGTGTTGCAGGGGTTAAAAGAGGAGTCATCATATAGTGAAAGTGAAGCTACAGCTTTGCAGGAAGCTGAGCCAAGCTAATGCTCCCTCCTGCTTATGCAGCTCTTGTTCCTTCTGCTTCTACCTACACAACTCAGCTGCCTCCCTGTGAAGGCTCTGGCAGGCACTAAAGCTCTCCATAAGCAAATTTTATTCACTGTCACAGCAGACAGCTATCCAGCTTGCCGTGTCTCTTCCTTGCCACCTGACAGAGATGCCAAATGATGATCATCTTCTCGAGGCAAGTAGTGGGAGCACGTAGGAGCCTGGAGGAACAGACAGGGACAAGGACATTCTTTCTTCAGGGCAGCTGAGCCCTTAGACAAGGTCTTCAGAAAAACACTTTTACCTGGCTGACCTGGCTGGCTAAACTGAAACTCTTTTTTGACAAAGATCCCAATCCTCATTTAATTGAAATACTTCTCTGTGAGCTAAAAAAAAAGTGCATGCCTGTGAGAAGAGACCATTCTTCCTTAATGATGGCTGCAACAACCAATTAAAGAGATTCAGCTAATTTAACAACAGTTTCAATATTGCCAACTAGTCCTCAGTTGAACCTATTCATTGACTTTCACTAATTTGAGATTATTTGATATTAGTGCCAAGGGGAAATTGCTTCTCTAAAGAAGCAGCAAATCTTTATTATATAGCAGTAAGCTGAAAACAGTAAAAAAAAAAAAAAAGAAAAAAAAAAAAAAAAGAAAAAAAAAAAGAAAAGCTGAGCAAAATATTCTGTCATTTCAGTGTTGCATTGACAAGTGAAAACATAAGGCTCACATTCTGCAAGATGTGTGTTATCGTTCCATTAAAATCAAGTCACATGTGTGGGCAACAAGCAGAAAAAGGCAGAGCTGAGTGCAAATATTGTGCTTAGAGTTTCAAACCAGTGGGTAGGAAAAAAAAAAAAAAAAGAAAGAGAAAAATACTTAGCAGATAAATTGCCAAACTGTGATTTCCATATACCTTCATGGTGCTGCCAAGCTCTGCCCCTACCTAACACATATCCTTGCAAACACTCCCCTGTCTGTGGCTTTCCCTGAGAAGATAATGGAACAGACATCCCCCTTCCTCCTTTTGGCCAGTCCTCAGCATCAATAGCTTTGCACCAGAGCTCTCAGTTTGTATCTATGGTATTTTGACAGGTGAGATATTTTGCTAAACATTCATAAGGTGACTTACCTGAATCTTTTCTAGACTAGTCCTAGTTTTTCATTACATGACAGCACAAGACCGAGACCCTGATCCTAATTCAGAGCTTTTCTGGGTTTTGTGGGTTTGGGGTTTTTTCGTTTGTTTTGTTTTGTTTCATTTATTGTTTTGGGTTTGTTTGATTTTTGTTGGGGTTTTTTTGTAGTTGGGTTTTGGTTTTGTTTGTTTCATTTTAGTTAATAATGAAGCCAGCTCTCAAAAATACAAGGATGAGGCAACCTGAGCAGACCAAAATGGGTTATATCTTCAAGCCATCAAGGAAATACTGATCGACGTCTTAGAGATGCTCTTTTGAATGCCCCACATAAAACAGGAAATACCACTGTGGCTCTATAACAAGAAAAACACTTAACAGAAAAACACATCTTATATAAATGAAGTAAGCACAGGCCCTCATTTCAGTTGGTCACTTTTGTACCAGCAAACAAACAAAACAACAAAAAAAAGCCCAAAGTCCAAACTTCAACCATAGTGCATGGAGTTTCTTACATAGAAGTGTACTTACATGGATTCCCTTGCTGCTTTAAGAGTTTAAAAATATAAGTTTTTAATATTAAACCTATAATAGACATGTAAGCTCTCAGGATCACACAACAGATGCAGCATGTCCATAATTTGTCTTGGTTAGAAATTATTTTGAATTCTGAAATTTGACATAGTTTTTTAAAATCAAATACCACCTCTTATTTCTTCATTCCCTCCTTGACTGTACCAAACCAGCCTTTTCTCTCAATGAGAAGGTTTGCTCTAAAAATAAAATTATCTTCAAACAAAAAAGTGGTAGGAAATTATTAATTTCTGTTTATTCTTGTTCCAGTTGAAATCCAGTACTGAGAAGATCATCCGAACTAATTATTCATTGTCCCTACAGGTAGACTTTCCTATCTTAGAAAAATAAATGTGATCCCACCTCATTCTGGTAGCTTTGAAATTCATGCCACCAAAACAGAGAGATTTTATTACCAGAAAAACTACCAAAGAAGCCTTCAGAAACAGCTGAAACGAGATATTGTCAGGTATCGTCATCAGTTACTTCAAAATCTGCATAAGTGGACTTTACAGCACCAGTACTGGGAGGTGTCACTGACAAAGGAATAATCGTGCATGTGCACATGCCTGCAGACACAATTTCTCCTGAAAAACTACATAAAATAAGTCCAGTAAGGCAGACAGCTGAAGACCTCAGGGAACAATCATGCAGGCCTTCCAAATTCAGGCCAGCAGATACTGTTTACTCCAAGTATTACTGAGCAGAGAACAGAACTGTCCAAGTTTCTCCTGCTGAGGAGCCCCCAATGCTTCATCCATTAGTTGTAGCTGTAGCCTTGTGCACACTTCTTTCTCCAATTGTGACTTACATGTTCCTATGCAGCCCCTTGTGATGAATCCAGCACCAGGTGAAAACTGTCATATTAATTAGTAATGCTAAAAAAATTAATCTTGTTTTGCTACAATTTTAACTTCACAGTTTCCACACCCTTCATTTGTTTCAGGTCTAAATAGCAGTTGAAGAGAATGGAGATAGACTCCCAACATTGCACTGGTATAAAATCCATACATCTGTTTTCTTGAACACACAGAGTTTTCTTCAAATAATAACTGCATTAAAGTAACCCCATTCAAGAATTTTCTATTACTTCCTAAGAAGGTAATAACAGCCCTTTCTTATCAGGTTTTCAAAACCTCAGTAGTTCAACAATAATCGTTTAGCAACTACCTGAATGAGTGCTATAGCATAGCTATTTTCGGCTATGTAATCTGTCAAAACCAATAGCAGACTTTGGCCACTCCAAGGACCTGTCTGTATATTTGGGAAGTCTCTTTTGCATGTACTTACACAAGTACAGTGTGAAAAGGGCCAACACAGCATGTGCAGGCCACATAGCGCTTTCCTTCATATAATACAAATCTCCTTCAGCAAATGGAGCTGACTAGGACTTTTCTCCGAGCTGCAAGGCACTGACTTGTCTAGCCCAGTTCAATAAGCCACTTGAGCATTTCTTTGTTTTTAAAACCCAAGTGAAAATGGTCTTGAAAGAAACCTGTTGTTTATATGCTTTTGTTTCATAATAAACTTGCACTTGCAAAACAACAACAACAACAAAAAAATGTATCTGCAATTTGACCTCCATTATTTATCAATTATTTAGCATCAGATGGCTAAAACTGAGATGGATCAAGCAGATTATCCCTACACTCCTAATTCCCACTGTGATCTCAGCTGTTATTTGATACATGTCAAATCCAGGGGCTCTTTCTCCCACCTACACATCTATTTTGAAGAAAGTCAATTAGGAGCAGAATACTTAAGAGATGCTCACTGTCCAGAGGGTCTTCTAGGAATGGTCAAAGGTTTAAAAACACAAAAAACCCAAAACCTCCCACAACCCCTGCAAAAAACCCACCAAACAAACTTAAAATGGGCTAAATTTTTAAGATGCAATTACTCTAATTAAGCAAGCTCAATACTTGTTGCAATTTCAATTTGTATCAGCTTCCAGATAGAATGAGTGAACAGATGAAATCACGGCTCATACAATGATTTGATGAAAGCAATAGCTTTTTAACCAGCCTGGGTTTTTTGTCTGCTTCCCCATTTAGTCATTGTCACCTGCTTTCAGTTCTCAAGTGTCATTCATTTCCTGGCAGCAGATTAGCCCTAGTTAAGTCCTGAACCAATATCAGTCCTTACCCTCAAACTCCTCAACAGTTTCATACCTAAGGCAGTAATGCTATCCCCAAAGCACAGTCCTGTTTCTTCATTCTCCGTCTTCTCTTCATTCATTCTGGCTGCTCCGTCCCTTGAGGTGATCAAGGCCAGGTTGGATGAGGCCTTGAGTGACCTGTTCTAGTGGGAGGTGTCCCTGCCTATGTCAGGGGGTTGGAACTAGATGATCCTTGAGGTCCCTTCCAACCTTACCATTCCATGATTCTATGATTCTATGATTCAAACAGCTCTCATTTGCCCTGACCCCCTTCCGTTGAAGCCTGCAGTCTTCCTTCTACTTCCCACTGCTTTCCCCTTCTTCTTATAGCTCAGTATCTCCTCCTCAGGTCTCGTACTCAGTACAACCTTAACTGCGATTTTTTAATGCTTTGGGCTTTAACTCTTCAATTTTATTTTAAAAGGAAAGCTGCTGAGTGTTAAAAATGCAATATCACAGTCAGACATATCACTACACAGGTGTAAATGATTTCACTTATTCCCTCTAACACTATTTTGGTTTCTTAGCCAAGCTATGAGAAAACAGATAATGTGTAGAGACAGGTGAACATGGCTACATCTGTATAGTGTATTTTATGTCAAAAGATAAACTGTGCTGAAAACTAGTGACAAATAATATCTTCACAAAACAGCTAACAGAAATGCAGGTTACCACAATCCCTGTAGTGGCATTAATGCAAGAATAGTGAGCTAATCCTTGTTTTTCAGAGTTCAGCACTCTATAATACAATTTTCTCATAGTTTTACACATGCAGAAAGCGGGAAGAAAAAACAAAACAAAACAAAACAAAAAAACCCCAAACTCCAACCTTATAGTGTGGACAATTAAGCCAAACAGTTATTATTTTCTTAATCTAAAACTCAAAGATAGAATGGCAGAAGAAGAAGTTACAGTTGATGTCCTCGAGTAATTTCAGCTGTTGAGCCATTACTGTGATTCATAATGGAACACAAAACAGAGAGCCATTTCATGTCAACCCATAAGCACTCTCATCTGGGTAGGTCTGGTCCATGTGTGCTTTTCTATATTAGGAAACTCAGCATATATAAATACATAAATAAAACATACATATACACAGTACACAGTCACATTTGTATAAACTATAAAATCACGTATATTTACAAATATATTTGCAGCTATTTTTACACCTTCAAGTCCACGTGAGGAATTTAATTATTTAGCTTTTGTCCTGTGAACTTTATCACTTTCTTAAGCAGGAATCTGAGTTGAACTTGTACCTTGTATGTTCCCAACTGTCAAAAGTAACAAAGAAGAAAATAAAATCTTCCCAGAAATGCTACCAAGTTCGTAAGAAAAGTTGAAACCTGTAAAGCATCAGCTGCCCTACTGGAGAGTAGATTAGCAAACACTGAGAGAACTTCTCTTCTTCATGTGAAAAGACAATAACTCAATCTGGTCCATAAATAAGTTTGAAACTTACAAAACATCAGGCAGAGCACAAAGTGGGTGCCTGACAGCTATCTGTAGTATAAACCGTGCATATTTACTATTGTATTTGATTCCATTTAAATCAGTAGAGTGGTGAAATTGAACAAAAGTAGAGATGAAAATGCATACACCAGGTTCCCTTACAGGATAAAAAGGTAGGGAGTAGACTACATTCTGTTGGCATCGGTTTAGCTTCCTTTAACTGTAAATTATGTGATTAAGAGAACCCCAAGGATCTCACTTTTATACAGTACATATTATAGAGTTCTGTGACCTCCAGGAGTTTAACATATTTATACTTCTCCAAAGACAGGAAAACATTTCTTCACTGCTTCATAAAATAGTCTTCTTAGGTATGCAGCCCAGGTTCAGACATGTTTATTTTTTTGCCTTTTTTCTTAATTTGGGCTATTTACCCTTTTGGCAGGAGTTCTGCAAAAGAAGTTAAAGCTTTGGAGAAAGGATTGTTTTCCTTTGAAGAATACTTAGGGGAAAAACAAAAAGAAAATAAAAGAAAGAAAGAAACCTCAAAATGCAGCATTTTAAATGCCTGTACATAAAGACTGGTGGGGAAAAATGAACCGTGGCTTCAGATAGCACTTTCAATGATAGGCTGTGGAGTCATCTCTTGCTCCTTACTGTTTTCTGTGGATGCATCCTGGACCTCCTGATGCTGATAAATATCTTGGACCAGCATGATGTTTGTGTTTCTCCACTCTCTGTACTTCATTGCCGTCAACTTCGGGTCTTCTAGCAACTGGTTAATTGTGGCCAGGTCATGTTCTTTGCACTAGGAAGACAACAAGTGGTTATTTCCCACAGAAACTGTTGAGTTCATTGACGATAACAAGAGCACACTGAGAACATTAGAGAGCCATGTCACAAGGGGGTAGCAAATTTTCCATCCTCCTGGCAACTTGTTCCCATTCTTAGAACATAATCATTCAAAGTTAAGTCCACAGCAGAAATTTGTTTCACAGTACCACAGTATCACCAGGTTGGAAGAGACCTCAAAGATCATCAAGTCCAACCCATTACCACAGACCTCAAGACTAGACCATGGCACCAAGTGCCACGTCCAAATCTGCCTTGAACACCTCCAGGGACGGTGACTCCACCACCTCCCTGGGCAGCCCATTCCAGTAGCCAATGACTCTCTCAGTGAAGAACTTTCTCCTCACCTCCAGCCTAAACTTCCCCTGGCACAGCTTGAGACTGTGTCCTCTTCTTCTGGTGCTGGTTGCCTGAGAGAGGAAAGCAACCTCCTCCTGGCTACAACCACCCTTCAGGTAGTTGTAGACCACAATAAGGTCTCCCCTGAGCCTCCTCTTCTCCAGGCTAAACAATCCCAGCTCCCTCAGCCTCTCCTCATAGGGCTTGTGCTCGAGGCCTCTCACCAGCCTCGCTGCCCTTCTCTGGACACACTCAAGCACCTCAATGTCCTTCTTAAATTGAGGGGCCCAGAACTGGACACAGGACTCAAGGTGTGGCCTAAGCAGTGCAGAGTCCAGGGGGAGAATGAGCTCCCTGCTCCTGCTGGCCACACTATTGCTGATGCAGGCCAGGATGCCATTGGCCTTTTTGGCCACCTGGGCACACTGCTGCTCACGTTTAGGCAGGTGACAATCAGCACCCCCAGATCCCTTTCTGTTTGGCTATTTCAATTGAAAGTAAAATTATGATTTTTTGTAGATTTGCTATTTTATAGGCTCCTTGTCAGAATCTCATGAGAGAGGATTAATGTGAAAACTAGACATTGTTATGTTGTCTCACAACAAGATAGTATTTGCATGAACAGCATTTATTTCTGTATTTCACACCATTTCTGACTTTCTCAAAAATACACTTCTCCCAGACACATTCTCTTCCAAGTGTTTCTGTCTCTTCTCTGGGAGCTAGACAAAATAATTTTAGATATAACTCATGCACTGGCAGTAGAGTGGCTAGAGCATACATGACTGTTAATAGATATACTGGCAGCTGCTACTAATAAAGCTTGTCTCTGCTTTTAGACAAGAGCAGCTCAGACTATTGCAGGCATCCTGGTTCAATTGTAAGGCATGAACAGTCACTGATATAGGGACACTAAGACCCTTTATGGCACAGAACTGCAGAATGGTTGAGGTTTGAAGGAATCTCTGAAGGTCATCTGTTCTGAAAGCCTTCCTCAAGCACAGTTACCTAGCACTCTTTGCTTAGGACCATGTCCAGATGGCTTTCAAATATCTCCGAAGGGCAGAGACTCCACAGCCTCCACGGGCAATACCTGCCAGCGCTCAGCCATTCTCACAGTGAAAGAAGTGTTTCCTGATGTTCAGAGGGAACCTCCTGTTGTTTCAGTTTGTACCGCTTGCCTCTGGTCCTGACACTGGGCACCACTGAAAAGAGTTTGTCTATCTTTTTAATACTCTCATTTCAGGTATTTGTATTCATTGATGTCCTCATATTTTCTGACACAATGAAACCACTTTACTTTCCCAGTCCTTCTGGCCTATCCATGCAGTACACCACAGTAAGGAGAAGCTCTAGACAGCAGCTACAATTTCTTAATGGAGATACTTCGCTTCTCTAACAAACTGCAACTGCTTTTGGTTTGCTCCACCCCTGTCTGTCTGTGTCTGAAAGCAAAGGAATGGTTCTATCCACTTTTCTGTGTCTGAAAGCAATGGAATGGTTCTATCCATTTTTCTGTGTCTGAAAGCAATGGAATGGTTCTATCCACTTTCTTCTATTGCCACCCTCATGCCTGAGGACACTCTGTGCACCTTGAAAACACTCCCATGCATTCACAACGCTTCATATCCCGCTACTACTCTAATAAATTATCAACTCCTTTAATCCCTGTGATTCCTAAGTCAAATCTTGTCCAGCTTCTGGTTTACACAGGTCCCACCTTCAGGACCTAATGCCAGCCCTTGTAAGAAGGCTTCTGGCATTGATAAGTACACTTCGCCTAAGAGAAGAGGAGGAGGTGGGGAGACAGAAGGGAGAGAAGAATATTTCTAATGGAATATGTTGGTGGCAAAAAAGCCATGCAATGGATTTTCTCCTCTACCACTCAATCTGTTTCTCACATTCATTATGCCTGTGATGCATTTGCATCCCTTCCAAACTATCCAAAGAACATTTTGTTAATGATAAACTTTAATTTGCTACTAAAATGAGGAGTCAAAAGTCTAAAATTAAAATTGCACTGAATCTTGCATAAATAACTTTCCCAATATAATAGAGCTTTAATTAAAGCACAGTAAATATGGATCAGAAGCAACATAGTCATGATTTTTAAATTACCAATAGATAATTTCAATTATCTTGTGTCTCATGTTAAATATAGAGAAAAATCACCTTAAAACTACATGATCCCACTGGGCACTTCCCCACTTCAGGCTTTTGCCTTTCAGGCTAACTTAAACACTGCTCTGTACAGAGTTTTGTTGCTGTCTGTGAGAAAAATCTATGTTGTATTTGTCTTGTCAATACTTCAATTTCTTAGTTTGAGGAAAGTAAAAAAACCCAAACCAACACATTATACACATTATAAACACTCCCAAACTTATTTTTCCATATTGGATGTGTGTTAGACAAGCCTAAGGATAACCCCACTGCTTACACAGGACTCCCATGCTAAATCACTGCAAACTGCCCTCCTTGATGGTGCCTGGTAGTAAGGCTTCTGTTCATCTCGGCAAGATACAACTCCGTTTTGTGCTGACAAGTTCTTGGATTCATTAGGAAGGCTCCTATTAGAAAAAAACTTTGCAATATGTTTTCCTGAATTTCTGTATTTCATGTCACATAAAACAGGCATTTTTAAACTAAATTTCTGTTGTACGGTAGGCTCACTTCACTGATGATGAAGATGAACACTGCTATAGTCAGTACCATGACTGAGAAGAGACTTTGCCAGGTCTTGTACAGAGCCAAGAGGAGTGCTTACACTTCCACTTGTGTTTCCAACTACATCTTCAGGAATTTTAACAAAAGCTGAAGTGCCTAAGCCGTGACTCCCATTATGACTAATCATCAAGTCAATAGCTGTGCTAATAGGAGATTTTTTTTCACTTGTGTTTCTCCATCTTACAATGCCTGAAGACAAATACACACACTTGAATCATGATACTAAATTCCTGCTTCTGTGCATACCAAAAGAAACAAGTGAAGCCTACAGTTTGCATTTATTCGTTCTTCTCCTAGCAATTTCAGTGGTATGGTTAAGCTTTCTGTTTTCAGTACCATTCAGAAAGAGGTTTTGAAATTCCATGACACTTTATGATAGCATGTAAGCAGCCTTATAAATACCTACATTCCAGACAGATGCCCTTTCATGGGATGTCCCCTGAACGTCTCCTCCCCTCAAAGTTCATGATACATTTCCAACATATAAGCAGGATGCTTTTGTTATTAAAAATATTTTAGTTACAGGAGGTCTTTACAATAGCTTTGGCACATCCTGTGCATTCTCTAGTAATCACATAAGGAAAACTTTTTTTGGCTCAGGGTCGTTTTCATGTCCTTTATCAACGTACTTTTTCTGCTTTTCCTTTTTTAAGGCTCCCTGGTTAGTGCATGCAGCTGAGCTTGCAGGTTTCACAGATACCTAAGTGAAGATTTCTTCATTAATTTTTCCAAGTGGGCTGGAAGTTATGCAAGAAGAGTCCCTTCTGAGCTATTACCTTTGCTTCCAGTTCAAACTGACTAACAAAACACAGACCACTATTCAGGTTGAAGTAGAAAAATATTTCAAAAACTTAACCAAATTCCCTGGAGTTTTAAGTAATCACATAATTAGAGTTTGACTGAGGGCTAATTCATTTTTTCAGCCAAACCCATTGTTTCTCTCAAGCTTTTTCTTGGCTGGCTCTGTGACCTCACCTTTAATGTGCTGTTCAGCATTCGAATTTTGTGTAGCTTCTCATTAATGGAGGGGTTTTTGCTGCGTTTGATAAAAGACTTCCTAAGCTCCTTCTTTGTTGACAGCCGACGATCACCAATGGGAGACAGGCTTGCTTGTTCTAATGACTTGTAAAGTCGCTCCATCTCATCATCATCATATTTCTCCTGACCTGCAAATAAAAGGAGAAATTTGGTGGGGGGAATGTGAATGTGGCAGCAGTCAGCAGAAATGTCAAGTTTAGTTATCAGGAAGTCTCTAAACCAAGTAAAAAAGTAATGGCATTAGAATTAAAACCAGGGGCATTTTTAATGGTAATTTATAGGGTATTAATGCATATAAGAAAGACACTATCAAACTCAAATCTTTTAAAGAACCAGGTGTGTTGGTTTGAGGCTAACTGGAATATTTTAAAGGTGAAAATTATAGGCTGTGAAAAGAAAATAATGGTGATGTCTACTTCACTCATAGGCTTGCTGAGATGTATAAGAACAAGAACACAAACATAGATAAGACACTCTTACAGAGTCTTGTCTCTGTCTCTCTGGGAGCTTCTGGCCTCTCTGCTAACCTAACTAACCACTGTACTTCTAATCCCTATGACTGATCCTCCAAACTCACCTTGCATGTAAGCCAAACCCTGGGGTAAGGTAGAGGGGTGGAAAGAAGGTGGGAGGGTGGTTGGGGAGAGTCCTCCTGGGGACTCTGATTTCTGTGAGGGGTGTTGTGTTTCTGTATTACCTTTAACTTGTATATTTCTGTAAATATTCCTGTTGTATATTTTGCTAAGCTGTAAATATAGCTTCATTCCTTAACTTCCAGCCAGCTGAGTCTAGTCTGGGTGATNGCCCAGGGAGGTGGTGGAGTCACTGTCCCTGGAGGTGTGTTCAAGGTGGGCTTGGACATGGCACTCGGTGCCATGGTCTAGTCTCGAGGTCTCTGGTAATGGGTTGGGCTTAATGATCTTTGAGGTCTCTTCCAACCTTGGTGATACTGTGAATGTATCACAGAATCACAGAACAATAGGGGTTGGAAGGGGCCTCTGAATATCATGTAGTCCAGCCCCCCTGCTAAAGCAGACTTTGAACAACTGTCAATAATGCTACATGGGGGGGAAAAAAAAAATAGCATCTACACTCATTTGCCCTTCCCTAAATGCTGCACACATTGAATTACATTCCTTCTTGGCAACTCGGAGGTCAAATTCTGCTTAATATATTGATTCCTTACTACATTTTGGTAATTATTGAAACCAGAGTTTTTAAAAAGTGAAAAATTGAGCAATAAAATGAAACAAAGGAACATTCCAAGGGCCTCAAGAGAAAGTCCCTGGAAAACACACTAAAGCAGGAACTCTTAGGGCACCTAATGACTGAGCTTCACAGACTGTAGCACAGGATTTGCTTGTGGTGCCTCGCAACAAATCCTTGCTTATCTCCACTTTAATTATTCTAATAGAACCCAGGCTTAAGTACCATGTTCCATGACAGGGAGGACATGGAATGAAAAGATAGTAAATATCTGAGAATAAGATAGCATAAAATAAGATAAAAATTGAAGTAAATATATTTTGCAGAATAAGAAAACCAGAAAAAACAGTCAGAAACTAAAAACGTACCAGGCATATACAGGAGTGTTTTGGCAAAAGGTCATTTTCAGTGACAGACTGTGCAACTTCTTTTTCCTCAGTCCTCACTACAAACTTTTCTACATAAAAGTCTGCTAAAGAAAAATCTTGAATCTTGAAGCAGATCCACCGGCATGACGTCTGGTTTTGTCTGGTCAGGAACAGTGGTGGTGATACTTCTCAACTGTGGTCCGCTATGTGACAGTCCAACTGCCTGGTTTTTGTTTGTTTTGTTTTTTTTCTTTTAATGAAGAGTTAAATAATTGACTTTCCTGAATCATTTTCAGAACAAAAGGAAGAAATTCTTTTGCTCAACCATGCCAAAATGAAAAGGTTTCTCCAACACAGCACACTTAGGAGGCTGCTACTTACCTTTTCTGTGTTTTAAAAGGTATAGCATCCTCCCACATCTGTTTTCTTTCTAAATATTTAGGTCATGAGAAAGGTTTATGATGTGCTGCAAATGATTGCCTTCACTGTGCTGCTGGCCCTGTTTTTTGCTACTTAGTGATTATAAAAAGCCTACTGTAACTCGATGAGAACTATATATAACTTCTAATGTTGGTAGAGTGTTGGGGGAAGAAAAGGAGGACTGTTGCATATTTACAAGCTGCAGGAAACAGAAAAAAATATGCAAGTGCAAGGCATAATACACGGCAGTAGTATTTCCTGAAAACTGTTGGCTCATACCACGAGACTTGTAATTGTAACTACCTTCCTGCCTACTTTCTTGGGACACTACAGCTGTTTGTTTCATTAGTCTGCTTCTGCACAGGGAAGGCCCAGTTGCAGATATCACCCATCTGGACTGTGCAAAGTATCACTTAGAGATATAAACTGTCATCCATCAGGTATCCAAGAAAAAGTATGTAAGGAGCAAAGGAAAAAAGAAGCAAGAAAGTATTGACCCTGTTCAGCAACTTTGAAAAATAGTCAAACTAGGAGGGACATAAAGATCAGTGCTCCAGTGGCTAACTCATGGTACTCCTCAGTGTCCAAAAAGAGTTAACAAAGCAGCAAATGTGAGAACACACCCTCCCTGAGTACTTTTCTTCAGTGTAAGTAGTTTTATATCCCACTTGCATTTGCGGCTGAAGGTAAGTAGGACAATAATACTCAGCACAGAAAAAAAGATGGAGCCAAAGTCAGAAAAGCCCAGCAAAAGGCTCCGAGATGATGCACTTGATCAGCAATGAGCACTCAGCTCCTGCATTCTTTCAAGATTTTAACCTTAAATTCATTTTACTTCTTGTTCTTCTACCATTCCCACCCTCAAAGGACTGAGCAGGATCGGTGTGGTGGGTAGAAATTACCCCCAAAATAAAATCACCAGACTACCTCAGAAGCTTTGGAAGCAAAGTGAAGCTATTTACAAGCAAGGTAAAATCTAAAAGCATGAAATACAATGTATATGTACAAAACATATTTACATATATTTAGAATTATTTACAATTCAGAAATAACACAAAAACCTCTCAAATTGTTCCCCCAACCCTCTGGACAAAGGAACAAGAGAATAGCTCTCCCCTCAGTGAGAAATCAGGCCTCACTGTTGCAATCTACTTAGCCACAAACAAAAGTCTCAGACACTCAGCCAAGGTCAGCAAAGCCATGCACAGGGACTAGCCAGCAGTCAGAGCAAAGATAATAGAAAGGGAAGAACAATTTGTGCAGCAGATTTTATACTAAGTAACAATCCAATGGAATGATGTAGACATACCTATTATTTTTCTTTTGTATCCAATACATTATTTTGTTTACTTTTTTTTTTTTTTTTTTTTTTTTATTTAACATCTTTGGAATTTTCCTATTTCTTGTTTATAATTAAGACACTAAGCTAAATAATTAGTTTTAAACCACCACAGTCAGCGAATTTCAGAGGAAATGTCCAGATTGGGACAGGGAGTGACAGTGAAACAGCTAGATGGGATTTCAGGAAACAGTTTGAAAACAAGCATGAGCGAAACCTACAGAGTATGTATATGATTTATATAGTAATTTCATCCTCATCTTTGTTTACACTGATGAGCTGCAAACTTGTCCTAATATCCTGCCTTTTCATAGAAGCAGATACTGTTGCTATTGACAAAGAGTATATCTGCCAATTAATCTCTATGCATTGAGGACAGACTGCCTCATACTTGTCTGAACTTTTACTTTCAGTGTCAAGCTCAGAAAGCAAAAGACAGGATTTCGCAGGCTTGAAGCTGCCTCTGAACACACTAGATTGATGCTGCAAATCTGAAGGAGGGAGAGGTAGTGAAGGAAAGGGAGAGACATGCCTAGTGATCATTGAACAAGCCTCTGAAAATATCATCTGTAGTAAGAGAATGTATTTCTCCTTTCCCACACAACGGTGCATTATAATAACTCACAAGTCTCTTAATGCCATGAAATATATGAAAGAAAGCACTATCTGTGGTTTGCTTGCTGGTTTTCCTCACAAAACACTGGGCTGGTTTGAGGCTAACTGGAATATTTTAATGAGAGAAATTAGATCATTGGTTGTAAAAAAGAAAATAATGATGAGGTCTATATCATTCATTGGTTGTGAAAAAAGAAAATAATGATGAGGTCTATATCATTCATTTGTTTGCTGAGAAGGATAAAAAGCTAAAACATAAACAATCACTCCCACTTGGGGCTGTGTCACTGGATCTAATCATTTCCTCTTAACTCCAATCTGCTCTAATATCTCTCTCTAATAATCTTGGCTAACAACTAACACGTAAGCTTTGATGGCTTTTGGGGTTTTGTTTGCTTGCCTGAGATAACAGAGGGAGAAGGAGGGGGTAGTTGTGAGCCCTTCTGGCAGTTTCCTTTGTCTTGGGGGGAGTTTGGATTTCTGTGTTATTTCTAATTTATTATTGTAAATACTTGTAAATATATTGTGTATATATGCTTGTAAATTTTGATATGCTGTAAATTTAGCTTCATTTTACTTCCAAACTGTCTGAGCTAGTCTGGTAAATTTTAAATACCGGGGAGGAAAAGTTCCTAACTCATGTCAAACACCTAAGAGAATATTAAGATATAGCAGATAGAGAAAACTAACAATAGCATATACAAATCAATGTGACTCATGGTTTAAGCACAAACTGGACGTTTTCTTCCAGTTCAAATGTTCATAGCACGTTTTCCCAGAACATAGTACTACTTAATTCCCTTGCTGCTGGAATCCAACCACCAAGCTGCAGATGAGAAAATCTCTAACAGAACCGCATTCACCACTTCTGAGTTTTTAGGCCTCAATGATTTGAATTCCTCCTATGAATCCTGGGATGTCTAGACCATGCTACTGAATTCTAACAAAATATTTGCTTCCTAACTCAAAGTGAAAATTAATGCAAAAAGCACATAGTATACCAACGCAGGCCATGATGTGAAAACGAACAGATTGTCTGTGTCAGCAGTCCGAAAATAGTTGTACCACTCCTACTCTGTAGTTTTGTTAACCCCTGAAGGTTTATAGGAATGGATGCACTCCACCAGCAAAATCTTAAATAACACAGACAGGTTGGGCCCCACTAGCACTGCTCCAGAATGAGTCTTTCCAGGCAGGTCACATAGTAACATCAGGCACATTCGAACTCAAAAGATAACATTGCAAGTTATCTCTTCCACTAGCACTCTTCAAGTCAGGCACTTCCTATCTCAGGCATACAAGTTAGGAAATTGATATGCTACTACAGCACTACTTTATCTCATCCTATTTTAAAGATAAAATCATTTTTCTCTCAGAGCCTGCTGAAGAGTTAAAGAACAAAGGGCAACAGTGGAAGGATATTACATATTGTGTGCATATATGAATGTGTATGTTCATTGTATGCTTTTTTCCTTCTCTTGGTGATATTTACTATAAGCAATTCTGTTGAGTAGTTCCACTGGAAGATCAGTCTTCCTGGGATTCTGCACCATGCCCTTTACTTACAAGCCTTACAACCTGCTAAATCTTCATAGTACCTCTGGGAGAATTCTGTTCTATTGTATGACTCTCTCAGTCAGCCTCCTCAGAGGAGAAAATGGAAGAGAACCGGTGGTAACCTGAGGAAATGGGAAGTTCTGCCCTGAGATATTTTAACATTCAAAAGAAAGAGACCTTCTAACTTTAGAGGAAAATAAGGTAATATTTCAGGCAAGTCAGAACTTCTGACAAATTCTGTTTTGGGAGAAGTAAAACAGAATTTTGTGGGTTGATGCCAATTTATCTGTAATTTTCCTCTAACACGAGATATTACAGACAAGAGCAAGGTACCAGAGTTTCAACACACCAGCTCTTCAGCTCCTCAGCTTTCAAATTCCATTATCTTGTTGGCTAAAATGCCACAGGTGGGAGGCATTAAGGTATTGAGACTTCCCATTTTTGCAGCAGCACTACAGAAACCTGCCTGGAATCTCACGTTTCGTGCTCTTTAAGCCTATAAAAGTGAAATTATCCAGAACTATTCAAAGAGCAGCTGTGAAAATTCAAGTTGATTGCTTCCCAATGGTAAAGATAGAGGAATTGGCAATGCTTAGCAGGAAGAGCATTTTGCATCATATACCACCGCAAACAAAATGTATCCTACTAAATTTAAACTGAAATGTAAATATTTGATCTCTCACTCTATCAGAGATCTCACAGCTCTCCATTAATCTCACAGGGGGAAAAAAATGTTTTCTTCCTTCTTTGGTACTCTCATGAGTTTCCTGTAACTGTGTGAGCAACTCCATTGGGGATTCCATCAAAACATTTGGTGCCAGTGGGACACTCAGACTGGGGAGTGCAGAGCCCTTACCTACATACTCATCCCCCTTACCCTCTCATTCCTTTTCCAAAGTGGTAGTAGACTTTTCAATTGGAATATGGTGACACCTTATGGAAGTCAAATTTTCCAAATAACTACAAAACTGAAAAGTCAGGAAATACTTGAATCAGATGAATGTAGCTTAGGCAAAGTCCTCACTGATAAACGCAGAGCTGAAGGCAGGAGAAAGTGTGAGAAAACAGGCAAAACATGTTACTACCAACAGAGAGATGGTCTTAACAATAATGGTACCAGGAACTCAGCAGCGAGATGACGTTTTAACAAATTGTGACTGCCCTGGAAATAAAACATGTAAGTGTCTCTTTCAGAGAGTTCAGAAAACTGTAAGACCTTAGTTTTCACCATGATTTCTGAAGCCTTTTTGATCAGAAAAAAAATAATAATTCAACAACTGTGTAGAGAAACAACTGTGTTTCTCACTATAGCTGTACTTCTTGGCTAGCATCAGCCACAATCTAGCCATTTCTGTAACTTTTGCAGAGGGAACAAAGAGGCCAGAGCACACCAGAGGACACTCTGGCTATTGCTGCCACAGGCAGACTCAAAAGGGGAAGATGTCAGTTCAGAGAAAAGAATAACTGAATGCATCCAGCTCCTATTTAACCAAATTCCTCTCATCAAACCAACCCAGATAAATTTCAAGTGGTATTTGAAAAACTTTCCAGGTTTTCCAAAATATTAGCACACATCAGATCTTCTATCAGCTACAGTGAATTAAGGTAAAATAAATGAACCAGGCATGGTGCCATAAGACTTCTTTGTGAAGATGCATTGCCTCTGTATGATTATAAAACCCTCCAAAAATGCGAATATGAAGGATGTTGCTGCTGCAGTGGATGATTCCTAAATAAATGCAACACACATTGCTGTTCTTTTACAATAACCTCTCCGCTTCTGCAGCTTTTGTTGTCATAGTTTTTGATGATGGTGGTGGTGTGTCCATCAGATGCCTTTTGTTCCAGTGGTTGCCAGAAGAAATACAAGGGATGGATTTTTACTGAAGAGCATACGTAACCATCACAGACAGGGCAAGTACAGCCTCTGGATACAAAGCATATAGTCAGTCAGTTGTTTGTATTCTCAGTTTCTTGTTTATCTTTCAGTTTTTTATCTTCCAGTTTCTTGTTTATCTTTCAGTTTCACGTTTGTTTTTCAGTTTCTTGTTTATCTTTCAGTTTCTTTGTGTTACAGGCATCATTGAAAGCTCTGTCACTGTGCATGCAGCAAGCTGCAACACAGAAGTATTAAATATTCCCACAAAGTACATGAAAGCATAAATGGTGATCCCCTTTCAAAAGTGAAAAGTGTTAAATCCTCCCTTTTTCTTGCCTTTCTTTTTCTCTCCGGTATGTAACCTCTCTGCAGTAACTGACACTGAAAATTAAGGCTGAGATTGGATGCAACAACACTAAAGAGTGGCTGGAAAGGTGATTTAAAATATCAGATGGTACAGCTCCTTTCACCAGGCATGGCTGCTCAGTGGATTTGCTTACATCATTTTCATTGAAAAAGTAACCCATAGTCATTCAGCTGAATCTGTAGCTTCTCTCTGAGAAACTTTTCTGTCATAGTTTAACTCACCACTGAGTTTTCTTCACTATTTCTGTGTCTTCATTATAAGCTCTTCCCACAAAACCACAGCTAGTCTTTCTTCCTTCTAACTACTTTTCTCATAGTTTTTCTCACACTGGTCTCCATTTCTGGCTTTTGCCAACAAAACATTCTTCAGTTTGTGAAAACTTTCACCTCATCTCTAGTCTGCTATCAGTTTATAGTCAAAAATTCCTCATAAGGTTTTACTAAGCACAATGTGGCTCCAAAGTGAAACGTGTATGCTCACAAGCATAGGGGAATACAGTAAGAAAATGCACGGCAAAGACAGAGGTACTTAACACCTTCTTTGCCTCAGTCTTCAATAGCGAGACAGGTTGTCTCCAGGACAAGTGGCCTCCTGAACTGGCAGATGGAGCCAGGGACCAGTATAGTCCTCCTGTAAGCCAGGAGGAAGCAGTAAGGGACCTGCTAAGCCACACAGATCCTCACAAGTCCATGGGACCAGATGGGATCCATCCTAGAGTGCTGAGAGAGCTGGCAGATGAGCTAGCCTGCAGACTGGAAGTTGGCCAACATGATGCCCATCCACAAGAAAGGCCAGAAGGAGGAACCAGGAAATCACAGACCTGTCAGTCTGACCTCAGCGCCAGGCAAGGTTATGTAACAGGTTGTCACAAAGCACCTACAGGATGGCCAAGGCATCAGGCCCCGCCAGCATGGGTTTAGGAAGGGCAGGTCCTGCCTGACCAACCTGATCTCCTTTTATGATCAGGTTACCCTCCTGGTGAGTGAGAGGAAGGCTGTGGATATAGTCTACCTGGACTTCAGCAAAGCCTTTGACACTGTCTGCCACAACGAGCTCCTGGCAAAGCTGGCATCTTGTGTCTTGGACAGATTCACTCTGATATGGGTCAAGAACTGTCTGGAGGGCCACGCCCAGAGAGTGATGGTGAATGGTGCCACATCCAGTTGGCAGCTGTCACTAGTGGTGTCCCCCAGGGAGCAGTGCTGGCCCAATCCTGTTCGATGTCTTTGCTGATGATCTGGACCAGGGAATTGAGTCCAGCATCAGTAAGTCTGCAGATGACACCAAGTTAGGAGCAGGTGTTGATCTGTTAGAGGATAGGAAGGCCCTGCAGAGGGACCTGGACAGGCTGGATAGGTGGGCAGAGGCCAATGGAATGAGATTCAACAAGGTGAATGTTCCACACTTTGGGTTCTACACTTTGGCCGCAACCCCAAGCAGTGCTACAGGGTGGGGACAGAGTGTCTGGAGAGCAGCCAGGCAGAGAGGGACCTGAGCGGACTGGTAGATAATAGCTGAACATGAGCCAGCAGTGTGCCCAGGTGGGCAGGAGAGCCAATGGCATCCTGGCCTGGATCAGGAACGGTGTGGCCAGTAGCACAAGAGAGGTTTTTCTGCCCCTGGACTCAGCAATGATCAGGCCACACCTTGAGTACTGTGTCCAGTTCTGGGCCCCTCAATTCAAGAGAGATGTTGAGGTACTGGAAGGTGTCCAGAGAAAAGAGACAAAGCTGGTGAGGGGCCTGGAGCACAGCCCTGTGAGGAGGGGCTGAGGGAGCTGGGGATGTTTAGCCTGGAGAAGAGGAGGTTCAGGGGTGACCTCATTGCTGTCTGAAATTACCTGAAAGGAGGTTGTAGCCAGGTGGGAGTTGGTCTCTTCTCCCAGGCAACAAGCAACAGAACAAGGGGACGTATAAGCTGGATATTAGGAGAAAGTTCTTCACAGAGAGAGTGATTGGCATTGAAATGGGCTGCCCAGAGAGGTGGTGGAGTTGCCGTCCCTGGAAGTGTTCAAGAAAAGTCTGGATGTGGCACTTAGTGCCATGGTCTAGTTGATGGGATAGGGCTGGGTAGTAAGTTTGACTGAATGATCTTGGAAGTCTCTTCCAACATGGTTGATTCTGTGATTCTAAGCATGAACACTCATGGAGGCTCTGTGGGAAGTGGATTTAAAGACCACATAGCAATTTTGATGACAGCAGAGACAGATTTATCCACATGGGACACGTTCTTTCAGGGCAAAGGCTATGCAAGACAAACCTCCTACATCCTTCTGTTTGCAGTCGTATTACTATGAAACATGATGAACTGTCAGAAATGCACTGAGCACAAGCATTGTAAAGCAAACAGTGCAGACTGCACTAAGATACACTCTTGTTCCATATCAGAAAACAAGGGCATTCTAAACAGTTATTGTAAATCATGGGGGTTTGCAGCAAGCATTTACTCCACATTTTGAATTCATTCATGGTATTTGTGCACATCCTTATCAACTAGCTGGAGGGCAAATTCTGAGGACATAAGTCACAGAACCAGAACTGCATTCTTTTTGATAGCTTTAATTTGGAACTAAATTGCTATTTTACATTAATTTTTTTTTAACCTCCTTCTCAATTCAAAATAGCTTAACTAATATCCTTGCAAATTTAATTTATTTTTTCAGTGGTTACTGCAGGGAGAGCTCCCCATGCCAACACTTCCATATTATGCAGGCTGATAAAGGAACAAAAAAAGTGTGCATGGTGTACTTCTTATTCACTCAGCGATGGGTTGACATGCAGACAGTAACTAGTGAGATTATACAGTTTCCATAGTGACTGTCTCATTGAAATTATCTATTTCTGGAATTCCATCAAAGATCACAAGTGTGGTTAGGATGGAAGTACTCTGTGATCAGGGTCAGCCATCAGCTAAGCAGCAAGCAACAGAATTCATTTCTCCAGGAGAATTTTTGAGAATGTTAAACCACCTTGCAAATGAGAGGAATATACCAAAATGTGCCCTGATTTATATTTTAGTCCCATTTTTACTGGTTAGTATTATTGAGCTTATCAAACTATGTTTTAAATTTTTATGAATGTATCATGTCAACTGTGTGCAGTTCTGGAGCCCTCAGCACAGGAAGAACATGGAAGTGTTGGAACGGGTCCAGAGGAGGGCCACGAAGATGATCAGAGGGCTGGAGCTGCTCTCCTATGAGGACAGACTGAGAGAGTTGGGGCTCTTCAGCCTGGAGAAGAGAAGGTTTCGAGGGGACCTGATAGTAGCCTTCCAGTATCTGAAGGGGGCCTACAGGAAGGCTGGGGAGGGATTATTTACAAGGTCTTGCAATGACAGGACAAGGGGCAATGGATTTAAACTGGTAGAGGGGAGATTTAGACTAGATATTAAGAGAAAGTTCTTTCCAGTGAGGGTGGTGAGACACTGAAACAGGTTGCCTAGGGAGGTTGTGGCTGCTCCCTCCCTGGAGGTGTTCAAGGCCAGGTTGGACAAGGCTTTGAGAGACCTGTTCTAGTGGGAGGTGTCCCTGCCTATGGTAGGGGGTTGGAACTAGATGATCCTTGAGGTCCCTTCCAACTTTACCATTCTATGATTCTATGTCATTCTGTGACCATTCATAAAAAGCGCTTTTCACTCTCAGAAGTTACAAAGGAAAGCATTAACCTGTATGTTGTAGGATTGCCGACAAAACTGTGGTAACATATTCTAAGCAAAAGTTTAGTTTTCTGAAAGGCAACCACTGAACCTTGCTCAACAAGATCTATAAGCTGCTATACTGTATATGACCCACACTTCAACAACTCACCTGAACATATGTAATAACATTTTCTAAAGTCATTACTTAGTCAAATTTCACCCAGAAGGTGAGAATACAGAAAAGGATGAATTTACTACATCTTTGTGACATTTCATTAGGAATTCTGTTCCCAGAAGCTCCAGCCCTTTCCCTGATGCAAGCCAGATCATGTAAAAAAGAGATTCCACAGTAACTCTCACAAAACATCCACTCTTTTCCACCACAGAAATAGCACACATATCAGAACAGCCTAAAAACTGAGTGCAGAACACTCTTGAGTTAATTTTCACCGGTGCTAAAAATCTATACTTCATTACATTTCCTCTAAAATCAGAAAAGTATATGACAAACTGAAGAGATTCTAACTCTTGGTACATGTAAAATACCATTGATGGTCCAGCTAATGAACCTTAATATCATTTTTCAATCACTGATGTGTTTAACTACAGAGAAATACCTTAAACCCAGTGAGTCCTGTGCTGCTTCTCTTCCTCTACATTACCTTCAACAACAGCTTTTGGATGCCCACTTATTTTGCATTGTACTGAGACAGCAATACTCTTTCACATACAATGCAACTCCTTTCACATCTTTACAAGGATTTGGAATCATAGACAGAACTGCTGCACAAGAACATCATTGCTTCCTTATGTATTACCTCTCTAGGCAACATGCTGAATACCTTCTCGGAAAAGAGAAGTTTGAGAGGAGATCTCATCAATGTCTATAAATATCTGAAGGGTGGGTATCAAGCGGATGGGGACAATCTCTTTTCAGTGGTCTGCAGTAATAAGACAATGAGCAACAAGTACAAACTTGAACATAGAAGGTTTCACCTCAACATGTGGAGAAAGTTCTTTATAGTGAGGGCTACAGTGCACTGGAAGGGGCTGCCCAGAGAGGCTGTGGAGACTCCTTCTGGAGACAAAAAACCCACCTGGATACATCCCTGTGTGGACTACCTTAGGTGATTCTGCTTTTGGCATGGGATTTGGACTCAGTCTCTGGAAGTCCCTTCCAGCCTGTAAAGTTCTGTGATTCTCATTTCGACATATTTTACATCAGAAGCAGTTCATGTGCTTCATCTACTTGTAACGCAGGAAGATGGAGCTTTGCTCAAAAGGGAAGGTATGTTGCCTTGCTATGGCAGCAGAGTTATCAGCAACAATGACCAAATTCTGAAACTATGCCACATTTTCTATCTAGCAGTAAATTTTTGTATAAGGATGCCTATGGAGACACACATTTGCTTAAATAAAAAGAAAAAAAAAAGAAAAAAGTCTTAATAGACTTTCTAATTCAGGATTGAACTCATTTCCCCATGATTACAATAAAACTCAATGAAATAAATAGGAATGCACACTAGAAATAAATATAATTGCTTATATTTTTAAATTTGTATTGGCCTAACCCCATGCTCACCACTTCCTACTGAAGCCATTTTGATTAGCGTGCTAGTTCTGTGACAAGCTTTCTCAACATTTTAATTCAATCCTAACTAACAAAAGAGGAAGCTAATAAAATTATGTTAGGATTTTATACAGAGGCAGTGATCTTAACATGCAGTAAAATTTGAGAATAGTTGTAAAGGTACTTACCAATCAGATACTAGGTTATGTAATTAATGTACAATAAACCAAATAAATGATGTGCCACTGGAAGACTCCTCAGTGAAGAACATAAAGGAATAGTAGGGGGAAAAAAGCGGAGAAAAATCCCTGAACTCCCACTTTGTATGGTTCTGCAGACAAAAATCTCCTGTCTCTTTAGCTCACCTTTGGCTAGTGATCTCTGTTCTGTTGCATCCAGACCTAAAAAAGAGTTTGGCGATCCACCAGTGGGTTTGGAACACTGGACCTCCTGGCTTTCTGCTGCTTCTCCACAGTCCGCTTCTGGTAGCTCATCAGAGTGAATCTGTACGCAGAAAGTTAAAGGCTGATCACCCTCTTCTGTGGCAGAGGTGTTAACTAGGTCAAGCCAGGACTGCCCTTTGGAATTAGCTACTTTGGACACCAAGGAAGAGGATGATTCTTGGGAATTGAAAGTGCTTTCAGGGGAGGAGAGAGAACAAGACGCTTCACTTGACAGAGTCGAGATGAAAGAAGGCTTCTGTTGATCCTGCTTTCCAGAAACAAATGAGGGAGAGGGAGGGAAAAGAGAAATTATTCCCAAGTTATTCTTGTTCCTAGGTTCTACATCTGAAATACTGACTAACCAGAAATTGATGTAATTTGACTAGTCATCCGCCTATACAAACCTGAAGTATTCCATCAAATCTCCTACAGAGCACTAACTTCAGAAACTAAGCCACAAGGGAGCCAGAAGTAAAAAAAATAGATTAAAATCTGGTAATGCCTAGAAGTAAAAGTTGACCAACAAACAAGCAAAAAAAAGTGTTAAATGTAGCCTTACAAGCTAGGTCTCACCATCTCATTCACTCTATACACTCCCTTCCCTTTATAGGTCTACACCAGTCGCAGAAAAGAAACTGAATTAACCATTGAACATAGAGTTGTCTTGAAGCATTCAATGAATCCACCAAAGCCACTGTGACTGTTCCATTCAAGGGACTAATAGTTTACTAAGGTAAGAGGGATAATGGGTAATATGATGGAAAGTTAATAATGGAACAAGCAAAGAGTCATGGGGCAGAGAGCAAGAACAAGAAATTGGTACAAGATTTATGCTGCAGTTCATCTGCTAAGATTCATTCTTTAGCACATGAATCTAAAAAGAGACCCAAACTTCACTAGAAACTGATCAGAAATCATTAAGAGACACTAATGCCCTCCATACTGTTTTTGTTACATTGCTTCAATGAGAATACATACAACCAGAGTAGTCTCAGACACATCTAACTGTCATAAATAGAAGGAAATAAAAGCTGAGAGAAAAATCAGAGTTTTGAAAGGTATGTAGCATCCTAGGCAAGCACATGGGTGCCAGTTCTTCATCTGCAGTAGGCATTTACATCAATTGAGTCATACTGTTATCTGGTCACCAGAAGCAAATCACACAAGAAGAGCTAGAACTAGTCTGCTTCCTAGGCACCAATCACAACTGGAAAGATAACCCAAAGAAGTCAAACACACAAGGAATGCATACACAAACACACAAATGTACATAAAAATACCCAGAGGAGGATTAACTGACAGTAATAAATAAAAGAAGACAGTGGAAGACAAAGATTTATAGTGAAGCTCTTAGCAACTATCAGAAATTCTGATTAGACCATCATGATATGAAATCCAGATTTAATTTATCTGCTACTGCAGAAATTTACTTCTCCTGCAAATCATGCACTTCCGGTCCATGCCAGAATCACAATAATAGACTTGATGGACTACAATTCTGGGAATTTCATGTTCTTACTATACAGGTAGAATACTTGTAGAATACAGACTTGGATAAGGATTAGAAGAGAAGATAACTTGACCAGAATATTGAAAATTACTAAGAAGGTAAAACTTGTGAAGTTGGACAACAGAAATCTGGATGAGCTGCAAATGCAATAAAGGGATTAGCCTGAAATACTTATTTCTAACCTGACAAACGAGAAATAAGATGTTTTCATATGACACAAACCAAGAGTGAAAAGTTTTTGGATTATGTTATAGAAACTTGCTCAATTCAGTGTTACTGTAATGTATATTACTTCCTTTTTACACGCAAAAGTGCATTTGACTTCTGTGCTTCTAATCTAGCTGTATCACATAGATATTAGCCAGTTCAGAAAATAAGGATCAATATCAGATTGTGAGACACCATTTGTTAGTAGAATTTTCTTCACTTTTGTAAATTTTCGAAGCTATTACTCCAAGACTGTTCCAGATCCTTCAAAATCAGACTTAATTACTATTCCTGTTACGAGAAGTGCAACATTATGCTTCAGGTGCACCTTAAAACAGAGGACACGGGGATGTTGTCATACGCTATGTGTATGAGTAATAAAATGCCCATGACAATACATGTGACCTGAACCATTTAACCTAGGAGCTCCTGTCACAAAGACAAGTTACCAAAGATTTTGAATAACCAAGCAGAACAACAAGGCAGATAAAGCTCCCACACACATTGTTTGAATGGTCTGAATTCAATTGTTCAAAGACAGGAGACAAAGACATTAGATCTCACCTTTATTCTTAGGGTATTTATCCATGCAAAAGAAAGAGTCATTGAAAGGAAAACTGTGCTTCACTGAGTAATGTATATTTTTGTTTTCATTTTCATTGTGTGTTAAACAAAAAAAAAAAAAAAAAGTGGGTGAGAATAAAGATGAGTACCAGAATATGTTTCTTTTCCTCTACATATGTGTCGTGGGTTTTTTTACATTTGGCATGACAAATGTTTTCCTAACTTACTGGAGTGGTTCCTTTGGAAGCTTTGCTATTATCTGTATAATAAATTTTCCAGCTGGGGACATTTTTCAAAGCATATGCTTGAGCCAGCAGATCATAAGAATTCCACTGGAGATCAATGAGTCTCTAGGCATTTTTTCTAGAGAAAAATTATAACCATGAAATACCTTACCTGCTCTTTTGGGACTGATGAAATCTATTGTCTTAGCATAGTTGCTGGGTTTTGAACTGTAAATCCATCCATGTATAAAGAAATTAATGCAGATGGTCAGTTTAACTTTTGTCCTACATATGTTTAATTTTACTTGTTCTTCGCTCACTATTTTTCTTCAACAGTATCCAAGCATATGCATAAACACAGAAATCTCATTCTCTTTTTTTTTTTTTTTTTTTTTTTTTTTTTTTTTTTTAAATTTTAAAATGCTTTCAGTTAGCAGGAAAGAGAAAGGCAAATGAAAAATTTGTGCTGGAAGTACACCTCCTCTAACACATAACAGAGCCTGAACCTGGGTAGCTATTAGCTTCCATACTAGGTTTTTCAGTCCAGAGTTCATCTCAAGAAATTTGGAGGTCTTTCTTATTAAGACAGTATTGTTTTTGTTTTGAAAGATGTCTCCTAATTTTGATTTTGCAAAATCTCTTTGAAACTCAGGAGGAAGAAGTGCAACTTTAAATACATGCATACATACATACACAATAAATAAATAAAAATATAAACATTTTTTAAAATAATAAAATAAATAAACCCCAGTCAATGCCTGTGTCATTGTTGGTGCTAGGATGGGTGTTAGGGATGAGTATTTCTTGCAGTCGCAATCTGAAAAGATTCAAGAAGGCTGTCCAAAAGTGCTCCTCTGCCCACAGAGAATCAATCAAAATCCATCCCATGTTGGATGAACTTGTTCCAAAACTTGGTTCAGAAACTCAGCACTGAAGAAATAGGCAGCAAGTACTGTTTAACCAGCTTTCCCTGAGACAACCAAGAACTCTGCTCCTAGAATTGACTTTCCAGTAGAAGCTGTGCTTCCCCGATCCTTCCAGTGGTTTTCTAGCTCGACTAATTGTCCAGAAGGGAAAGGGACATTAAATCAGGTATTTAAAAAACTGGCTTGCAGTCAAACACATCTGTGCTGATACCTTACAGTTCCCACCCACCATGCAAGCAAGCTAAGCACAGGGAGACCCATGGCAGCTGGAGCATATTCCAGTGACCATTTCTAATTTGACAAGGTAACAGCTTTTCTCAGAAGACACTAACCTTTGTCCACAGGGTAAGGGATTTTAAATTGTGGATGAGTAGAAGAGAAATCAGCTAGGAGAGGGAAATGCCAGAGTGAGGATAATCTTCAAGGGAAAGACTGAGGAACTAAGACATGCTTGGCACCTGCACTATAGCCTGTATCCTATGTATCCCCTCATAAAACGTGGAGGTCAGCACTCAAGAAGAACATACGGGAAGGAGACAACTGGAGATTTCCTCTGCAGCAACAGATTGACAGCCAGCAGGAAGCCAGAAAAACAGAAAACTAAAAAACAGCATCTGTTTAGAACTCATCATCTGGAAAAATGCAGGCACAGACTTAGAGGTGAGCAGATGGAAAAGACATCTACAACCTCTTAAAGGACAAGCTAAGCTAGTGAGGTATAAAATTCAAGATGCTTCATTATCAGGCCTCTGCCCAGAATAACTCTTGTAGACATCTTGCCAAGGTTTCTATTTTCTTCAGTATTTATATCCAGTCAACCACGTTTATCTTCTAGTTAATACAGGCAATAAAGAATTATGTTTTACACAGCAGTGAAAATCAGGCAGCAGAGTGATGAGTTGTTTTACAGTGACTAACCTTACACAACTGTTTCAGGAGAGAAAGTGAGGACTGACTTAATCTGGCTGAAACAGAAGGGGCCAAGTGGGTGACAGTGTGACTTACATTCTCTGCTTTATGCAAGAAAATTAAAGATTGACAGACAACCTTGTGCATGACATCTTTTTATTGTCTCTGATGGCACAAGCTCTTTTGTATAGCTCAAATCTGCTCATGCTTCATTGCCTCAGTGCTCACCCTAGCTTCTTTCTGTCACTTCAGTGTGTCATACAGGAAGTGGTACCACACCAGTGAGGCAGTGGACACTCAGTTCCATGATGTGCAATGGAATGATTTGGTACTGAGCGTATCATTGCATTAGCTATCAATATTAACTTTCGGCTGCAAAAGGGGAAGGCTTGAACTCGGTATTCCTTATTTCAGCTACATTATCATTCAAACTAGATAACTCATTTCTCAACACAGAAATAAGTAAACCTCATGTCTTAAAGTGCATATAGAAGCAGATGAGATCATTGGAAAAAACAATAATATAGAAACAAGACAAATAGGGCGATAAGTGGCTAATAATTAGGTTAGTCAATTTGATTAGATAAAATTATGCATAAGTCTTATTCTAATTTATGAAATGAGGTGAAGCAGGAAAGAGTACTTTGGGCAAATATGCTACAGTAAGAAAGAAAAATAGCAGAGATTTTAAGAGGATGACTTTTAAAAAAAAATTTTTTAATAGTCTATTTTCCAGAAGAAGAGGAAAAGAACTAATTTTATCACTGTAAAAAGAGGCCTCTTCCCCCTCACTTCATTGTCACAAGGCAGCCTCAAATTCAACAGTCTTAAGAATGACCCAAATAAATACAAATCCGTTGGATGACGCTACTGGGGTCATGAAAAGAAAGACTTGGGATTTATTAAAATACATATATTAAAAACTAAGTTATGACAGTGTGTTGAAAGCATTGTACAGAACAAACATAGCATGTGTATGAGATAGAGTGAATCCACTGTTCCTTTACAGAGCAAGGCTTCCAGCAGCGCAGGCTGCAATAACTCCGTGCTCTGCCACAGGACAGGGGTAGTAATATATCCTTATTTCACAGGCACTCAGGGTAAACATTTTCAGCCATTGTTTTAGACTATTCCTCAAAGGTCTACCACCTCAGGAAAATTTTGTTTTGATTGGTCAGCAACAAGAAACAAGCTAATTGCTGTAACACTTACCAAAGGAGGAGGTGGTGGCTGGACTGTATAGGGAGGTGGCGGTGTGTCTGTTATTTCCGGATCATCGTGTTCACTTTCACTGTAGCATTCTGAGGCAGACATGGAAAATAAGCAAAACCAAAGCATTAGACCAACACTCATTTTTTCCTTGCAATGCTACAGTAACCAAAGATCACCAAGTAGAATGCTGTGGTCTGAGTACCACACTGTAACAAATCAGTGTCTTCTACCATTACTTGTAATGGTACACTACTTCATGGCAACATTTTTCCTTTCGGTGGGAAAAAAAAAAAAAAAAAAAAAAAAAAAAAAAGTGTTAATTTCCTTTGGCAGGAAACACTAGATAGCACTGCTCTAGAGAGCTTCACAAATAGCTTCCGGGATGCATTTTCCCCCTTCATTTACAACCTTTACAAGAAAGACTGTATCATTTATTGTCTACACTAGCGAGACCTGTTGCAAGTCGCAGCTGCTGTCCCTTAATCTCTGTAACTAATAAGTTTTCCTCAAGTTAACAATAGACAATGGCATTTTGGATGCCATTTTTGGGAAAAGATTGTTCACATGGCGTTTTGGGTACCATAGAGCAGCCTCATGAGAAATTTTTGTCACCATGTGGTAACTCATATAAGCATGCCATGCAGTATAGCAGTACCGTGGGGCCCCTTCCCTGGAGATATTCAAAGTGAGACTTAATGACACTCTGGGCAATCTGTTCTAGTTGAAGATGTCCCTGTTGACTCCAGGGCAGGGGGTTGGACTAAATGATTTTTGAAGGTCCCTTCCAGCCTGGACTATTCTGTGATTCTATGAGCAGAGCTACTTCTAAATCTAAACACAGAGCTCTAAGACTATATGCCTCTTCTTTTCTTTTCTTTTTTTTTTTTTAATAAAAAGCAAACTGGTAGAGACTGAGTATCCCTTCCCATGTAACAAAGAACCAGACATGTTTTGTTTCTTTCAGCTACCTGTCTAGCAGGCAAAAGCATTTTCTTAGATGCTTTTTAAAAGTAGATTAAATGAAGTGATAATCATTGATAAAGCGAGACACATGAAAGGAAAAGTAGTTGCTATTTCCTATTCCCAGGACCTGGCTGTAACCACTGGCCATGATCACTTTCCTCTACTAAAGCTCCCAGGACATGTCAGCCTTTCATATCCAACCCTTGTAGGAGCAAGTGCTTGCATCCTGCCCTTGCACCACGTGTGAAGGGTGACTGCACCCAACCCCCAACTGACTGAGCTGCAGCTATGAAAGTTTGCAAAGACATAGCTGGAGCTTAAAAAGTACAACATAAATGAGTGTCTAGTGTCACAAGAGCAGAGGCTGCCACTGTGGTCTCCAGAGAAGCTAGCACTCTTTACTCCCTCTCCCTCCACTGGCCTCAAGCAGCAGCTTGTAGTGTTCATCAGCAGCTGGATCTCACCAGTGGAAGCAATACTTCATCTCTCTTCCCAAGTGAGACAAGATCATTTCTGTTCTGGGAGTACTTTGTAAGAGCTAGACTTCATGGGTTCATAACCACCTCTGAGTATCTTATCTTTTAACTTCATCAATACTCTGTGTATGTCATTTGGGGGAGATTTAGTAACTGCAGTATGAAGGGTGCAAAGTTTTCAGAGTTTGTACATGAGAGAGGTTTCTAAGATGTTAATGAAGTGAAACTTTAAAAGTTTAATTACTTTTTCTCCCCATATTGTTTGCAGAATTATAGGCTTTTTAATAACGTGTCTGCTACTCTGTTTACTGGAAATACATCCTGGCACAGTTCAGCATAAAGGACTAAGACCGGTTGCAGTAATGCTTATATCAAATTCTAAGGCTCCTTCCATGACTTCTTGAAGAACTCTTAGTAAAGAGCTTATTGTTTCTACAACTTTCCTATTAGGCACACAAGAAAAGCTGAAAAAGTATCAGCAGCTGTTTCTGACACTCTAAATAGGCAAAGGGGGTTGAAGGGGTGTTAAAACACATAGAAAGCACATGAATACACAAGTAACGAATGCTAAGACCCTCCTGGAGAGTTAGGGCATGTGAGACAAAGGAGAGAACTGGGTCAGCAGGAACAGAAGTGACTGTGGATAATGACAGCAGGTTTTTTTAATGCAGCAGTGCCTCTACAAGGGCTCATCCACCCAGGCACATAACTGCAGCGGTAAATCCATGCTCAAGGCAGTACTGGACCACATGCCAAAAAAAACACATGGAATGATGAGAGATGTTTGATGCTAAAGTCAAAGTGCCTTTTTCTGAAGGAGAAATGGGCCAGCAGCTTCAAAAGAAGAATTCTTGGCTTTTTTTTTTTTTTAATATATTTATTGCAGGATGGTTGGATTAGGTAAGATAACCTGCTGCAAAGGTCATTGGTTGGATTATTTTGTATCCGTCTGTCATTTTTCTTAATTAAGATTAGTGGGTGCTGTCATTCTGAATTGTTTTATAATTTTTAGCTGAATCACAGCAACTAATGCTACCTTTTTTGAGACTTTATACAATTTATTTGCTGCTATGTATAGGATTTTGAATATCCACATCTTCCATCAATGCCCACCAACATGAGCAACGTGTTTGGATACTTACTCCCTGATTAATACTAGTATGCATTTCTTGCTGAATAGCCCTTAATCCTAATCATGTCTGGGGATATTCAAAGAGAGGCTGAACAGGGCTCTGGGCAATCTGGTCTAGTTGAGGATGCCCCTGCTTACTGCAGAGAGGGTCGGACAAGATGACCTTTGGAGGTCCCTTCCAACCTGGAACATTCTATGATTCTATTTCAGACTGTTTGATACAAGATTGGTTTCAGAGGACACAGGCAGTTTGGAAGAATTTGGTGGTAGAGGAATTAACAGTTTTTCTAACATGGAATAAGGAAAAAGAAAGAAAGAAAATTATGAGACCTGCTGAAATTGATGGTGTCTGTTTACCAGCCCCAAAGCTGCTTGTTATTGTAGAGTATAAATGGAACCAAAGCATAGATGGAGCCTGATCAGACTAATCAATAGTGGCATTACATATCCAAAACCTTGATAATAAACCACAACACCTAAGTGCTCATACTCCTATAAATACCAATTTCTTCTTTATAATGTGTGCTGGAATGGCATAAATGCTGCCAGATCTGTTTAACCCTTGCTCTCCTCCTGCTGCAGGTCCAGGAGTTGAGTGGATGAGCATACAATGGAGGGTTTGGCTCCAGCAAAGCCCTGAGGGTTAGGAGCTCAGCACCACCAAGTCAGGTGTCTTCTGCTGCCCCTCAACATAACTTCATGGTCACACAAGGCACTAAGCTTTGAATTCATTGGCCAAAACAATGATAGTGCCTATTGGCCAGTTTCATTTTCAAAATAATGTATTTAATGTATTAAGTGGGGGGTGATTTAGAAGCTATGCCTTTCCTGTGATGACTCTCCACCATGAGGATGACCTCATTTGCAGCTCGTTTAACTGGGAACCAGAGTGACCACGTGTTTGCAGCTTGCACCAGCAGTTTAGCAGCAACTCAGTTCTTCTCTCCTCTCTGCCTGGAATATTTTGTATTTTTGCCCTAGGCATCAACTCATAGTGAGTACATATGCTAGAGTTAATGCTAAGACTCCGTAAGCATAGTTAGAATTTTTTCCTCTTTTCATGTCCCTATTTTCCAAGTTCTGATTGTTTAAACTGTTTAATTCTGTGTTTATAAATACCCATTGTGCAACTGCTTCCTGTCAACTGAAAATCCAAAGAATCTTAGGGAATTTTCCTTATTTTTTTAATATTAATGATAAAGATATTCATAGTGACATTATTAGTCATAATTAATAACGTGTTATTAATTTCTACAATATTGTGCCAGCTCCTTTACACCCTGAGCAGTTCTAAAAAAGGCACTGGGTACCAATACTCTAACAATAGAGTCAAAAGCCCAGAGGAAGGCACATATTCCCCAAGTCAGAGTCCAACCCTGGTTTGCTAAAATAAATCCTATCCACAGCACTTCTTGTTCTAAACCACCTCACTTAGACCCCCACCAGCAGCCTTTTCAAGTGCTCTGACAAGTGACTTGCTTTGTTCTTTACCCAGATTTGTGATTCAAGTGCAAGGTATCCTTCTACAAAAAAAAAATACATAAGGTCAGTGTGCAAATTAAACAGTAAATAAATTGCTATGAAACTTTAAAACTTACTAATTCCACAACAAATTCTTGGGGTTGGCTGTAAAGGCAATTGTGGGCTTCAGTACACTCACTACTAACTCCTTTGACATAGCTGTTGTTGGAAGACCAAGGCATGGATGAGACACTAGGGGCAGGTTTACATTGCACAAGACTTTTCTAAGCTAGCATGTATGTTTCCAGGTTGTAGCTCAACTACTGTAATACACCTTACCAACTCAAAATCCAGAGAAACACAGCTGTTTCTCTTCACACTTGGTAGGCTTAGCAAGCCAGCAAAACTGTCAGAAAGTAGGTACACATCTCTCCTTTCACAAGGTCACCAAGTGTCTCTCGGTACCACTGTTTCTCACGTTTTTTTTTTTCTTTTTCTGAGATTACTGTGCCATTTCAGTCTGAGTTGTTGGAGCTCAGTCAGTAGACTTACCCAGACTGGCAATTTAAAAGAAACAAAAGAGCTGATGAAAATTTGGCCAAGCAAAATCTGTGAAGAACCCGATGCAGTCACACATTGAAACCACCGTTAGAAGCATACCTTCTTCATTCTTTCCATTGGATGCTTGAGGGTCTATAGCCATCCCCAGCTTGCTTAGCCATCTGTGTTTGAAACAGAGGAAATATGTAGTTAGGTATACTTGCATGCTGTTCAGAGGGTTTTGTCTCTTTCAAATGTCTTCTACCTTACATCTATTTTCATTAACCGGAAGACCAAATGTCAAAATGTCTATTTCTTAGGTGATCTTATAGAAAGTCACCTGTTTCCTGAATACTAACATTCCCTGTGGTGAACAGAACTAGGTGCCTGGGGCATCTCTTCTTCATTCTGAAAAAAAGCACTGTTGATGACCAATAACTTGCATTTGTAGAAGCTAAATGAAAATTATATCTGCTACAAGACAATGTTGGTGGCTTAGACCTGCTATTAGGTGCCATATTTAGCTGAGAAAAAGTAAAAAAGCATAGGAGCCATTGAAGATATTAGCTGCCCTGGCCAAAGCTATTGCTACAGAGTCTAAGAGTCTTTCTGACCAACTGTCTGATAGTTGGTTTATTCAAGTCTCTCTGTACTTTTGGTTTCAGTAAGTCTCACTCTATGTTTTCCTTTAAACTATTAACAGGGATTTATTTTTTTTTTCCCATTTCTCTTCCTAGGTGGCTGGAGAAAAAGAAACTGTGAGGAAAACTTTTCACTCACTAGAACTACCTCAAAGGATATTGTAAGCGAGATGGGTGTCAATCTCGTATCTCTAGTAATAAGTGGTAGGACAAGACATAATGGCCTCAAGTTGCACTAGGGGAGTATAGATTGGATGTTAGATAAAACTTTTTCACTGAAAGTGTTATCAAATACTTGAATAACCTCCCCAGGGAGGTGGCTGAATCCCCAATCCCTGGAAGTGTTTAAAAGACAGAGATGTGATGCTAAGAGGTATGGTTAACACCAAAGTCAGTAGAGTTAGATGATTGGACTCAATGATCTTAGAGATCTTTTCCAACTGAAATGATTCTATGACTTTTCTAATGCTAGAAACAACTCTAGACATATTTTTATGTATATTGTGCTTGCTCCTAGGTCCTTCAGATCTATCCAGATTTTAAGAAACAAAAAGGTAATAAACTCAAGTCTTTCAGAGTTTTAACTCAAGGCTCAATAGGGAATATATAAAGTGCAAGAATTAAGATTCATAACTCTGAAAGACATACTATGTCTGATCCTGATTCTATTGAAGCAACAGGAAAATTGCAAGTAAAACCGATGTCAATGTAGCTAGACTCTTAGATTGCATTACGAACACTTGAGCCACACAACAAGCCAGGAAAACAAAGTGTCATTTCTGTCAGAGTAGATTACTGACTTTCTTCTAGCTGTTATGATTAACAGAAAGATTTTTTTAATTAAAAAAAAAAATCTTGCCAAAAGAAAATATTTGCTAGAAGCTCCAGGACTTCTTTAATGACTAGGTCAGATGCATTACTAGTAACGGTGTGCAACTGGCCAGGTAAATGTACAAAATTACTCAGCACACATTTACTTTTCCTGTTTGCATGACAGTAGCAAATACCTGCTAAATTGAAGAAACAAATTGCTGTATTAACAAATTCAGTGTTCATTCATAGATATACATGCATGAAAAGTTACAAAAGGTCATGATCCATCAAGCATTTATGTACATCAGTAACTTGACACACACGAATGTCCCAATGAGTTCAGTGGAACCACTCACGAGGCCAAGTGTAAGGTCCTGCACCTGGATAGGCACAATCCCAAGCACAAATCCAGGCTGGGTGGTGAATGGCTGGAGAGCAGCCCTGAGGAAAAGGACCTGGGTGCCTGGGTTGATGAAAAGCTCAACATAAGCCTCCAGTGTGCACATGCAGCCCAGACAGCCAACTGAGTCCTAGGCTGCAGCAAGAGCAGCATGGCCAACAGCGCAAGGGAGGGGATTCTGCCCCTTTACTCTGCTCTCCTCAGACCCCATCTGGAGTACTGCGTGCAGTTCTGGAACCCTCAGCACAGGAAGGACATGGAGGTGTTGGAGTGGGTCCAGAGAAGGACCATGAAGATGCTCAGAGGGCTGGAGCAGCTCTCCTATGAGGACAGGCTGAGAGAGTTGGGGCTCTTCAGCCTGGAGAAGAGAAGGCTTCAAGGAGACCTTAGAGTAGCCTTCCAGTATTTGAAGGGGGCCTACAGGAAGGCTGGGGAGGGACTATTTACAAGGTCTTGTAATGACAGGACAAGGGGCAATGGGTTTGAACTGGCAGAGAGGAGATTTACACTGGATGTTAGAAGAAAGTTCTTTTCAGTGAGGGTGGTGAGACACTGAAACAGGTTGCCCAGGGAGGTTGTGGCTTCTCCCTCCCAGGTTGGACGAGGCCTTGAGTAACCTGTACTAGTGGGAGGTGTCCCTGCCTATGGCAGGGGGTTGGAACTAGATGATCCTTGAGGTCCCTTCTAACCTTACCATTCTATGATTCTGTTTATAAAAGGAAAGAACAGTCAATGTCCTAAGAATCTCACAAGGAGCACCAACAGAGCCCTGATTAAAATCCTGACCTATCATAGGACTTCTTTTCCCCTTTAAGTTCTGCTGCTTTCTACCCAGTATCTGACCATTTGATGCAATGGCATCATGAACAGGCTGCAATCCGAAGTAAACAAAAAAAGAAACAAACAAGCAAAACACAAATTATGTATCTAGATCAGCTGGATTGGTAGCAAATAGTATTTGTTACTGATAGCTCAGTGATTTCTAAAATGACAGTGTTCATAGTCATTTTCACTTTTTATATTAAAAACTGTATGAATGAGTCATTATTCCTACACACATTTGTGAAAAGAAAATTTCTGATCCCTCACGAGGATCATTTAATGGCAACACAGCTTGGCAATGAAGCAAATGGTTACTTACATTAAAAGAATAGCCCTTTGTATCCCCCTTTAAGCCTCCTTACTACCTGACATGTCACATCTGTGACAAAATTATATTAAGCTTCTCCCCCTCTTTCCTTTCTTTCCTCGCTTCTCCCAGGGTGATGAAATTGCTATCAAATCTTTGCACCTCTCTAATGGAAAGGGATTTATGCCAGCAGGTGTTGGGAAGATTAGTATCAAAATCAGGCTAATAATGCTATTTTGATTTCAGTTGTCACTAGTGAAGAAATAGCAGTATTTTCTTTCTGCACAATGACCAGAAAACAAAACAGCCTCGGTAATCCCCCAAATAACTTTGTCAACCACCACCTGACGGTGAATGAACTTTCAAAGGGTTATCTCAAGCGTGAGACAGGATGAAAAGTGGCCACTTGCTCCTACTTACGTGTTCATTTCCAGAACATTTTCTGCCGCAAAATAAAATGTCTTGATCTGTGGGTGGCTGATTTTAATAGCACTTTAAGAAAAGAAAATTAGGAGAGATATGAAAAAAATACTTTACATAAGGAAAGGAAAAAAGATAGCTGAATGAATTATTTTAAAATATTTATTCACTCTACTGTATTAGTACAGATGAGTTTATCCATCCATGTAGCTCTTCCCTTAACAAGTTGAATCTATTTTTAAACACATTTCCTAGGCATCACATTATTCAAAGGATTCTAAACTACAGGAACTGAAAATGAAGGAATGAAGAGTAAAACAAAGACCTTTATTATACCATTATAGAATTCAGTTGTGTACCCACACCTTGAATACTGTGTACAATTTTGCTTCCCCCAGCTCAAAAAAAAAAGGTAAGGGAAACACAATACAACAAAATCAAAAGAAGTATACAAGTGAATAAAGACTGATTCTTCACTGCTTTTATAAGACAAGCTTTAGAAGGCACCAAAGAGGCAACTAGGTGGCAGGTTTGCAACAAATAAAATGGAGGTGGC
>VWZE01008256.1:126393-179242 GCA_013396675.1 Eubucco bourcierii
TTCCCTAAACATAGTCTAATAGTGAGACTCATGGCTTTCCTCTTTTGTGCCTTGCTAGGTGACTCCATCCTCTAGAACTATACCCTGTTTGACCTGGCAGTCCCAGTCACTCCTCTCAGTTCTTCTAATTTACTCCATCCTAGATTAGTGATGAGCAGGTGTTTTCCTCCCAGTCACTGACAGCAAACATCTGCAAAAGGGCAACATTTTCTAGTGGTCCTGTACTGTGTGACTCAGCCTTTCCTTTGAGAAAACAAAATGGAGCTCCATGTGTTCAAAATAGTTGTTCTTTCTTTTGAGAAGTCAAGGCCACAGTTAGTTTGAAGAACATCTACAGCTTATGTCAGCATGAAACCCAAACAGGAGGAAAGCTTACTCTTGAGTGACACAATAAAAACCATGCTCAACCTTATAACTTTAAACATCAGTAACACCTCTCTAGACCTTTGAAATGTACTCAGAAGCAGCTGGAAATCAGTGCTACATTTTGAATTTGGAAAGAATATTTTTAAATGTGCATACTGTTAAGCAAAGTTTTTATTTCCTGCACAGAGGCTTCAAAGTACAGCTCAAGCTCAGGTGCACCACAGCAGCCTAAAAAATCGTTATGACTTGGAATGGAGCAGCATTACTTGCACCAGTATTGACCTCTACACCTAAAAGAAGATATCTAAGATAGGATTCAACTTCTTCAATCTGTGAACAAAGGAAAAGGCACACTGATCTACTTTTTTATTTGCAGTTTTAGCAGAGCACATCTGCCAGAGAATTGTCAATAGTGTTTTTGCAATATGACTTTCTCTCTGTAGCTCAATTAATATCTCATTATTTATACAACACAGAAGAGCTCCTCACAGCTTCATTGTCAGGCACTAGCAAGATTCAGTTCTTTGTAATGTTGTAAAAATCATGCAAAACTGGGGCAAGAGATAAACTTACTGCTTTTTTTTGCATTCAATTGCTCGATCAACACTGAAGTCTGGAAGCCTGATGAATCCTTCTGCTTTTTCAGCCTGTAATTAAAAAAAAAAAAATTAAAAATCAATATTTAAAATTGCCTCATCAACCAGTTGGTAAACTACCAGACTCCAATACTCAAAGACATTTAAGATGCAAGTGCTTGTTTTTGAAAGCTTTTCATAGTGTGCAAATATATGCTCATCACCATGGGGACAGAATAACATCCAATGTCTTGGCTGATATTTTGGAACAAGAAATTTTCCTATACCAGTAGCTACTTCTGCAAGTACTGGATGCTAGAAAGTCATTGCTTCTGTCTGTACAAGTGGCAGTGGGTATACAATTTGTTGTACAATTCCAGATATCAAAGCATCTGAAAGAGGAAGGATCCTCAGCTCCTACAACAGTGTGAAGATGGATTCCTCCGCTTTTTCATCTCAAAGCATTTGTATCAGTGCAGCTTTATCTAATATTTAGAGTTAAACCATCAGTATAAAATCCAGACTCCAAAATTGTCAGGGGTAAAATTTAGGTTTGGATCAAATCAGAACTAGAACCAGGTAGGAGGAACCAGATCACTTTGCAGCCATCAGTGACCACATTATTTCTTTCAATAAAGAAGCAACCATGCTTTGTGCATGGATCAAGAAAAATGAAACTTCTGAACCTTAGCTCTAAAAAACAGAAGCCCCTCAAAAGAAACAGATGACATAAGAGAGGACAAGTAAGGCCACCCAGCTATCACTCCTTTTATAGATTTTCAGGCATAGTTCAGGAGTTAGCAAAAGCCAGGCATATTTTTAAACTATGTTGTTTAGGTGTAGCCAACCTGTTCCAGACAGGAGAGATTTTACTGAGCACCTCTGCTACAAGTCAGCTGGATTCTGCATCAGACAATGGCTTCAGCAAAACTGAAGTTACTAGTTAGCCTCAAATCCCTGTCCCAACTGCCTGCAGCTGAAACATCTTCCTTTACTACATCTATCTACACTAACCCCATCAGCTACAATAAGTCTAAGGCTTCTCCTAAGAGGCACAATAATGTAGGCAAAAGTCTGTAGCACACAATGTCAGGGAAAAACAGTACTTTGGTAATACCAAAAGTGTTCATTTCTGAGGCACTCGTTTGCTTCTCTCAGCCTCTATCTTTGGACACATTATAATTCTGAAAACGTACATGGAGTTAAAACAGGTAAAATATGCACAACAATTACTAAGAGGATAAATGAAGATAGCTGACAGCATCTCAAGTCGTATTATGTATGAATATGAAGAGACTATAAAAAGATGTTAAGACAAATCTCTGAGATTTCGTGCTTGGAAGTATGAGTCTCTGAGCACAGAATTACGGATACAGAATGGGTATTTCAGTGGGTGGCTTCCCTGCACGGCTGCATAACTGTTCTTTGGTATACAATAAATCAAACCTTAGCAGTCATTCCTGCAGTTTACATACATTAAATATTCACATGGGAGGATTATGTCTTGCATTGTCACTAGCAAACAGTTTTGCCTGCTCCAGGACAAAACAAAATCAAAACAAACAAATGAAAAACCCGAGCAAAAACAACCAAACAAAAACAAAAATGAGCAAACAAACCAAAACAAAATAACAGAAAAAGAATGTTTATCAGCAGCTAAACTGAAAAAAAATGATTTTACGATGTGGCTTCATTTGTATCAAAAAGTGCTTATTTGCTGTTGTGCATTCTTCACTCCCTGTGATTATATTTTTATCTGTCAAACTTGTTTAAAGCCTGCTTTGAGAAGGTTTTTTTTTTTATTTTTCATTCAAAAATCAATTCAAACATGTTTATGAAACATAATGCATTAATCTAATTTATGAAGTATTAATGCATGAATCCAACAAAAGAGGCTAATGTTCATTTTAGCTTGTCTCAAAACATTATCTAAATGTTGTGGCTTTAGGGAGGTTTCAGTATTTAGACTGAATGCAATGGTAAACTGAAAATATCTAGTTACTGTGGAAGAACATCCATCTGTAGTTTTGGGTATTCCTCATGGTTTCACCACAGTGTTTCAGTGCTGCCCCCAGAAGATCCCATGGATGTTGAAGGAACAGTCCAGTCATGTGTGGGTTTTGGGTTGGGTTTTTTTGGTAGCTTTTTGCTGGAGGTTTTGGGATTTTTTGGTTTTTACATCTGCCAAGTACATCTCTAAAACTGTGAATAACTTGTTCAAGATACTGGACCAAAGCCCCCAGTGCAACCAGCTGACAGAAATGGCTTTTTATCATTCATGTAAGCAGCTACTATAACTCAAAGGTGAAAGGTTTCTGTTTTAAAAGACTGCAATTATACAGCTTCTAGCAAAGCTGTTGGAGTGAGGACCAATTTAAATACAGTGAATAGGGGGGGAAAAAACAACAAAGATAAGTAGTGACAGTAGATCACAGCCTGCAACCCTTTGATTTTTTATTTATTTTCAGCTGAATCCCCATGGCAACCATCCTTAACATTTTCTGTGAAACTATTTCAGCTCTACTTGGAAAGCTAGTGAAGTTACCCTAAAGGCCCCAAAGACGGGCATTTAGTCCTCCGTGCCTTTCCAGCCAACACTATCCAATACAACAAGCAATAAGCACAGAGAGCCAAGAATCTGGGATTACAAATGATAATCCCCCTCCTCCACCCCTCTTCCTATGCAGGACTACTGATTCCCTCCAGGGTTTCAATAGGATAACTAAAATTGCTGAAGGGGAAAGTAAGACCTCACATTATCCTCTCTAAACATTTGCCTTCAAGGCAACAGCCTACAGAAATTAGTACCCAAAAGAGGGAACCAAATGCTAATGAAGAGCAGGAGTTCGAGGAGTCTGGTGTTCCTGAATGCAAAAGTCTGACTGCTCATATTAATTTTCTGACATTTTTTGTGTTTCCATTGCAGAACCAGTCCTTATGTGTTTCTTCTCAGTCCAAAGAACTTCCCCTTTCCAGGCAGAGACTGAATCCATGCCACAAAGAAAAGTTTACCTGCATTTGTCTCATGTGTTATCCATGTTTTATAGGAATAGTAATCACAGCTGGGAAGAGATTTCAGGATAGACCACCCAAGCATGCTGAGATCACTGGGACTTTCCTGACTTCCCCGCTTCTAGAACCCCAGGTGGTCTGTCAAAAGGTAATTTGGATTTGCCGTTGTGCTCTGGTTTGCCTTTACTCTCACAGTGCCTGATCTGCTGTTGCTGACCCATTTTATTCTCTCTTTTGAAGCTGTAGCTTTCACAACACACTTTATGTCAAGCTGAAGCACTGTCACAGGGGTCCTACGTTGCCTCCCAATCTGCCTTATGTGAAAGGCCCGGAACCAGGTTCGTTTGAAGGCAAATTAAATTAGAGTCACAGAAACATCCAGAGATTTAGAGGTAACTGAAGACAAACTTCACAATGTCAGTGGAGGTTACCTAACTAAACACAGGACAATGCACATTTCTGTACTCTCTATTTTTTCCATCTCCATTAGAAAATTAAGGTTAGGTCCAGCACCCTGTTGCTATGCTACAGTTGTCAGTGTCTGGTAAATTGCAGTTTCCACACAACCACAAACAAAATACACTCATTTTTCACGAGAACTGATAGACAAAGCAACCAGCATGCCTCTGTTCCTTTGACCTGAGAATCACTCCAGCACCACCACCGTTTGCTTCAGCCTCAATCAGAGGGCCTGCCGTGGGAAACTTCAAACATGTGAGGAGCAGGACTCCTCTTTCAACAACTATGAATGTAAGATTTTCATCTTGGATGCCCTGTTGGGACCAAGGATTAGGTCCATTGAAGCCAGTGTAAGTGCAGGCAGTATTAAAGTCAGGTCAGACGGTAAAAAGAAATATTGAGTAAGCGAGTGAATATGTCACTACTGGTTTCATTTTATCGATCCAGAGGTAAAAATGTGTGTGAAAATACAGTGATATAGTTCATCCCAAATATGACTCTGATCATGGCTCTGATATCAGCAATTTGAATAAAATTATCTTAGCCAAGGACATCTCCTTTCTGTCCCATATCCCATAGTCAAGTGCCATTCTGCAAACATTGTCTGAATCTACAGTTATGCAGACGCTGCACTTAAAGTTGTCTAAGGAAACCTCTGTTTTTTAACATAAAATAGGGTGTGAGAGCACAAGATGAAAGTAGAGAGGTGCTACTAGATAGTGTGCTCACTAGAACTGTGATAGGTGAGAAGTCAGGTCTGGCATAAGCCTACAGTATTTTGAAGCCATATCAAATAAATTAAAATGAGGCTGTCACCCATTCTTCAGCCTTGTTCATTTGGGGACAGGCAGCAAAAGCCAGAAGAGACTAAAATGTTGAGTTCACTGAAATGATGAACATTGTCTTGGAGTACTGTGATTGCCATGACCATGGTTTCTTTGGATCCCAAGAAGACTCTGCACCTCTCTACCACTATCTTTCTCTTACAGGAAGGAAAACTTTGCCTAGTCTTGCCTTGCATTATTTCCTCACAGCTTGATTGCTCCTGAGAATCCCTTTCTGACACTTCCCATGTCTAAAAGGCACATCTGCCAGCCAGCTCACCCTTCTTAGGATTGCTTGGCCAGAAGTACAGCTGCAAACAGTGATTTAGAGCAGGCAACACTAATAAGGGTTTGCAGGGTATTAATACTGCTGTTGAGCATATCTGCGAGGCCATCTCATTCAAGCAGAGATATTGTAAACATTGGGAAAACAAACCCTTTTATCTATTTGTTTCTACTTTTTCTATTTCTTTTCTTTCTCTTTTCTCTTTCTCTCATGCACATATTTGACTTGGTCATGAAAGAAAAGTAAATCAGACTACAATACCAACAAAACCCCAAAAACTAACCCTAAAACCAAGACCAAACAAACACACCACCAAATCACAGCCCCAGACAAACACAACTTTTTTCACTTTTACCCCCCAAAAGAACAGCTAATATCATCTTTAAATGCCACTCAAAGTTTTTAATCCTGTTTAAACAAGCCAAGTGTTGTGTTCACATGAGTAAAGTTTTGGATAGGGTATTGGGATTTTTTTTAAATAATTAATACTATTTTATTTGCACCTCGAAACACTTGGCAACATTTTCAAAGAGGGTAGCTGTAATAGAAAAAAAGGGAAGCACTCCAGATTGCATTTAAATTATCAGAATGTTTTAAGAATTAATAAGGGTTTCTTTAAGTTTCCTCTTTTCCTGGGCCTGGAACATACTGATTTTCAGAGCACCCATTCGCATTTGGAAAACCTGATGCCCATCCACAACTCTACACTGAAGCTGCTGGATTTCCATCTCTGTTGTTGCTTGCATCCCCTAAATCCTCTGCATGCTGCAGTTCTGGCCTCTGTCAGTCCATCACTTGAACATCAGAGGAGTGTTTTTATAGAAGCAAGAGTGCAAGACAGCAAAGTTAAGGGAATAATTATGACACTCTCTCTGCCCAAGCAAGCTGAACTGGTTGTTCCTTAGGACTCACTGCTTTTTTGCACATAGCCATAATCTTTTGTCATCAGAAGAGTTACTTTGGAATTCTTACTATGTCTTCCATGTTTTCTCAGTTTCTATTTCCTATTTATTCAACTGATTACAGGAATTCATGGACTGATGTTCTTCTTTGTCTCAGGTTACTTCCTACTCACACTGTAAGTGGAAAAGGCTAGTTGGGATGGCTGTGCTAGAAGAGAAACACTATCTCTGCTGGTTGTCATAAGGAAAGCTTGTCCTCTGAACAGAAAGCTGGACCTTGAATTCAAAACACTGTATTATCCTGCAAATTCGACTGTTAGCATCAACTCATTTGAGCAGGAACTTAAAAATTAGCAAACATGAAAACCTTTAATTACAATACTCTGGATGAGGCATCAGCAAATGAAGAGTAAAAAAAAAAAAAATCACCAGCTGACAGTTCCCATACTGCAGCTCTATCACTGCAAAGTCAGGGGAAAAAATAAAAGAGAGAAATTAAGAAAAACAGAAAGCAAACAAACAAACAGATTAATCTCAGCAATGAAAGGGATGGAGAGAGAAGCTAGAGGGAGACTTCTGAAAATTAAGCTAATTAGAAGTGAAGAGGTGTTCCTGTTTTGGGTCTTGATAGGGAGTGTCTGAAAAATACTCAACCCAGGAAAACCTTTCCCAAATTCAAATGTCACCAGTGCCTGCAAAGGGCAGCTCTTTAAAGGGCAGAACAGACAGCAAGTTAACATTTCACAAATACTTACTGAACAAGAAAATACAGAATCTTCTGCATGTTTCCCATTCACATAGACACTTCCCAGACTACAAGAAATGTCAGTGCTGAAAAACAAACCCAGTCTTTCGTACATTTCCAGAGTACATTTGAATTGTGACCTTAGCTCCCTTTCTCTCAGTCCCAGCAGATGTTCTTCATCTGGCACCCAGAGCTGGATGGACGCTGTACTCACCAGCTGACTGCTGTACCAATACAGAGATGACTCCTTGAGCACACACCAGAACTTTTTCCATTTGTTGCCAATGAAAGCTCCTTTTTCCTTCTTTTTATACAGCCATCCTTGGCAATCGGCTTGCCCCAGCTCTTTACACGATATCCTCCGTCGGCTCATTATAAAGAACCCTGTGCCATTAAAAATAACAGTGTTCTGCTTGTTTAGAAGTACATTACCAGAAAAGATATTGCTGCCAGTTAAAGATATCAACCTATTTAGGAATCTCAGCAAGTCATCCAAGCATATCTTAAAATTTACTTAGAAGACATTCAGTTTTATAATGGCTGTGACAGCCACACACGTTCATTTAAAAGGCATTCTGATGTGCAGGGGAAAAAATGCAAGCTATAGATAATGCAGATGCTAATTAGCACCAAGATAACCATACACACAAGTTTTTGTAAATTAAAGATATATCCTTTGATCATAAGACAAGCATGCATATATTTCCTATCACACAGCTGCACTGAAAAGAATGCATCTATTTAAGTCAGCTAGAGAAAACTATTAAGCCAAGTACAGGAAAAATCACTTGTGTGTGTGTGTGCAGGCAGCTGATTCTGCCTCACTGATTCCCAGCTTTGATTCAATTAACATACCACAAAGATTTAGTCCAAAGGAACAGCCCGTTGTCATTTTCCTCAGAATCAGTGGAGTTAAAAAGCAGCCTTCCAACAGCTGAGGAGTAGTATAAAATTCTCACCCTCACAAGAATAAGACATACTAAGAAATTAACAAAAGAGGAGCCCAGAAGAGAAGAGAGGAAAAAAACCCCCAATCTCTCATTACCTTGACTTTTCTTTTTTGTCTTCTGACGCAAGGGAACCTGTATGAAACGCAGGAAGGAAAGAAAGGAGGAAATTTCAGATTGTGTTGCAACATTTGTGTAGAAAGGGGAGGGGGAAGCTAGAGAAGGACGTGGTGGTGATGCTGGTGGTATATGCAGGATGGAAACACATAACCCACTCACTGCTGAAGGGATGTTAGTAGCTGAAGCATAAAATGTGTTAATTAAAATTGATGTCTATCTAGTTGAGCAAGAGCAAACGTAACTCTGTTATACATGTGCCTATCTACTAGTGCTTCCTGTTTCACACCCACAGGCAGCTTCTGCTTTGCTACGTTTGCCTGAATTGTATTCTGAGTTCGGAATTTAAAAAATAAAAGTTAGCACTCCAGTATTTTAGTGCTCCGTTACACTCTGTAAGGGGGATTTACAAACATGGGGAGACTAAAAATGACACTTGACACTATGCCAAGGGTCTGATTGTTCTTGATCTCATTCTAAGAAATCCTGAAAAAGAAAAAAAAAATTCTTCACTCCTATTTATGTTTTACTTACTGCAGAGTATGTATTTCCCTCTATATAAGAATTTTGTAACATTTCTTAAAATACAAAATGAAACTCACACTAATCTGACAGATTATCCAAATATATATTTGGATATATATATCTCCAAATCCAACAAATTTGGATATATATATATATATCCAAAATATAAATATGCCACATTTTTTGCCATGCCATATATGAGTTTAATCGCTGCAAAAATAATACAACTGAATTATATTTACTCATTTACACATAATCTCATAGAAAATAAAACTAAAACAGATGGCTATAGCCAAAAAAAAGTCATTAGCAATGCAGGGTCCGGGTTTTGGAGTCTATTCTGTTGCCTGGTTCGCTGTGTGGTTATGGACAAAGCACTTGAGAACATTGACACAACCTTTGTATCTCTAGCATGGGAACAAAACCATTCACCTTCTATTTTAAGGAAGGTTTTGAAGGCTCCATATGATAAAGTGGTGCATGATTTAATACCCTTGGCCTCAATGTTGCTATGCAAAGCTGGTAGCTCTCTGATCCACTGCAGAGTTATGCTATGAACATTCCTAATGCAGCCCCTCTCCCTAGCTATCTGACTTTCCAGGGAAACAAAACCCCAGTTCATATTATTCTTGAAGGATTTGATGGCTATTCTCATAGGTGAATTAAAGTTGAGTAAAGCTCCAGCATCTGGAAACAGCAGTACAAGAGATGACTGCCACCAGTAATTACATGAGCTAGAACTTTCTCTAACTAGTGATCTTTACAGCATTTTATCAGAGTACAGAACTGCATATTGCAGCTGTGTGCTTATTTGGTACCTACTTGAGATGACCTGAACAACACACTTGTGGGAGGCTTTATCAGGACTTAATTTCAGACTCCTGCTTAATCATCACATATTCTTTTTTTTTTTTCTTTTTTCTTCCTCCACTTAAAAAAAAAAAAAATTCAACAAATTCTAGCACTGCCTCCCTCTCTCTCTCTCAGACTATTCTCCATGACAACAGACAAAGGAAAGCAAGGAGAAAACATATCAGCTCTATTAGAGACTCTACTTTTTCTCAATCCTATATGGACTGTCCTTCACGTCTTACTCCAAAGAAAGCAATGCTCTAGTTAGGACACATGAAACTAACACATGGACTCAGCAAATCAGTGGGTCACATAACCACAATAATTACATTCTTTTAGAGGTGCCCAAATTGATGTCAAGAAAAATAAATATAAACAACTTTCCTTGCACAAAAAATGTGCAGTGGGGAAGTGCCACATCTTTGCTGTAATCCTACAGTGGATTCGTTTAATCTGTAACCAAAAGTCATATAATAAGAAGAGCAATAATAAGACAGAATGTGACTCTCTTTAAACAACTGAGGAAGAAGTAGATCTTTCCACAAAGCTTATTGATGATCCAAAGCAAAATACTACAGTCTATGGCTCGCCTGTTAAGAGGTGTTTAATATCTATATTAAAGAACTCATCTGTTAAGGATGGTTTTATATACAGATTGAGGAAAAATCTGATTACCAAGTTAGAGCTTGGTATAGCAGAAAGAATTCATAAACGTACATTTATTACTCAACAGCAATGATAATATCCTCCTGTAAGCTGACATGAATTATGATTCTCCATCTCTTTCTATTTTGGGAAAGGAGTTGGGAAACTAATGGGGGGAGGAGTTCCCTAGATAAATTCAGGGATAAGTGTGCAATAAAATCATTGCTGAACAAGGTTGTGAATTAAGATACATTTCTGGTTTTCTTTCCCAGTATTCCTGAAAGCTAAGGTAAATTTTCATTAAATTAATCCTAAACCTGGAATTCAGCAACTTTTAAATGTTTTTAACACTGTTTAGAACATGACATCATCAATTAAAAAAAAATGTCCACTCTGCTCTACACAAGAGAAATCTCTAACCCCAGAATGCATCAATGAAATCTGGCATTACTCACAAAACTGCCTTCCCAAATTTTGTTGATTTATGAATAAACAAAAGCAACCTCTTCCTCCAAAGCATGAGTGTTTGGATCCAGATAGATATTTTATGAAACAGAGTATATATTTCAAAATACAAATATATAAACAGTAAAACTGCTTTATTCTCAGAATCAGTAGAAAGCTACTATTTAAATGAATCTGGTGCTTGGTCACCTTCACAATAAAAAAAAAAAAAAAAAAAAAAAAAGGTTCCTGATGTTCAGAGAGAACAGCTTCTGCGTTTCAGTTTGGGCCCATTGTCTCTGGTGTTGTCACTGGATACCGCTGAAAAGAGCCTGACTCCACGATCTTTCCACCCTCCCTTCAGGTGTTTACATGCATTAGGTGGATCCTCCTGAGCTTGTTCTCCACATTAAACAGTTCCAGCTCACTCAGACTTTTCTAATATTTTAGATACGGCAGTCCCTTACTCATTTTTGTGCCCTTTCATTAGCTTCTCTCCAGGATGTTTTTCTTGCGCTGAGAAGCCCAGAACTGAACACAGTGCTCCAGGTGCACCTTCATCAGCCCTGGATGAAGGGGACACAGTCACCTCCCTTGACCTGGTGGCAATACTTTGTGTAATGCAGCCAAGAATATCCTTTGCCTTCTTTGCAACAAGAATATGTTGCTGGTTCATATTCAGCTTGATGTCCTCCAAGACTCCCAGGTCCTTTTCTGCAAAGCTGCCTTCCAGCTGGGTGGCCTCCAGCATATGCTGATTCTCCCATCAGTATCATGAAATCACAAAACTACAGGGACCTCTGGAGATCATCAAGTTCAATTCCTCCTCCAGCAAACGTTCACCTGAAGAAGGTCACACAGGAATATGTGGAATGGGAGTAGAATTCAGAGGACTGGACAAGCTTTGGCCAGCCATCCAAGACAGCCTGGATCCCAATCCCTGCCAAACAGCAAAGCTCTCTAGATGGTTCATCAGGCCTACAGATGGCTGTCCCTCTCACCCATTGTGATGACTCATAATTTCTTTCCAGTAGCCTTGCATGGTTTACGGTTAGGTGAACCACGTCCATTATTAGTAGATACATCTGGCTTCTCTTTGGTTTTGAGGACCATCCTGCATCTGCAAATTCTTAGATGGAGCAGGAGCTGTCCTCTTGGTACTGGAAGTCATGAATTCCATCTTTCCCTTTCTTCAGAAGTTTTGCTTACTTTGATAGTGGGAGTAGTCACTGCCTGTTTCTCCACTGCACATAGGGACTGAGGCTTTTCAACCTATTGTATCTCAGATACAATCTGAGATACTTCTCTATCTTCCTTTCATCTTCTCCAATGCTATGCAGCCTGTTTACTTCCTTGTGTATCTCCTCTACTTGACAGCAGCTCATCCAAGACAGCAACTCTCTAGCAGGGCAGAGACATCTCTCCAGGCCTCAGTCAGAGGTACCAGGCACTTCCTGCAGCCTGGGGCCTGGAGGACTGTATCAACTATCTGAAATCTGTGCGGAACCCCCTGCTTTAGCAGGGGCAGCTGGTCCCACATCTAGGGTAAACTACCCTGTCACCACTCTTCCAAAGATGGATACAGCAACACAATCTGAAGCACATTTACTTTACTCCCTCACACTCTGCTGCACAAATTGCTGTCTGGTGGCTGTCCTTTGGGCCTAGATCTTAGAAAACCCCTTCCTGAGCACCAGTGAAAGGGTGCTTGATCCTCTCTAACCAGAGAGAGCTTCATCAAAGGCTCCAGGCACTTTGGATCAAAGGCCAGCTGATCACACTCTTGAGAATCTATTTACTAGAGCTTCCTCGAGCCCATATCCTTATGGCTCCTCTTATCTTGTCCTTGTCTGACAGCAAGGATTTACAAACATATATCATGGAGACTATGTGTTTTCAACTTCTCTTCCAAATTGGTGACAGTGAGAAATCATCACTAGGAACCAAGCTTGGATGGGCAGCATCCCCTTAGGTGTATAGAACTGTTTGGGGGGGAAAGAAATAAACTGAGCTATAAGCAAAATCAGGGGCTACTACTGAAGACCAAAATTCATGACTTCATGTCTCATGAAGTTTGACTTACAATGGATGAGTCTGAGAAGGCACTGAAGGCAGCTATGATCAATATTTCTTCTACAGAGCTTTCTTTTCCTCAAAGGATGGCTAAGAAAATTCTTTGCTAAACTCATGTGCCCTAAGTTACTGCTTTCTCATCTGTTGAGGAGTATGCTCTTGGAAGTGTCACCAGGCCCATACAATAGACCTCATATCATCTTTAGAGCAGAACTGGGACAACCTGTGAGATCCTGACTACTTGACCATACCATGCTGGGAACTGTAGAGTTAAAAATTCTTTAAAGACTGGAAGATTGTTATTGAACCCCATAATTCTGCTGTCTCTCTATAAACTCCCTTTGAAGCCAGTTCGCACTCCTTTCATCATCCTCCAGCCTTGTGCTGGGCACAGCTCCTTTTATTGGGACAACCATGTACATAGCAGGCCTGGTTTGGGACCTCCAGAGGCTGTGTTTAGGCCTATGAATGGCAGAGGCATTGGGGGGACAATTGGAGCACTGGGAATTACAGATTTCATTTTGGTTTGGCGGAAAATTCAAGGGGGTTGCTATGGATGTTGTATCTGCTTTGTAATTTCTTTCTGTATCTCTCTCTCTCCAAATACAATTCTGTTTTCTCTCCATTTGAGAGCTTCATTCTGTTGTCTCTCTTTAAAAACCGTGACGCTGACTGAGCCCATAAGTGACATCTTGTTTAGACACTGATGTTGTCTACAATGTTCTACAATTGCAAGGACGTACTGCCAACATATGATCTCCTCAGCTGATCAGTAACTCTGGCATAGTTTCACTTATACTTACGAGAGGGTTGCCATCATCTTCCATGAATGGTTTCAAAGCTTAGTGGGAAAGCTGTAAGAAGAAAACGTTCTGTTTACTTCAGTTCTGTATTGTAATTTCACATGATGTGATAACACACTTCAGCCAGCTAACTTCACCCTCTTCACTCCACCTAGTTCATCAAAAAAATACTTTTTTCCAAAGATAATGTTCTACTATCTGACCTAACTTTATTGATTTAGAAGTCAAGCAGTGCTAAGCAACACTAATTCAAAGCTATCCAAGGTTTTCTGGGAAATAGATGGAATAAACCTCCTGAATGCAGCTAGGGGGTTGCTTTTTATTGGTTGCTTTGGAGTTTGGGGTGAGGGGGAGTGGAGGAGTGGTGGTGTTAGGAAATTACAGAGAGTAAATAAGTAAAAGTGGAGACAGGAGGTCTCGTTGTTTGAGGGTTTTTTGTGGTGTTTTTTTTTTTTACTTTGAAATAAATCTATAATATTTTGATATGATTTCAGCTGAGCTATCTCCAGTGTTTTCTGGGAATTCTGCTTAGCTAATCTGCCCACTCTCACAAGCAGGATGGTATCCCCTACTGGACCACCCATTCCATAACAAATTGCAGTTTTTCCTTTTGGTCAGCAAAATCTGTACAGTCCAACAACAGATGCTAAAGTTCATTTTTCCAAAAGGTACCTACAGTTAAGAGTTATTCACACAGGTAACAATTCAGGTGATTCTATTTGGTATACACAATGAGCAGTCAACTCCTTACATGATTTTCTTTTGGCTGGATGATGAAAGCATACACAGTGCAGCGTAGAAGATGAAAGAAAACATACCAGCTTCTTAGTATTAGTAAAGTTCCTATAAATCTCACCCCTCTGCATATGAAAGAATCATTCAGTGAAAGGAGGGAGGATACTCTTGTTGAAACGAGCAAGAAAGGACTTTCAGAAATAGCAGAGGAAATTCTAACAAGAACTTTTTCCTGTTACTAAAACTGGTAAGTCAACATATGTGCCAATCCTCATGCATAATATTTGTCTTAGTTTGAAAATAAAACCTTAAAACAGAAAATAAAAAAACCCTCCTACTGGCTTCCAGCAATTTCAAATCAAAAATAGAAAGACAAACAAATACATATTTTTCTGGCTCCTGACTCTTTCTGTTCAAAAATAGAAAGAAACACTTTCTGTAAGTGGTTGAAATTGAAGCAATATCATAATGCCAAATAATTTCAAGGATGTTTAGAAATCATAGCTAATATAAACAAGCAGAGGAAACACCTTTAGTTGTATAAGCAAATTAACATCAAAACACAAATATCAGACCAGAACGCAAGGGAATAACAAAATTGTAGTAATTACTGTGATATATGGCCTTTTTCCTGTCATTTGTTCATTTCTTCTGAAGGGGAGGGTGTGGTGTAATTATGCAAACTGCACAGACTTGAATCAGCCACAGCAGCAGGAGCATGAGAAGTGTTAGTTATCTGGCAAAGAAACGTTTCCACCTGCAGACTTTGTGCCAACGGGGCCAAATTCAATCTCAGCAGAACCTTCTCAGTGACATGAAGTCACACTTTTATTTGGTTTTCAGACACTGCACACTTTGAGCCAGCATCAAATTTTCAAAAGCAACATTGATTTGTCTCATTCTGGTTAAAAGTATTTATTGTGCCTTGAGTAAAAAAAGGTAAACATAACCCCACAAATTCGCTGCAGAAATAACTCTCAAGCACATCGCCTGAGTTTATTTCTCCAAAGTAAAGCAAATCTGAGTGACACCAGTTACACTGTTAGTGTTTTTATGTCCACTCAAGCTTACTCAATTGTTGCATTTCAGAATGGTATCATCTGGTTTTGTCTGCATTACAGTAAATCAGAGGTTTTCTTTCAGTTTTCTTACTGTTCTTACTGTTCTTCAACGTTCTTACTGTTCACTTGCCTGTCCCTTCTAAACAGACAGGTGATTTAGGAGAAGGAGCTGGATAAATATAGCCACTCAAGTAGAACTAGCCCATACCCACCTTACTGGATGGTCCAGTATGAATCTGCAGGGGCTTTGCAGAGGCAGCTCCCCACCCTCCAATATTCCCATCCCAGACACTGTAGTTAGCATCCCTGGTTGAGTTATGCCTCTCACATGTCAGCCCAACAGCATGCCCAAGGCTTATGGCTTTGCTGGCAGAAGGGCTTCCCAACCCACTAAAGTTACACCTGAGTTTAGGAGCTTAGTAAACCAGCAGAAAATTAGGAGACAACACTAGGAGACTGTTACAGTTGCTACCTGAAACAGCTGCAGCAGGAAAAAAAATTGGCCCAGACCATCTGATTTCAAAGCACTAAGGGTGCTATGATACAGACTAGAGACGTCCACACACATATCCTTATCCTGACTTCAGTGGACACTGAATTTGAAGTAGGGTCTCACCTCTAAAGGTTTGCCCTAAGCACCAAGGCAAGGATGTCATATTCTACCCCTCTTCCTAAGCCTCTCCATTTACAATCAGATAAAATATGTGAACGGGACAGGGAAAGCCTCCAGTCTAGACATTAAGAAACCCACAGGGAAAACGAACACCAGTTTGCTGCAATGGATGTTCAGTTCACTAAAGCCGCAAATGGAATAAACCAAAGGGAGAAAATGAAACAAGACACTGTGAAACCTCTCCCACTTTATAAATGGAGAAAACAAACCTCAATGTCTCACTTCCTAGAGGATAAAACGTAATGCTTCTATTGGATGAAAACAAAGAGGATGGATCTACATTATCAGTTTGTAACCCTTTTTTTTTCTTTTAGAGGTGCCCAAAACAACTAACTTAATTTCAGTCTGAATTAAACACAGTATGGCAAAATTGGTTCCAGCTAAAATATTTCTGATTTAAGTTTTAAAGGATTTTATATTTTAACTCAACCGAGCTATAAATATCAGTTTGCATAGCTTTATTAGTCCCACTTCGCTCCTGCTCTTTCATGAGTAGGTACATGAGTAATATCTGATGCAACACATGGAAACACAGCAGATGACTTATCAGAAATATCTTGCAGTTGTTTCCATTTGACTACACCATCTCTTTTGAAATAAATACAAATATCTCTGTTACAGATCAAAGGCAATGCTAAGGGTGGGAAAAAAAGGAAAACAAAACAAAACAAAACTAAAAACACCGAGGTTCTGATGATTCTATTTGCAAAAAGCTACCTTAATTCATTAGTGGTATTTATCTTGTGGAAGTCAAAATCCCCAAGGCCTGATGTTCTCTTACGAGTTACAAGCTACAGTGAAAGCATCGATCACCAGTGATATTGGTATAGGTCTGCCAGACAACACCTTCCAGGCATTCCTCAGATGACTCCAGAGTGGCCATATGCCTTCCTGCTTCTGAGCAAAATATCTGAGATATGCAACATGACTCAAACTATTTGTGTTGCAGAAGCACCCAAAACGTGTGTAGCTAGCTTCCTGTTCTGACAACACTGACACAGACTACTTAAAAAAACAAACAAACAGTCCTGTTTCACCCAACTCAAGGCTGCAAGACAGCCTGGAAAATAAGCTTTTTGTCTTTGTTCTTTTTACACCTGTGCTGGTTTGAGGCTATTTGGAATTGTCTAATGAGAGAAATTAGATCATTGGTTGTAAAAAGAAAATAATGATAAAGTCTATATAATTCATTGGTTTGCTAAAAGGGATAAAAAGCCAAAATGTAAGTAATTTGTCCCTCTTTTGCCTTCTTTGCTCCTAAGCATTGGATCTATTTGCTACTCCTTCGCTTCACTCTAGTTATCTTCCACTAACAGATAACCAGTAAGCCTTGTTAATTGTTTGTCCACCTGGGAGAGAGACACGTTGGCTTCATTTGTTTGTCTGCAAGGCAGTTTGGATTTCTGTATTATTTCTAATTTGTATATAGTTGTAAATACTTGTAAATATATTGTGTGTACATATGCTTGTAAATTTTTCTTTGCTGTAAATATAGCTTTATCTTACTTCCAAGCCATCTGAGCTGGTCTGGTAAATTCAAATACTGTGTGTGTAGAAGTTCCTAACCTACCACAATATCTCTTATACTGGTTAACAGCTTTAACCTCTCTGCTGGCTTTCTGTTTATTTGGCTGTCTGCAGCAATCTGCACTTCAATGGTCAATGAATTGACAGGCAATATGAGACTATGATAGTGCTGTAAAAATTTCCCTAAAAAGATCAATGATTATTTCATCACATATCTTACTTACCGGGCATTAGGAATAACATTGGCCCAGATAATAGCAGTGCTTCAAGCACTGTCCTGTGGCAAGGAGACGGCCTTACATAATAGTCCTAAATGATCACATTATCTCTAACTGGGGTTCTTGCATCAGTGCAGGGGAAAAATAATCACCATGACTATAAGCTCATAATTGTCCTTTGGGTTACTAGAGATCAATTTAATCTGACAGAACCTTACCATTAACTACTAATTAATCAGATTTAGTCAGTTACTTAACTGGTTAATTAGCTATCTAAAGTGACCATCTTACTTGTACAAGCTGTTCCTTGATCTGCAGATTTTCTAATTTACTGGTTCACTAGGAGAGCTGGATATTAAACTGATGTTTTGCCACAGGGCAGACAGACATCAAGGCACTTTTCATGGAGGTTCATGGACCTTCCTACTCCAGTTAAGCGGGTCATGAGGATCTACCTCAGAAATCATGACTTCATGTTTCCAGTTGCAGATGAAACTTCAGATTCACCATTAGCATCAGAAACTCCAAGTATAATCATAATTGTCAGGGTATACCTTCACTTTGGCCACAATGGGTAGTTTTAAGCTTGTTAAATAAAAATAATCCTTTGTCATGTTATAATACCATTGGTTATAACATTCTTTTCTGTGCTGGTTTGAGGCTAATTGAATATTTTAATAGAGAAATTTATATTATAGGCTGTGAAAGGAAACAGTGATGATGTCTACTTCACTCATAGGCTTGCTGAGATGTATAAGAATATGAATACAAACGAAGATAAGACTCTCTTGGAAAGTCTCTGGCTCTCTAGCTGTTTTTGTTCTTGACCTCTCTGCTGAATAACCCAATTAAACACTTTCCTTCTAACCCCCTTGCAAAACCCTGGGGTAAGGTAGAGGAGTGGGGAGAAGGTGGAAGGGTGTTTGGGAGCCCCTTCTGGGGACTCTGATTTCTGGGAGGAGTGTGGTGTTTCTGTATTACCTTTAACTTGTATATTTCTGTAAATATTCCTGTATATAGTGTATATATCTGCTTGTGTATTGTGCTAAGCTGTAAATATAGCTTCACTCCTTAACTTCCAACTGGTTGAGTTCTAGTCTGGGTGATTTTACAAAGTAGGGGGTGGGGTGGGTAACTCCCAAACAGTGACATTTTCAAATACATTTGAAATTATTCAATCCCCTCACCTGTAAGCAATTCGAAAAGACAGCTTCTATCTCTGGGAAAGGGCCAACAAAAATGGAACAAAGTTAACTGCTCCTGTCTCAGAGACAGATAAGTCACAGATCACCCTACTTGGATCACATCCAGGTCCTGTCAGTTGAGCCAGAAAATTGAAGAGCAGCAGGTTATAGGTGTTGACAGCCCTGAGCAAGCAGTTGCAGGAACCTCAATGCTCACCATCTTTGGAAGAAGAGGGGCTGGAAAGAGGGGCTGGTGATACTGTGATACTTCAGCAGAAGAGAGGTACTCCTGCTGCCTGTGTTGCCTCACAGACAAAAGCGAGAAATCAAAGTGGCGTGCTTAGCGGAGTGCCTGCCCCAAATGTGAGTCTGCATGCAGACTCTTTATAGTGTTGAGCTGATTCCTAGTGCTGTTATGTTTGAAGGCCAAGAAAGAGTTGGAAGAAACATTAAGTGCAATACAGCAAGTACCAGTACCTCCTAGCCAACCCATTTACTGTGGCAGGCAATAAAAGCAGGCAAACTTCAGCTGGCTGAACTTTGATAAGATAGATAAAGAGTTAGTGAAGTTAAGGGGTAAAGAAAGCCTCCTGATCTAAAGAAGCATTTGCCTCGTATTCTGCTCTTTTCTAAAGATAGGTATTTCTTTGCTAGTCCAGAAGATGAAAGAGGGGAGAAAGAAAAAAAAAAAAAAATTCCTGTAGCCTCTTCAGTTGAAGATGTTTCTCTTGAAGAAAATCCCTTGAAAAAGATACAGATGAAGAGAGGGAGCATTTTTCCTCTCATTTAATTTTTTCAGATCAGTTATTCCACAAACAGAATTTTGATGAAACACTGCAAGGTCTAGCACCTAAAGAACGAACAAGGAGGATGCTTCTCCCCAGTGCGAAGGCACACAGCTGCTACAATAATCATAAACATGGATCGTCTCAGTGACAGGAACCTAAGGCATCCTCAATGGAAGGTAGTTCTGACAAACATTTGCTGTCAAGGCATTGCAGAAGGTTTTATGTAGCCAGTGTAAGGTAAAAATTGAAAAAAAAATTAATCTTCAATAAGCTTATGCAAAACATTCTGTGAATTTGGAGCATGCGGCTCAGAAGAAAAAGCAAAAAGTATTGTCATCAAAATGAAATGGATTTCCAAACATTAGGCTAACTTTGGAAACTCTGACAGATAGCAATGATATGGGGAGGTTGCCTGGCACATTCCAACTTCAGTTCTGCCCTGTGATTATTATTATTTTCCCTTCTCTTGACTGTGAGAATGAAAACCTGCCCCAGAGGCAGAAGAACCCTGGGTGGAGAATGACCCTCCCATAGCCCCACAACATAATCAGGTTGCCCCAAGAGGCTCAACCTCCACGCACATGTTTTCAGAAGCATCCTGTGGGCAGTGGTAATTTGATATAAAACAGTGAAGCCAAAGGTAGAGCAGAAGCTGACTCAACTTTCCTATGTTTAAGATTGCTCTTTATGTAGAGTACTGCGGATGGGATTTTCTTCTACATCCTCAAAAAAAGAAGCAATATTTCCTGATCTGCTATCCTGACAGGTGAGATAACACAGAAAGTCAGTACAGCTACCACAACTGCAGGATAACAGTAGCACACTTTTGGCTACCACATTTGAGAACGAAAGGTCACCAAAATTGCTACTCTCTGAACTCTCAGAAGCTTAGATGTGAATCCTCTCCTCTTTTCTCCCACTGTGCTGGTTTGAGGCTAATTAGAATATTTTAATAGAGAAAATTACACTATAGGTTGTGAAAGGAAAACATCATGATGTCTACTTCACTCATACGCTTGCTGGAGAATTGTTTGGGAACAATAACCAAACTATATAGATAAGTCAGTCTCTATCTGACTCTTGCTGGATCTGGCAGCTTCTGGCTCTCACTCCTCTGCCGATTAATTTTCACTAACCACTTTAAATTGACTGTAAATATTCCTGTATATAGTGTATATATCTGCTTGTGTATTGTGCTAAGCTGTAAATATAGCTTCACTCCTTAACTTCCAACTGGTTGAGTTCTAGCCTGGGTGATTTTACAAAGTAGGGGGTGGGGTGGGTAACTCCCAAACAGTGACATTTTCTTTGATGGAAGAAGTAGCAAATCCTTCAGCTATTTCTTCCTTTTTTTCCTCATGATTATCAGCATGACAATTTTGCTTTACTTTTTAACACCTATTCTCTTGACATTTCTCTGCAAATGTAAACACTAGTGTTTTGTATAGTGCTGTTTATATAATGAACATTTCCTGAATGGGTGTGATGGTTCAGGAGTTTCCCCCCCCCCCCCCNTGACTTAAGTGCAAGGTAAATTAGGAGGATCGGCCAGGGGGGTTAGAAGAAAAGATAGCTTTCTACCAGTGTGAAAGGAGGGTGTTTTTCTAGGTAGGTAACACAAGCAGCTTGTTGGCCTTGAAAGCTGAAATAAAACTTAGGAAAAAATTCTATTACTCTTTGCTGAAGATTGTTGCACTACTTTTCTGCAGCCATCAGCACTTCCGAGCATTCAGTTCCTTAAACACTAGAGTCCTTGCCAGAACATCTGCACACAGAAATGTCATTAAATTGACTATTTACAACTCCTGTAAATGCAGAGATCTGGCTACTTTAAACACTTGCTTTCTGAGTCTTACAGAAATTGCCTCCACTCTGGTGAAATGCGAAAGGAATGCAGTGTGTATTTTTTCAAGTGAGAAGGCAATAAGGTCAAACTATTTATAGAAAATTGGGGTTTTTTTTCCTAAGAACAATTTTCCTGGCTTTCTCAGAAGAACTGGATTTTTTTATGTCATAAACTGTATTTCCCAAAACTTTTTCACTTAAATTAACCGGTTTATGACTCTCCTAACTCTTTAGGCAAAGTTAAGTCTGTTTCTGTCTCTATCCTTTTTTCTTCTAAGGAGAGATTCTCTTTATTCTTTGTTTTTCTTTTAAGAAAGTCTCCAGCTGTTTATGTCCTTTTATGATTAAATGTGTATTCTAATTCAGAGCACTTCCACTTTAAAGTTAATTCTTTCATCAATGTCTTTCAAGTTTTGCATAAGAACAGCAAATAGACAAAATAACTTTTACACTTTCCAGGGATTAAAAAAAAAAAAAAATCATCATTATTTGCTACCTAATGGTAATGTATATCTCACAGTAATCACAGCCTCAATAGTCACTCTTATTATTATACTATTTAGAGAAATTATTTTGTTACCTCATTTATCCCTCTCATTCCATGTGCATTTTATCAAGAAAAAAAAAAAAACTGGCAACAAAACCACTATGACAGAATAAGTAACAGGAAGTAAATGCTTGAAGAAAAACAACCCCAAGTTTGGTATTTCCCATTGCAGCAGAGCTATCACTTATATCAGTTAAAGAGTCTGAGGCTAACATAAGGATTTAAAACACCCATCATTTACATTGTCTCAGTTTAAGTCAAGTCTCTTGATGACACAACTTTCAACACACACTTTTTTCTGACATGGGAAGGAATGGTGCATTTGTCTTCCTAGCTGATCTCTCAGGCTCTACTCAAGTGCAAGCCATGATGCATCCTGTTCCTGTCAGCAGCTAGATAGCTTCTCATGCCTTCTGGTCAGATATGAATTATGGCAAAGAATGGAAAATACCGCCTCAGTGAGCACAGAGAGCTCTGAGGGGGAATATCTTAATAGGAAAAGTCCTGTTCAATACAAGAACTTTGTTTTTACAGGAAAGTTGCTGCTTGTCCATTTCTTTCTCATTTTATCAGTGACAAAGAAATCTCCTGAAGAAAGTCTAGATGTGGACAAGCTAAGCAACACATTTGAACGATTTCAACATGCCAATATGACAATCCTAAGTCACATCAGCTAAAGTGAGTTTTATTACCCTAAGAAGTTATCATAACCATGACCGCAGAAGACTACTCATCTTCAAGCTATCATTAGTTTTATTTTGTGCTTCTCTTCTGCAGAGAATCTCAGAGAAAATAATGTTTCAAGTAAAAGACGTTTTCTCTCCCCAGTGATTTAAAATCAGAAAATACAACAAACTTTCTTAGAAGGAAAAAAAAAAAAAAAGAGAGACTGATTTTATCTAAACATACAAATTGGATAAGCAATCTAGCAACTACATTACTGTGGGGTTTTTTTTTTATAATATTAATTCCTTTTTTTACATTGAGCTTTCTTTTTGCTAAAACTATAGCCCAACATAAGGTGACAAAAACAGTAGCTGGAATCAAGTAGTATGTCTAAAACTCATTATGTTCTGCTTTTAAAATATGTGGGTTTAAAACTTTATTACTGTTCTTGAATTTTGATTTTATAACTTGCATAGTGTTGAGTAATCTAGAATGCCTAAGAAGGTTGACAGAAAAAAATCTGCTTCTCTTGAAGTGGACAGGCTTTGGCTGTCAATATGCATTTTGTTGGTATCAATAAAAAGAAAAAAAAAATGTATAAGCAGCTCTGTTCTGGTTTGAGCCTAATCAGAATATTTTAATAGAGAAAATTACACTATAGGCTGGGAAAGGAAAACATCATGATGTCTTCTTCACTCATACGCTTGCTTAAGAATTGTTTGGGAGTAATAACCAAAACATTAGATAAGTCACTCTCTGTCTCTTGCTGGAACAGCAGCTGCTGGGGCAATCTAGCAGCTTCTGGCTCTCACTCCTCTGCCAATCAGTTTTCACTAACTACTTTTCTTCTAACCCCCCTGGCTGATCTTCCTAATTTACCTTGCGTGTAAGGCAAACCTTGGGGTAAGGTACAGGGTTGGGGAGAAGGAGGTGGTTGGGAGCCCCTCCTGGGGTCTCTGATTTCTGGAAGGGGTGTTGAGTTGCTGTGTTACCTTTTACTTGTATATTTCTGTAATTATTCCTGTATATTGTGTATATATCTGCTTGTACATTGTGCTGAGCTGTAAATAAAGCTTCATTCCTTAACTTCCAGCCAACTGAGTTCTAGTCTGAGTCATTTTACAAAGTGTGGGGGGCAGGTAACTCCCAAACCGTCACAAGCTCAAAACAAGAACTACTTCAGAGGACTCACTCTCAAAATGTTTGTGGTGGTGGTCGTGGTGTGCTGTTGTTCATTTGTTTTTAACATTTTCCACTCCAGAGTTTAAGCCTTAATTGTTTGCAGAAGAAGCTGTGCTGACCACAAATACCAGGACAAAAGAATGTTGAATTCAAGGTAGCCAAGACTGAAACTCCACAGGGCTTTACAAATCAGGTCTGAAGGTTGAACAGCTGTTCAGACTGGATGTCAGTCAAGTTTTCAGCACATTTCATAACGTATTGCATGTGTAACCTGTATGTTCCTACTACATCACTTCATTAGATGTGAAAGAAGGGGATTCAGCAGCAGAGAAAAGATACAAACCTTAGCTGAGCACCCAATGACCTTGCATTAGGGTGGACCCAATATAGGACTCAAATACAATATCATGTGACAGACATAGTATAAAGCAACAACATGGTCCAGAAAGTAGGAGCAGTGTATCTAAGCATGCTGAGCAACTGCCTCTAAAGCTATCCAAAGCTTTCCATCAGGAGACAAACAGACTAGAGCACAACTACCTGAAAGTATGTCTCATCAGAAATCAAAGTGGAGTAACAGAAGAAAACCCTATGAACTCAACAATTCACCAATAGAAGACCAAGATGTATCTTCTCTGGTTTCAGGAACCCAAGATCAGGGCTAATTTGCTGTGATTCACTGTTTCTAGGTTTGTATGACCACAACACATCTTTGTCACAAACACAGTTCATATCAGGCACAGCCAATATATCCAGAAGACAGAAAACGCTGAAGGATCTTGTTTACTCCTGTAAGGTCATGTACTACGTGACACTTTAGAGTAGAGTTTCAGTCTTCATACCAGCAGAAGGAAAAGCACTTTAAATGCTCTGGTTGTACATCTGGGTGCACCCAAAAAGATACAAGACAAAAAATCACACCTGAAAAGAACCACTCCAGTGCACTAAATTGCTAGTACATCATAATCATATCTCTGTTTCACGCTTCCACTCCATTTTTTCCTACTCTCCCAATTCCCTGGTTTGCTCTTAAGAGACGTTCAACAACAAATTTGGGAAGTGCTGCTTCCTACTTATTATAAACATCTTCATGCTGTTGCTTTCTGACAAAATTTGACTATTTGACATCATCTCCATTCTCTTTGCACTTTGTGAAATCCACGTAAATTATTTAAAGACTGTATTAGGGAACTACAGAAAGCTCCGAGGCATAAGCAAGTTACTATGTGTCAGATGAGACACGTTAACTACAAAAGAGATTTGAGCTTAACTGAATTGCCTAGCAGTTGCATTTGCTTAGATTAAAACAAAATATGTACAATTAATATGACTCCGTTGGTATGGGATTTTGATGTTGCTTGTACCCAGAAGCTGTTCCTGGAAGAGCCTTATAGACTTGCATGCACCAAAGAATAAAAGCTTGAGTTCTCCTGAGACTTGGCAAGAACAAAGATAACAAAGGAGCTAGACAATGTAACAAAGCGGAGAACTATATGAAATGATTCAAAGCATTATGATCCAAAATAATGGTGAAGAAACTTTTCTTAAGTGTTAGCAATAGGGATTGCAATATGTTTATTTCCCTTATGATGGTCCACACGTTGAAACTGTGGAGAAAAGAGAAGGTACCTTCCTGTTCAAAATAGTATACAACAGGAGAATGTAGGCAGGAATCAGACAGGGTCCAAAATAACAATGAGACAATAGTTACCAGGATCGTGTGTTTGACCTCAGTACACCTGGGGACTGACAAGGATTAGCTGTGTTAATGTTGAAAAAAAAAAAAAAATTCCTACTCTTTGTTACAGGAGATCTGCATTACATAGGAGGAGATGCCATAATGATCTTTGTTAATAAGATTACTAAGGCATGGGATAGTGAAAAAAAATGGATAAGAGGATACAATCTTTTAGTAGACTACAGACAGTATTTTGTCTATATCAGGACCTTCTGAAATGCGATTTGTAAGCACGTCTCAGAAAACAGGTAGAGAACCATTAATAGACAGAATTACAAAGAGGAAGTTTTTTAAGAGGAGATAAAATCAAAGGTAAATGTTAGGATAAAATGGTGGCAGAGAACAGAGAGGTTTGTTAGTTGATTGAGTTCAACAGAAGAAACAAAAACATACTATCTGAGAAAAGAAAGACTAGAAGTGGTTCTGGGGAAAAGCAGGGTAAAGAAGTCAAAGGAAGATGTGTTGTACCCAAGTGAGGAGAAGCACCAGTTTAAGAAGTAGTATATGAGGCAAGGCCACGTCATTATGCTGATTTTTCACCCCACTCCTTGGAAGCAAATCTGAAAGACCTGTTTGGAAAGAGACATGAACATGGAGACAACTGAAAGTGTATGCACAAAGAAAGTGTGACTCAGCTAATGCAGAGGCCAAGGGTAGAGCTAAAGGAGGACAGACCCTGTTATCATGGCAAAAGCCAGTTTATTCATGGGACCTATGCCAGAGATGCTCCACAGTGAAAACAAAAGAAGCAGACACTGGAAGGAAACCAGCCTGTAATTTGATGATAGGAAGGAGAAGTGAACAATTAAAAGATAGAGGAGGCTGCAGAAGGGAAATCTTTTTAGAAATGTATGTCATTAAGTCATACACACGGTGCACACACATAAACACTTCAATGAGCTATGTCTTTAACTGCATGTACTGCAGACCTTAAAAGACAGAAATGTGGTGCTGCTTCAGCTGAGAGGGAAACTGGGATGAAGGAAGTTGTAATAGATATAGTTTAACGTGCAACATTACCTCAGTGCCCGTATCTCTGTTCAGTGATTGTATAATCACACTAAATATAATTTCATTAGCAGTAAGTGATGCATTAGGCATCACGGGGTTTTCTCCAGGCCCATAAAGAGTATTGGTTATATTGGTCCATAAATAGTACTAGGAGTACTAGCAGGTAGGTGAGTGATCACTTGAAGATAGTTTCAAGCACTAGATAGTGAAACTATGGTAGACACATAGTTTACTGCTTCTACATCAGGATCCACATCAACTGAGATAGGACTTCCACGTGACAAGTTGATTAGCAGCAAGCTGCACATCCATTCTATTCAATCAAGTGAGTGCACTATACCCTTATCTGTACAGTGTCCTGATGCTGCATCTTTATCCAAACCAGTCATCATCCTATTCACCCACAACCAAGTCACTATCAAGTTTAGCTAACTCATGCAGAAGTGTGGAAGGGATGGATTGGAGAGGTAAGGAGAAATATCTGGAAACAACAAGGACAAAACAAAAAGCATCTTAACAACTGTGAAAGCTCTTAATTTCCCATTGGCTCAACCCTTTCACCAGCCACCTTGCAGGGACTGCACAGATGCTGGTGGAGTGTGTGCTGTGCTGAGTATGCAACACTCAGCTGGGCAACACACTGAAAAAAGGAAGGTATGCAAATGTTGCTTTCTAGACACCGGACAGTTCCACAAGACATCAAGTTTCCTGGTACACATGGGGACAAGCAGCAAGCAGCTTACACAAGAAGTTCACATGAATATTATCAGACTGACGTTAATGGTTCTTGCCATTTACAGAGTGAAACGGAGCTTTTCTTCACCGTGTTTTTTCCTGACTCTGCTGTAAATGCTGTCACTAAGCTTGCTTTTGCAGATAACGTATACATTCACATACATGAAAACGTATACACAATTTCACATGCCCTTCCACCTTTCCTATCTATGAAACACTATGATTTCCTGATGGAAAGTAGGTGTTGGAACATCGTGTGCGAGGAACCACTTTCTCTGCTCAGAAGAGCAGACTGCTCTCACCCAGGCAGCAGTATGGCATCATGCTGGGCAAAGCCAAAGAGATGCAACATTTGAAAGCAGAGAGCTTCAACAGCCCTCACCTGAGGTTTGAAGTCTATACCATGTCACAGGGCTTTCACCTGGACAACTCTGTCACCAGAGTCAGTGCCAAGAGAGGGGCACAGTGGGAATATCTTTTTCCCAGAGAGGCATTTTTTGCCTCTTAGAAAGGGTAAACATTTCACCACAGGGGAAGGTATAGAAAGGCATTGTCATGAGAAGATACCAAACAGTTTCTCTCTCCTTTATGAATTGTCACAAATCATTATATGTTGGCATAGCTGGTAGACAGGAAAATTCTGCTGAAATGAAGTACAGCACCTGAGCAGGGTTAATAACCTTCCAAGAAAACTAATGACTACAACCGATCCCAGTGAAGACAGGTATTACCCTACATCCCAAAAAGAACATGTTGGAAGCAAGTGAATAGCAAGCCCATTCATTTTTCTGTCCTCACAAATTTCTTGTCTATGAGAAAAATATTAAAATTAATGCATTCTAAAATTCTTTTCACATTTAAAACAAAAATCTGTCTGCTCAGTGCTGCTGTCACCAAAGCTTATTACAGTCTACCCCCATATTGCATCTTAAATACTCTTTACATTATACTAGATTTTCTTCTTTTTTTTTTTTTCTTTTTTTTTTCCTCTAGGAGCTTAAAATAAATAAAGGAATTGCTTCAAATTCCATCTTACACACCAGTCTTCCCAAACACCTGATTTATGTAAAGCAGTCATCCTGTCATCCTGCCCTTCAAGGGACCATTAAAATGCAACAGAACTAAACTTGTCCAAAATAGCAATCATTCATATACATGCTGTCACCTGTCCTCACTCCACAAATTCCATTATTGTTACTGATTTCATCACTTTTTAGTAATACATTTGCAATTTTTAACCAAAGGTGGGGAAGGGGGAAGAGAAGTATAAGACCTTATACACAGCCCTCAAAGGCAGTCAGTGACTGGTGTGAACTTTCTTTATTATACCCAACACTGTTTCTCATAAAGTAAAAACTTTTTTTTTTTTTTTAAATTGGTGTCATTAGACAGAAACAACAAACATTTATCGCATAAGGGAAAAGAAATGAACCACAATCTTACCAGCAAGGAATTCTGATGAACAGCCACACTTGTCCCACCAACTCCCACACCTTGCAAAGCAGAGAGGAAACACAGAAATTGCTTGCAATGGTGAAATTACCCAAGAGGAAGCTGGTGTCTCTTTTACAAGTCATGACTACACAAACCACAAGCCAAACATCAAAGCAAGTGCTAAAAGCCATGCCTGCCAGAACTACTAATACTAGAACCAACCTGGGTGGAAATGGAGGAAGACATAGCACAAAAAAATTAGAGCTACTGCCAGACATCTGTGTTTTTAATTTTGTTGTTGTTGTTATTTGGGTTCTGTTGGGGTTTGTTTGTTTCACAAAAGGAAATTAGTTTTTAAAATGTGTATTAAAAGCTTCTGAGAGGAGACTTGGAGTTTGTCAAGGAAACAGAAAAAAACATGTTATAAATGCAGAGTAACAAATTACCATATTGTAGTCTCAGCACACTTTCTGTTGTTAACCCATTTCCCAAAGCAACCCTCCAGCCTCAGTCTCCCAGGAGTCCACCAGAGTTGAACTGTGCACCCCAAGAGAGCTCAGAGTAGCCTAAGCCCAGCCACATAAAGGGCTGGGAACCCTCAGGGCAGAAGGGAGTATGGGACATGAAGTGCTATTGGTTTATGCTTTCTGGGACACCTGCAAGCTGTGTCCAAGGAATCATCATCCAAGCAGGAATGGAGTTGACAGCAAGATCTGCAGAAAGGCACATGGATCTCAGTTTCAAATTAACAGCCTTTCCTTTTTTTCTCCTTTTTGACAGCCTGGTGCAATATAACAACAAAATTAGTAGCCTTATTAAAAATATGAGAGATATGATTCTGTAGGTTACATTTTTAGTACACTTGGGGAACAAAGTAAAATAGAAGTAAGGACCTTGTAGTTTTAGGTACTTCTGTGGCTTGTGTGTTCAACAACTTGAGCCACAGATGTGTAGACCTTAAGAATGAACAAACATCAAACTATAGCACAAATATTTGAATAATTTTCATCACTCTCTCTACACTACTGACACTTATTTCACATATCACATTAGTCTAGAAAAGACAGAACACACACTTAATTAAAATTCATCCTTCTCAAAGTGATAGACATTGCTAAAAACAAGGTAGATCATTGCATGCTTTGAACTCGATTTTTTTTTTTTTTAACTCACTGGAATATTACAGATCAGTTTCTTCAAAGCAGGACTGAAGGATGCTACTGCCTAGAGATTCTCCTGTGTTTCGTCGAATCTCTCTCTGCTCTGGCAGGGAAATTCCAGCGTGCAATGGCAGGAAAAGGAGCCATCTAGAGATCTGAATGCTTTACTCTTTACTACACTGAAATTAGAGTGCCACCTTTAGGGCAGCTAGAAGAAATTTAATTTGGGACTCGATGCCACAAATGCAAGTTGTTATAATTATGAGGCTTTCTAGTAGTCTTGGCAGAAGAAGAACACAAAAAACAGATGAGTCATGTCAGTCTACAGGGACCACCTTGAAAGCCTAATTCACACTGAGCAGCATATATTGTTTCAAGTACCTCAGTGCACCCAGAAGTGACTATTTTGCTACAAAAATGAATCTTTCATGGGAGGAGGATATGCCAGCACAGGGTACTCATAGTTCACCTTAGAGATGGGTCCACTGTAGGCAGAAGAGAATTACCATGCAGTCAACTGCTTCAGATCACAACAGGCAGTGTCAAACAGATGAATATGAGAAAACTTTCCACTCTAGGTGCAAACTTTTATTTTTCTTCAACTTCCCCACTTTAACTCTTTAGCTGTTGCCTGTGTAACTCAATGCATCACATTGATTTTATGTTGCTTTCTCCCTCGTTTATTTTTTTCTCTTTTACAGCAAAGGAATTTTCCACTTTTCCAACCCATACCTAAAGTGTTGCATACAACAACTTCTCTTCAACATGTCATTTCAAGATACACAGTAAGATAAAGTTAAGCATATGTACCTTTGCTGTTAAATTTCCATTAATAACATTTCAAGTTATAATACTCAACTGATTAACTTAACACCTCTATTGCTGCAAACAGACTTAATTGTGGAGGTGTATGATACATTCAAGCACCACTTCTCCTTATTGTGTAGCTGTGTTAAAAAACAGAACAGAATGTGCAGACAAAGAGGAAGAGAATGATGAGCGATATGACGGATTTCAGAATGGTTTTGTTTAAATCAATGGCAGTGTTGTGTGGAATATTATGTAAAATAACTATCATCAACAAACCATAAAAATACTTCCTTGGGACTGAAGAGCAAAGAGAGAAAAGAATGGTCAAAAACTGCCAGGAGAAAAAAAAAAAAAAACAGTTTTTGTAGGAAGATTTTAATACAAACAATGCTTTGTAGTGTGGCATAACTGATAAGGGATTCAACATAAATATTTTAAATTATGATTTATGTAGGAAAACCACAACTCTGTCAGCTATATAAACCACAAAGGAAAGGAACAAACAAATAAAGGTGATAAACAAAATGGATAGAAGGAAGTGAATTTGAGAACAGCCTTTGGAACTTAGTGCTGCCATAAATCAAGCACGGAAGTTGGTGCAGAGTCAAAAATTTTACTCTGCAAAGCTGGGCATATAGCAATTCAGTGTGTGCAGAAGGCAGTAAAAGAGGTAATTTCCAGAAACATTAGGTTTAAACATATATATGGTAAATTTCACAGGAGAAGAAAATTATTTTCTCAGCTTTACCAGATTCTTACAACATACCAGTGTCAAAAAGTAGGAAAACTTCACTAACTTCTGAAGTAGATGCTGCACATCCCAGGAAAAGAAACTCAGTAGGACAAGTGGTGCAGAGACTTAAAAAAATCATGTGTAAAATTGCACAAATACAGATTGTAGAAACCACTGGGCCTTCATCCAGGGAGGTGAGGAAGACTGAAATATAAAAGAACTTTCAAGTCCTTGCCAACATGGCTAGAACACAATAAAACCTGGGAGAAGGGGACCCAGAAAAAATTGGAATTCCCAAGTCTCATTTATCTGGCAGGCTTCCCATGAGGAAGCAAAGAATCACAGACAGAATAACCAATACCGTGTGTACCAGGAACAAGAGGGCAGCTCACAAAGATGAGAAGATTAAGGCTTGGTGAACCCAGACAAGTTAAACAACTTTTCCATTGTGTTCCTAGAGTAGATTTCAAATCCACTGGATTTGGATATCGTGCAGGGGGAATATATCCATCTGGTAAAAATCCAAAACATAAAAAACAGCCTGCAGTGTGCACATCCAGCCAAGACAGCAACCGAGTCCTGGGCTGCATCAAGAGCAGCGTGGCCAGCAGAGCAAGGGAGGGGATTCTGCCCCTTTACTCTGCTCTCGTCAGACCCCATCTGGAGTACTGTGTGCAGTTCTGGAGCCTGCACAGGAAGGACATGGAAGTGTTGGAGTGGGTCCAGAGGAGGGTCATGAAGATACTCAGAGGGCTGAAGCAGCTCTGCTATGAGGACAGACTGAGAGAGTTGGGGCTCTTCAGCCTGGAGAAGAGAAGGCTTCTAGGAGACCTTATAGTAGCTTTCCAGTATCTGAAGGAGACCTACAGGAAGGCTGGGGAGGGACTATTTACAAAGTCTTGCAGGGCTTCCCTTCCAACCTTACCATTCTATGATTCTATCTCTGCTTTCTGCTCGAGCTCAGCAGCAGTTGTCACAGGAATCAGAAAAAAAAGTGACAATTAGTTTGCAACTTATTTCCAATGGAATCACATTTGATAATTTATTTTCAATTAGAAAACATGCTCTGTAAGAATTTTATTCTTACCAGACAAGAAAGTAAGGTATAATCTGAGCCTTCCTTTGCCTATTCAGTCAACTAAGCAATTGATGAACATACCAAAATGTATGGGAAAACCACCTAAAGTAGTTTACGTATCACTTGCCAACAAACCCTATTGGTTACATGTCTTCTGCCACAGGCTGTGGAGACTACAAGCGAGATGAAATAAGTCTATCAACCAATATGACTCATATTTGGTGTGTCCATCTGTTACATGCCAGCCAGCTGCTGCTGGCACTTAACACTTATTATTGAAAGCTACCAGTTCCCACTATTGTGAAGTCCCCACACACATCACTTCAGTCTTGTATTTCTCTCTCCCTCCATCAAGACAACCTTGTAGAAGCACTATCTGCAAAGTCAAAGGAAAGGAAATAATCTGTATATTTACCTCTACCACTTGACTAAATCCCCATGTACTACTTTGAGAATAAAACTTTGATGAATGGCTTGAGGCTAGTGCCCTTTGACCAGGTAATGAGTCAGGGAAGTTGACTATTGAACTTGCACACCTCTGAGAAGTTAAAGGCCTGTGCAGCAACACAGACATGTTCACCAGGAAGGGCACTGACCTCAGCTCCATATCCGTTGTTTCTCATCAGCAATTTCTGCTGAAGTTGCAAAGTATCTGTGATTGCTACTTCCTCTATCTCTCTCTTCCTCCCCCACAGCATTTGTCCCTGGCACAACAACAAACCTACCAGGATGAAGAGAATGAAGAAAGCTCTCGAGACACTTCTTCTAGCCAGTTTTGGTTTTCACTCTTCTTCCACTGCCTCAGTCTATTTGCATTTTTCATCATCAACAGTCAGTCATAACAAGGGAAGAGAAAGGAATAAAAGCATTTTGTGATATATCTTAGTAAACATTTGAGTCATTGCGGTTAAGTGGTTAAAATCTCTCTATTTTGAATTGGCTTCTTTGCTGGTGCCTAAGTACTAGGCTTCAGGAAACGTAACTGGGACTTGCTCTTCCTTTTTTGCCAAGTAATTTTTCTTGTAATTTTAGATGTTACTCAACAGGGCATTTCACCTCGGTAAAGACTTAAGTCTGGAGATCTCTAGACATCTTAAGGAAGGCAGCTTGGTGTTAAATCCGTTTTATAAGACAGGAACATGAAAACTAGAACATGTCCTGTTTAAACAGATCCAAACAAAGAATTAAGAACTTGAGTGACATCTCTAGCAACATACTGCTAATGATGCCAATTCTGGGCAAAGGTACTGAAACTTCCTGTGCAGGCACAGTGACAGTATCATTTCTGCCATGTCACAAGGGAGCAACTGCTTATCCAGTTCTTGGAAAAGCCTTCTAAATATTCCTTTATTTAAAAACCAGTGTTATCTATGGTATTGTCAACCCTAAATTGCAAGTTCATCATCATAAGCAGAAATTCAAATTTCTTTTCCTTTTATACTAGAAATGATCAGTCTTTGGGTAGCAAGGTTCAAGCCACTGGAAACAAAGCAGATGAAGCTCTCCAGCTGCTCTCCATCACTGCAGCTAGCATGACTCAGTGACATTGCCACATACTGTCATCCAAAACTTCAAAAGCAAGGATCAAAGCTCCTCACCCCACTGCTACTCCTGCAGGAATTGCTCCACTACTATAAACAGCTGCTGAGACTGAAACAACTCATCATGCAAACTTTGAGCATAATAGTACTTTGACAAACATTTTTAGCTATAACAGTACCTGTTACATAGGAAGTCCTTATCTATTTAAAAAAAAAAAAAAAGTGAGAGAGAAAGATGAACAAAGGTAAATAATTATGGAAAGAGCAAAAAAAGGGGAAATGGGGAGGCAAGAGAGATGTCTTTAGGCAAGTCAATGGTACTAGTTCCTGCTTTGTCACATACACCTTTTCTCCAAGAACCTGCACCAGTACTTTGCTGAAGAGTTCAAAGGATCTTTGAAACTTAGAAGAACACTATGTATTTTGAAGAGTTTTCCATAGCCCCCTAGGCAGTTTCTGCTTGCTAGGGCACCACCCACTTAGTCCTCCAATTTCAGCTCTCTAAGGACCTCTACATGTTTTTCCCAAGTGTCATCCTTTCCTGTGGAACAGCCTGCTGTGACAGCTGTTACCACAAATCTAAATAGCCTGTGCTCCCTTCAGGCAGAAACTACTAAGGTATCTTAGGAGTGTTCTTGCTTGTGTTAGTCTCTGGCAAAGCACCTCTCCACCAGCCCTGTGTCCACCAGTCACCTCCCTGCTACCACTGAGGCTGGCCCAAATGCCCAGGGCAACTTCACTCCTGAGGCCGACACAGACATTGTTAAGTGAGACACAACTGGATGTTACAGAAAGACTGCAGGTAAGGTTACAGGTGGTGCACAAGGCTGAGAGACCCTGTGCAAGTCTTCACAGCACCAGCATGATCTCCAGAATTAAAGCAAGCTTTCTTGGCTGCTGAAAAGCAGTGCAATGCTGTTTGAGAATATAGGTGTGGAGACTTTCTAGAGAGATTGAGCAAGGATGTTATATAAAAAGAAGCATGGATAATCTGTCTGCCCCAAGGGGATGCAGAGATGAAGCATGTCTATCTTCAATTTCACACTGAAAAGATTAGATTTCATAGACTATTATATTTCCTGAATTACATGCTAGATTTTGAGAGGAACTAAAACTGGAATTTTTATTCAGTATTCTGAACTGAGTCAAAAGTAAACCCCAAACCCTACCTCTGGTAATGCCCAGCTGGAGGTACCAAAAGAGAGAGCACAGGAAAGAGACAATGCCAGTTGAGACCTCCATAGGGACTTCTGCCATTCCACAGTCTGGCCACATCCTGAAGGAAGATTTGCTCAGCATCATTGTATGAAATAGCTCTCAATAGCCTTCCCTCTATAAAGTTCACTCCTTTTTTAACTCATTTATACATTCAGCAAAGCAAAATCCACACTGACTCCCACAACTGGTGGTGTGTGAAAAGTGATTCAGTTTTGGTAACACTTACTGTCAGGGCTTTTTTGTGTGCTCAAGAGTTTTGAGTTGGTTAAAGGTTTTTTTGTTGGGTTGGTTGGTTGGTTGGTTTGGGGTGGTTTGGATTTTTCTGAGATGTTGTTCTTTCTTTTAACAAACTGTTCATATTGGATTTCATGTGAAAAAGTGGATATTATTAGCCTCTTCAGGGATCTCCTTGGCAGGGTGCCATAGGAAATAACCCTGGAAGGAAGGGTGGGCCAGGAAAGCTGGTCATTGTTCAAGGATCAACTCCTCCAGGCTCAGCAAAAATGCATCCCAGAAAAGAAGAAGGCAGGTAAGAGCACCAGGAGGCTTGCATGGATGAATGGAGAGCTCCTGGATGCACTTAAATGCAAGAAGAAAGCTTATAGAGAGTGGAAGCAAGGACAGGGGACATGGGACGAGTACAAAAATACTGTTCATGCAGCCAGAACTGTGGTAAGGAAAGCTAAGGCACAGCTAGAATTGAATCTGGCCAGGGACATTAAAGGGAACAAGAAGACTTTCTTCAGGTGTATCAGTGAGAAAAGGAGGACTAGGGAGAATGTGGGGCCCTTACAGAAGAAAAATGGAGAGTTGCTGACAAAGAATATGGACAAGGCTGAGGTGCTCAATGACTTCTTTGCCTCAGTCTTCAACAGCAAGGGCTCCAACCACAATGTCCAAGTTCCAGAGGGTAAAAGTAAGGACTGGGAGATGACAGATCTATCTACTATAGTAGAAGAGACAAAGTAGTTTGTCACTGACTAACACTTCCAACCTTACCATTCTATGATTCTATGATTATTATAGCATCACAGAATAGTAAGGTTGGAAGGGACCTCAAGGATCATCTAGTTCCAACCTCCTGCCATAGGCAGGGACACCTCCCACTAGTACAGGTTACTCAAGGCCTCCTCCAACCTGGTCTTGAGCACCTCCAGGGAGGGAGCAGCCACAACCTCCCTGGGCAACCTGTTCCAGTGCCTCACCACCCTCACTGGAAAGAACTTTCTCCTAACATCCAGTCTAAATCTCCCCTCTACAAGTTTCAACCCATTACCCCTTGTCTTGTAATTACAAGACCTTGTTAATAGTCACTCCTCAACCTTCCTGTAGGCCCCCTTCAGATACTGGAAGGCTACTATCAGGTCCCGTTGAAGCCTTCTCTTCTCCAGGCTGAAGAACCCCAACTCTCTCAGTCTGTCCTCATAGGAGAGCTGCTCCAGCCCTCTGATCATCTTTGTGGCCCTCCTCTGGACCTGCTCCAACACTTCCATGTNGCCTTATTGAATTTCATGAGGTTGGCCTGGGCCCACCTCTCCAGCCTGTCCAGGTCCCTCTGGATGGCATCCCTGCCCTCTAGCAAGTCGACTGTGCCACACAGCTTGGTGTCATCTGCAAACTTGCTGAGGGTGCACTCCATTCCTCTGACCTTGTCACTGACAAAGATGTTAAACAGCACTGGTCCCAGCACTGACCCCTGAGGGACACCACTTGTCACTGGTCTCCAGGTGGACATTGTGCCATTGATCACCACTCTCTGTATACAACCATCCAGCCAATTCCTTATCCAGCGAGTACTCCACCCATCAAGTCCATGTTTTTCCAGTTTGGTGACCAAGATTTCATGTGGGACAGAGTCAAACGCCTTACTCAGGTCCAGGTAGATGACAGCAGTTCCCCTTCCCTTGTCCACTGTTGCTGTGACTTCATCCTAAAAAGCCACTAAATTTGTCAGGCAAGATCTGCCCTTGATGAAGCCATGCTGGTTACCACCAATCACCTCTGCTTTGTTTTCCATTTACCTTAGCAGAGCTTTCAGCAGGATCTGCTCCATGCTCCATGATCTTGCCAGGCACAGAGGTGAGACTGACTAGTCTGTAGTTCCCAAGGTCATCCTTTTATTCCTTCTTGAAGATGAGGGTTATGTTTGCCCTTCTCCAGTCAGCAGGAACTTCACCAATTCAGTACCTGCAACCAGCTCTGTGCCAGTCATAATTGTCAGACCTTTATCACTTTATCTCTCAGTCCTCTTTTTCAAGATGAGGAACCCCACAATATACTGAAACTCTAGTTCCCCTTTTCCATACCATGATTCTAACCTTCACTTCCCATCTTTTAATTACCTGTTAACCCACAAAAGATGTGTAGATGCCTACTTATCACAAGCCTTTGGTAACAGTACTAGCAAAGTATTTCTGGAAACCCAAGTCCACTCCACTGGTATACACACATGACAGAACAGTGACGCAGACCAGACACAACAAATTTGCAGAGTAAAATAGGTGGTTCCAAGGATCTGACACACATGGAAGCATGGAAGCATTCCAGCCTCATGGGGTGATTAGCAATGTACTGCAGGAGCACATCTGGTTCATCTTTACTTAAAGGATACCCATTTGATATAGTGTGAGATCAGCCTATCATGTGAACTACAGCAAGACAAGAGGGAATAATCAGAAGACTTGCTACAGAAATGCACTTATGATTTGAATTAATCTGCCTATAGGCCATAGCAGCTCATCCTGTGCCAGTTGGACACACCTTCATTTCGGCTCGGCTCACAAATCCAAGAAACTCTGGATTTGTGAAGAATGTCATCTTTACCCCCCAAAAGAAGTTAATATTACTCTCCCTTGATGTGTGAATACACTTGGTTATTAATCTGGCACTTTACATTCCTTTAGCACCTTGTAACTAATTCACATAATAATTTACAAGTCATAATACACAATTTAGCATTTCCTTTTCCCTGCTGCTTTAGAATTCTCCATAAAACCTCCCAAGTCTTGATGATCTTATCAATCTTGTTTTCAAAGATATTCTTGTAGTCATTCAGTTTGATACCACTCCCTGGATTTCTTTCACACAAAAACTCTCTTTAGAAATATTTAGCACTGTTTCTCAGGTCTTGTGGTGTTTGCCCACTTCTTTTAGAACTCAAGCAGTATCAAAATCTTTCTCTGGCTTCTGTTTTTAATGATCTGAAAGGATTTTGGTGTATCCCCATCCTTCATTCTTCCTTAAAACAAAAAAAAAGGTTGACAAATTTATTTACCAGAATTTACAGACTTTTACATTTCACTCCATTGACTGTAACTCAAATTTTCTCCAAAAATCTCTTTTTTATTTCTAATAGACTTTTGTAATTCACTGCTTGCGCATACCAATTTTTTTCGTTTAATTATTAGTACTTTTTAAATCTTTCCTGATGGGTAACAAATGTTTACTCTTCATTTGTACTAATGGCATATTTGAAGAGTCTCGGTAACAACTTACTGTTTTAGTTGCTCCTCTTATTTATCTCTCAACTCACATTCTTACAAGACTTAGGTCTGGGATTTTTTTTTAATTAGTTGGTTTATTAACTACCATACTGATGCCAAATTTGAAATCACAGTGCTTCTTACACCTGTTTAACCTAAAGAAGAAGATAAGATGTGATGCTTTCTTTGTCATTACCCCTAACCACTGACACCTTGAAATAAGATTTTATCCTGAATATTTTCTTTGTTTTTACAGGATGTAGTGGTTCCTACTACACAATCTCTAAAGCTGAGAGTTCCTGCCCATCCTCAGAAGAACACATCTCTAAAGAAAAAAATGCTTCTGTTCACTTTTAATAAATTCTGAATTAGGAGACTAACAGTAATAATAATAAAACCACCAAAACCAATTTCACCCCAAAACCAGGGAGCGGGACACTTGCCCTGTACAGCTCCAGCAGACGTGAAGGCAGTTAAGGAGAACAAAGCAGGTGGCAAAGTGTTGCTGTTGCTGCTACCGTGCTCCGGGGCTGGTAACAACCAGCAGGAGAGGACAGAGACCAGGCTCTGCTGGGAAGGAGCATTATGTCCCAGCCATATACAGAACAGCTGCTCACCTCTCCTGCTATGCCAATCTACTCAATAATACATATATGTGCACACATTAAGCATACAACTGTGTAGCAGTGTACCTACAAAAGCTTTTCTATCCCATCTCTTAGGTTGTCTGCCAGAAACACTCAATTGTAGCAGTTCAAGATCTCTCTATATCCTAACCCCACACATTAAAAAAAAAAAAAAAAAAAAAAAAAATTGAATAAGCATTATCACCAAGCCTCCACTACCCACAGAGTATTTAACTATTGATTACTCATTGGAGCATGGAAGATTTATAGCAGCAGCAGCAGCACACTTTCTGGTACAGCCAGAAAGTAAAATGTTAGAGATGATGGTTATACAAAGTATTCAAGAAAATACAAATTATAACCAATTTTGAACCCAGACTAAGAGTAGCCAGACTAAATATTTAAGTGCACATTCTTAATCCTGCCTTATCGCACATATGGTAAACAAAAAGGAATATTACATAAAAGTAAAAAGCATTTTGGAAATACAAAGGATTATGTTTTTAAAGTGCCACATATATATTTGACTATCCAAATCTGTAGAAGATAACAGCTTTTTTTCAATGTTTTGTTCCAATGTTCCCTTGCAGCCCAGAAGGCCAGTTGCATCAAAACAACTGTGGTCAGCCGACCAAGAGAGGTAATTTTGCCACTCTGCTCTGGTGAGACCTTGCCTGGAGCATCATGCCCAGATCTGGGGCCCTCAACACAAGAATGACATGGGTCTGATGGAAAGGGTCCAGAGAAAGACTGGACCTCTCTGAACTTAGAGGGCTGGAGCAGATCTCCTATGAAAACAGGCTGAGTTGGAGTTGTTCAGTCTGGAGAAAACAAGACTCTAGGGAGACCTTATAGCAGCCTTCCAGTACCTGAAGGGGGCCCACAGGAAGGCTAGGGAGGGTTTATTTACAATGGCATGAAGCAATAGGACAAGAGACTATAGCTTTAAACTAGAGAAGTTAAAACTAGAAATTTTGCCTGACAAATTTAGTGGCTTTCTATGATGAAGTCACAGCGACAGTGGACAAGGGAAAGGCAGCTGATGTCATCTACCTGGACCTGAGTAAAGCATTTGACTCTGTCCCACATGACATCCTGGTCACCAAACTGGAAAAGCATGGACTTGATGGATGGACCACTCGCTGGATAAGGAATTGGCTGGATGGTCGAACCCAGAGAGTGGCGATCAACGGCACAATGTCCACCTGGAGACCAGTGACAAGTGGTGTCCCTCAGGGGTCAGTGCTGGGACCAGTGCTGTTTAACATCTTTGTCAGTGACATGGACAGAGGAATGGAGTGCACCCTCAGCAAGTTTGCAGATGACACCAAGCTGTGTGGCACAGTCGACTTGCTAGAGGGCAGGGATGCCATCCAGAGGGACCTGGACAGGCTGGAGAGTTGGGCCCAGGCCAACCTGATGAAATTCAATAAGGCCAAGTGTAAGGTCCTGCACCTGGGTAGGCACAATCCCAAGCACAAATACAGGCTGGGTGGTGAATGGCTGGAGAGCAGCCCTGAGGAAAAGGACCTTGGAGTCTGGGTTGATGAAAAGCTCAACATGAGCCTGCAGTGTGCACATGCAGCCCAGACAGCCAACCGAGTCCTAGGCTGCATCAAGAGAAGCGTGGCCAGCAGAGCAAGGGAGGTGATTCTGCCCCTTTACTCTGCTCTCGTCAGACCCCACCTGGAGTACTGTGTGCAGTTCTGGAACCCTCAGCACAGGAAGGACATGGAAGTGTTGGAGCGGGTCCAGAGGAGGGCCACAAAGATGATCAGAGGGCTGGAGCAGCTCTCCTATGAGGACAGGCTGAGGGAGTTGGGGCTCTTCAGCCTGGAGAAGAGAAGGCTTCGAGGGGACCTGATAGTAGCCTTCCAGTATCTGAAGGGGGCCTACAGGAAGGCTGGGGAAGGATTATTTACAAGGTCCTGCAATGACAGGACAAGGGGCAATGGGCTTAAACTGGCAGAGGGGAGATTTAGACTAGATGTTAGGAGGAAGTTCTTTACAGTAAGGGTGGTGAGGCACTGGAACAGGTTGCCCAGGGAGGTTGTGGATGCTCCCTCCCTGGATGTGTTCAAGGCCAGATTGGATGAGGCCTTGAGTAACCTGTCCTAGTGGGAGGTGTCCCTGCCTATGGCAGGGGGGTGGAACTAGATGATCCTTGAGGTCCCTTCCAACCTTACTATTCTATGATTCTATGATTCTAAGGGAAGACTTAGATTGGCCATTAGGAAGATTTTTTTTTTATTATTATGAAGGTGGTGGAACAAGGAACAGGTTGCCCAGAAAGGTGGTGGAGGCCCCATCCCTGGGGACATTCAAGGTCAGGCTTGATGGGGCTCAAAGCAACGTGATCTAGTTAAAGATGTCCCTGCCCATGGGATGAGGGTGGTTGGTCTAGATGACCTTTAAAAGTCCTTTGTAGCCCAATGAATTCTGTGATTATAGCCTATCAGAAACTCCTCCTCCTCCTCCTCCAACTGTCCACTGAGCCTTCTGCTGCTGAAGAAAGTGACAACAATAAACATCTTTGCCCCAAAAATATCATGCTCTATACATGCACAATGGAGCAGGCAGTGAAAACATCACAAACCTTCGACCTCTCTTTGCACAACTTTCCTGTATCATAGCTCAAACCACTTCTGCCTTCTTTCTCCAATAAGAACTGTGCACGTTCTAATGTCAGAAAATTAAACAGAAGTAAGATTTAGATCCTGAGCACTGCTATTACAAAAAACAAACAAAAACTTCAAAGAAACTAAAGTAGTGACTGAAAGCCCTAACAGAAAATCAAAATTTCTTCTGGACAGAGAAATACTCAGCTGAATGTTTTTTCTCAGTACTAGTTTATAAAATCAGGTTTTACACGTTCTTCATTAAATGCAGTTCAGACAAATTCTCTTCAGGCACAGGAATTCCATCAAGCATAAGTCATTTCAAGGACTGAGTAACTAGTAGCGACCACCAGCATGTGCTTCTGAATGATTCGCAGCCACTAAATAGTTGAGAGAAGGAAAAACAGCCCAACTGTAGGAGAGCACAAGTTTACAAATCAAGAGCTTTCCATTCCCTCATTTGCTTTGCAGCGCTGAGCAAATCTGTCTTACCTCTGTCTCGGTTCTCCGAATCACTCCCAGAAAGCAATGGCTGTTTTCTCCTGCAGATGGAAGCGTTGTGAAGAGCAGACATAAATTTACAAAGTGCTACAGCGAACTTCAGCCCTCCAGCTGTGGGGTTTGATGTCCCCAGGTACTACTCTAAGTAAGTTGCGTTATTAGACATCAGTCGCTATCTATCACACTAATAGCTACTTTCAACCTTTCAAATAGACAAATTAAAAGATGCAAAAACCAATAGTTGCTGAGCAGACTTCTGTGATTTTAAATTAATAGAGCTGATGACAATGTCATAGCTGCAATGACACAGAATTCAGCTCTTCTGCAAGAAGAAGGGGTGAAACACCTTCGGACTAGGCAATACCAGTGCTCTGGTTCCCAGGACCTGCCACATAACAACATTAATGCCAACACATACTAGACAGTCATTTTCCTTAGGGTTATATACAGCATCCACTTATGACCTCTGACATCAAAGCCTGAAGACAGAACTAAGCTTTCTAAATCTACAAATCCTTCATCAAGGCTCAACCTTCCAGACACTTAAAGAATAAACTCTTCATATTTCCCTTGCAGAAACCCCAAGCTACAGAGATTAATTTGTAGTCCAATTCTCTTTTAGACATGTGGTCTCAAAAAAGTTGCTTTTACCCCCCCTCCCCCCTGCCCCATAGAAGTTTCATACATTGCTAGGTAATAAAGGAGTTTCCCCAACTTACATAGTGCTTTGCCTTCTCCTCCTCTTCCCTTACATCCTCTGAGCAGGCGAAGCAGAGGTCATGGAAAAAAACCTCAAGAAGTCTGTATGAAGAAGAGCAGCAGTCCTTGCTACATTTTTGCCAGTCACCCTACAGACCTCCAAGACTCAGCTAGGAGATGAGGTGAGATTTTCTCTATCACATGGGGATGCTCCACATCAGAAATAATTAACCTCTGCTCAGTGATTCTCTTAAAAGAAACAGAAGGAAAAGAACTCCAGACATGGTGGTTTTGTTTCCTCTCTTCAGACCTACAGAACCCCTTTTCCTACTCTCCAGGCCAAAGGATCATATTTTACCTGCTGTCCTTATTCCAAGAACACCTGGATCTGAGAAGCAACCAATTGTTCTGCAGCCCAGTTGCAACTGAGCTCAGGACGCAGATGTGACAACTGAATAGAGAGATGTTCTGGGATCTTGCTTTGACGTAGGCTAAGAGTGGGAGGACTGGAAGAGGACTGGCATACCAATGCCTGTATAAGGCCTTGTGATAACCCACAGTTGTCTCAGTGGTTTTACAAGTATCAGTTGTATTTACTCTAGCTGAAGTGTTTCCGCCTGCAAGAGAAATTCAGGTTTTCTATGGCTGCTTCCCAATTCAACATTCATCAAACAGCCAACGCCCTTGGTCAGGATCAAGGCCTCGTCATAGCAGATACCAAGCAGATAAAGCAGATGACATCATCTCATCCCAAAGACTTAGTAAAGATAAAGAGGGAGTAAGATGATAGCAATGCTCCTGGAGCAAGAAAACAACCATTCCCCCCCTTTACCTCTATCAGAATGTTGATTATGTGTAAAGTCTTGATTCTATGTGTACATGTAAACAAAAAAAAAAAAATCAAGACTGAAATTCAGAGGCGAGAAGTTGTTTAACTGAAGTCTGCAAGCATCTGCCTGTAATAATCTTCTTGCCTTCTGATTAGAGCCAAGGAAAGGGTTTAGCATTTTCCTCTTCTCTAATCTATTATTTGTAAATGCGTTTTTCCTCCCTCCTATCTTTCCATTTGATTTTATTTATGTAGGCATGCCGATGCAGTAAATTTCAGACCTATAATTTGTAGCTTCCTGACTTGAAGATGGTTCTGAAGTAGTTCTCATGTGGGTGTTCCTCCAGTTAAATATTTACACACATATACCCTGTGCATAGCTTTTATTTATGTGTATGAGCAAGGGCTCTGCATGCTTCACATGATTTTTCAGTGTCTACATGTGTTTCTGGTCATGACAACACATGAAAATTATGTGCCTACAAAACACATTTTAAGTGTATTTGTAGAAACAAGTATGTGCTTATCCTTGAGGTGTTTTCTATATATAGAAAAGCTGAAGATTAGACTTCCTGATCTCATTCTTTCCCTTCAAATTCTTCTCTTGTTATTCATTGTATACACATTTACATTACAACTCAGCTTTACATTATTTCTCACTGGCATACAGTCAGTCAAACATAAATTCTGATGATACATATGTACGTGATAAGGCATAAGAATGTTCCCTAAAAGGCCTCTGGACTTTCATATTTCAGTCAGTTCAACAATGATGGTCTTTGCTGAGAGAACACGACTTAAAAGTCTTCAATGTATTAAAAAGGAAGATAGTTGTGACTATCAACATTTGTTGCTTTAAATCTCTTTTCTTTAAAAAATAAATAAATAAAAATTCAGAGTGATTTCAAAGAGTCATTTAGCTCCAAGGCCTTTTTTCCTTTTGTTGTTTTCATTTATGAAAGACGTCAGACAAGTCATACTAAATTTTCATGCTGATAGCAAACCCAAAGGCATTTCTAAGAAGCTTCACATACAAATGTAACAATATGTTACATGCGCTATCAAATGTCAGTCACCCTGTTTATCCCAAACAGGAAATATAAGCAGTCATGGTTAGCTCTTGATTGCCTACATTTTGAAAGCTCTCAGTCTTATAAGACTTTGTTATACAGGCCTTGAACATTATTTTCTCTCCCAAGACCTTCCCTTTTCTGCTCCCAAGATGCAAGGTGGCAGGCAGGCTGCAGCAGGTCTCAGACCTAAGTTCACAATTTGCAAGTCCCCAGTTAACAGCTATTTACCTCTGGGATAGCCTTCTCCTTGAATTTTGTGCAATTCAGAATACATATGACCACAGCCTGATGGTTACATATTAAAATAGATGAGATTAAAAAAATATTCTGGGTGTCTCATATCTAATCTTATAAACTCAAACAGTTCTAAAAGTTGAAAATGCTACATAAATGTATTCACATGCTGATAAGTTCTTGCAGAACCAGGGCCTAAATTAAGCAGATTCTACAGACCTCACTATTATCTGGATGTACAGAAGATGATCTATTTGACTTACGTATGTTCCTTTTTCATCATCATTATCTTGAATGTATTTTTATTTATGTTTATGGCTGGACAGTCTGTGCTTTGTATGAGCACTCATATTCATCCACAGAGGAGATAAGAAATCATCTTTCCCACTGCAAAACTTTGTCAGGGAGCAGAGAAAGAAAGAGAGAGGTCTGCACATCTCAGCCAGGCAGTCATGCATCATGAATAACAAATAGAAAACCACATTTCCTATTTGTTTCCGAAGGAAACCGGTGTGCAGTTTCCAAGAGACTTGTACACCACACTGATCTACACAGGATACCATCACACTGTCACACACAAATTAGTTTGTGTGATTCTGAGTATCTTCACAAGATTTGAGATAAAGTGTTCTATTGGAGGTAGAACAGAGGGCTGAGCAGACAAAAAAAAAAGCCAAGCAGAGCTAGTCATCACTGGCAGCTTCTCACTAGCCTGGCTAACTGAATACTTACTGTTGTGTCCTCCCACAGCAGAGTCACACAAATAAAAGCTGGACTACCCAGCTGGTCAGACTGCAATCATCATCTGCTCACACAGCGATACCTGAAGAAAATGTAAAATATTACAGCAACAAACTTCATCAGAAAGTCTAGATGAGGGCTGGTCTTTTGCATGGATCCATTTGCAATAGAGAAAGTGACATGAGAATATGCTGCTCTCGTAAGTTCAACCAGTTCAGCAAGTAGTTGGTGAATATTCAATACCATGCTGATGTTATGCCTGCTGTAAGAAAGGGCTGGGGGGAGCAAAGAGTGATGGGACTTGGAGTTGAGACTGTAACCTGTGACACTTTCCGTTTTCAGTGGAAATAGCTGGACAAGGCACAGGATCATGGTGTTCGTAGAGCAGACTGTAACTTGAGATGCTTCCTGTTTCCGGAGACCTCTTCCCATGTCTGGTTTGAAGTGTTGGCTTTTCCACTTTGCTGGCTGCAGGCTTTAGGGGTTCATTTTATCAGTGGATTCCTTCTGCTGCATATCCTCTGAAATACGCTGCAGTATTTGTATATGACTCTACTTTGTTAAACTCTTTTTATCCCAATCCACAGGGCTTTTGGGGTTTTATGTCTCTTTCTGAGATGATAGTTGTGTGAGCAACTGTTGGAACTCGGTCAACCGCTGAGTCTTAAACCACAACAGCTGTGTAATTAATAGATCTTTTAGTAGTCACTGTCTGCACATTCACACAGAAGCTCCCATCTTGGTGAAAATCAGCACAGCCTGGTGTAGGGCCTGTCAGGGTTACCAACACTGGATACTGCAGTTTGCAGAAAGCCACAAGGTCTCTCCAGCTGTGCTGCTAATGCCTTTGTATACTCCCTGCAGGTGGAAAGGTGAGGGGGATCCAGTAGACGTGCATCAAAGAGTATCACATCCAAGAGAAATAAATTTCTCAAAAGGACCTTCTGACCAGGGTCGCAAGCACAAATGCCTCTGACCACAATGCTGGGAGATCGTTTTGTGCGGAATGAGGTTCAGTGGTTGTACCACTGTGCCTACTTTCACCTTGAACGATGATGCTACCATGTGGATGGAATCTGCACACAGCAAACATGCTTTGGTGAGGGGTACCTTCCTCTGCTGTAATCTACAATCCCCCTCAGGGTTCTTCAGTAATGCCCAGTGCTGCTCCTTGCATAGCAGTATAATCAGACAGAAACCTTTGTTCCTACAGCCATAATCCAGTCCCTACCATGACAAAGAGGAAACTCCATTCTTCCTCCACCCTTGTGAGCAAGACCTTGCACTGCTACAACCCTTTCTTGCACTGGGAAGAGTTTAGTGGAGAACCACAGACATCAAAAGAACAACCAGTTCACTTTGAGGCTTTTCTAGAGCTCTCTAGACCTCTAGGTCTCACCCCAAACTGTGGACTACATCCTCTCTCACTCATCAACTATTTCATAGAATCATAGAATGGTTTGGGTGAGAAGGGACCTCTCCAAATGCCATCAAGTCCAACCCTTTCTGCAGTAAGCAAGGACATCCTCAACTAGATCAGATTGTCCAGAGCCATATCAAGCCTTACGTTGAATATCTCCAGGGATAAGGCCTCAACCACCTCCCTGGGCAATGTGTTCTAGTGTTCCAACACCCTCATAGTAAAGTACTTGTTCCTAACATCCAATCTAAAGCTACTCTTCTCTAGTTTGAAACCACCACCCCACATCCTATCATTACAGGTCACTGTCTCTTTCCTGAAGAAAGTGCTGGGCCCAGGACTCTGATGGAAGGCCCAAATTATACCTGGAATACATAATCAAGATATATCCTAAACATCCACCTGCCTACTCACTTTGCCCCTCCCCTTCTCCCCTGGGTGGAAGAAGCGGGAAAGCAGACAAAAACCTTGGTGCCTCTCAGTCTACCATAGAGACGCCATATTTGGTGTTGTCCTGCACTCTGCTTTGTTTCTGGTAAACAGAGATCACAATGCTGGACATGTGCATCTCCATTTTTTGGTAAAGTAACTTAGGATTGGTTCCAGGGGTGTATTTATCTGTTACTATTGGTCAAAGACACTCAGTCAAAATGCTTAAAACCCTAGCCAACTTGTTTGTTTGCTGCTGTTGCCTTCATTTTGTCTTCATTCTGTAAGAAGAATTACTGCATAGATAAAAGTATGAATGAAAGATAGAATTGCCATTCCATCCTGTCATTCCATCTCTGGTGAATCATAGAATGTTTCAGGTTAGAGGGGACCTTTAAAGGTCATCTAGTTCAACCCCCCATATTATAGACAAGCTATTAGATTAGGTAGGATTAGAAAATATGTAGGTATATACATATATCTACAGACATATATACACATGTAAACACACTCACAAAAAGCTCAGGCAAATTCCACCTAAACTAGGAAGCCAGACTGGAAGATTCACTTTACATTAAGCCTTTGCATTTTATTCATAAATGAAGTAGGTTTTGGGTGTTATGACTAACTAGCAGATGGCAAATTGAGCCACTACAGGCTGTCTACCATGAGGTAAACTGTTGCTTCGTCCTGAATTTTAATTGGAGGTTAATTGCACTCTGGTGCACTCCACTATAAACAAGTCCTGACATTAAAAACAAAAAGGCAAGGAATAATTTCATGAATGTATTCCCATAGTCCATCAAATATTCATTACCTACATTGCCCAGATAAACTCTCAAAAGTCATAAACACACATATCAATAACAATAGTCTCATATTCTGCTTCAGTTCCCATCACAGACGTACCTGATCCTACATTCCAAGGAAAGCAAAAGCATAAGGTGCAAGCACATTCAAGAATGTGAAAGGTCTGGCTCTGACTCTCCAAAACCTCTTTGAATATGTATAACATAGCACAATACCTTGATCCCAGTCTTCTGTTTCTATTCACCTCACACATAACTGTACACAACAAAACAAAAACCAAAAAGACCTTGCAAGAAGGGAGGGTCCTGGCAGAAAACTGACCATAAATCCTAGAACAAAACTACTATACTATATAGTACTATATATCACTATAGTACATGTAGGCAGAGCCAAACAGCGACCAGTTGGCAAAGCTGCACATTTCAAGCAGTATCTGAGTGTCCCAGATCTATTCAGAGTTGTACTGCAGCTCAAACAGAGTTGAAGACACACAAATAATTAATTTGTAGTTTTCTGCATGCTTTGAAAAACAGAGATTAGTTACTTGTGTTTAGTTTATCAGCTTGTTAATCTCTTACACTGCTAGTTTGCTAAGTATATTATCCCCCTCCCAAAAAAAAACCCCAAAACAAAACAAAAAACAACCCAAAACACACTACCCTTAATCACAAGTTGTTCCCACTAATAAATTACCTATTTGATATGTTTATATAGGCTCTGTTCCACAGTATGAGTCATGTTGAAATTGCCCTAATTAAACTATTTCCATGTATTTGCATGACTAATCAGTATTTATCAGTAATGTGGCACTTCATAACTTCAAAGCATTTTAGTTGCATATAAATGGATTATCTGAAAATTTGCCCAAGAACATATCTTGGAATCTTATGTGCAGAGTCAGTCAGCTATTGTTTCCCAAAATAGCTACTGCCTTCACATGTGCATTGAATCACAGTGAGAGTAATAGTGACAGGCCTGAAGAAGCTTATGTGTTACTCATGGAAATAATGAATAGTTCACAGAAGAGACAGCAGACAAGACAGTGTTCAGTGATGACACGGAAGAGCAGATGGCTCAGTCCTTTGAATGGTATAAAAGACACTCTCTATCCCACTTCTCGTCATGCACTTTGCTGAAGAGAGCTGTCGTAGTTGCGTGCAAATGAAGTCCCACATCTCTAAAATTGTTTGCACCATTCTTTCACTTCCTCCTCTTCAGAGCTCTCTATAGACTCACCCATCAAAACGTTCAGGGTATCTGATGGTGCTTTCTGGAGGCATTTGCCACTGATCACTTGCACTGTGTGGGAAATTAATTTCTTCGTATAATGCCATCACTGTGTCTCCTCACAAGGCTCTCATCCCTGGAGCCATGCAATGGATGAAAGAAGGCAAGGGTGGGTAATTTTTTTTGTTACACAGCTTGCTTTACCAAGGAACTTGTATTCAGAGACAAGCTACTTCTGTAAGCACAATTCCTCCTGTCCACAAGTTATCTTGCCTCACAAATTTAGTGGTTTTTTAGGATGAAGTCGCAGAGACAGTGGACAAGGGAAGGGCAACTGATGTCATATACCTGGAACTGAGTAAGGCATTTGACTCTGTCCCACATGAAATCCTGGTCACCAAACTGGAAAAACATGGACTTGATGGGTGGAGCACTCACTGGATAAGGAATTGGCTGGATGGTTGCACACAGAGAGTGGTGATCAACGGCACAATGTCCACCTGGAGACTAGTGAGAAGTAGTGTCCCTCAGGGGTCAGTGCTGGGACCAGTGCTGTTTAACATCTTTGTCAGTGACAAGGTCAAAGGAATTGAGTGCACTCTCAGCAAGTTTGCAGATGAAACCAAACTGTGTGGCACAGTCAACTTGCTAGAGGGCAGGGATCCATCCAGAGAGACCTGGACAGGCTGGAGACAGTATCTGAAGAGGGCCTACAGGAAGGCTGGGGAGAGACTATTTACAAGGTCTTGTAATGACAATGCAAGAGGCAATGAGTTTAAACTGGTAGAGGGAAGATTTAGGCTAGATGTCAGGAGGAAGTTCTTTCCAGTGAGGATGGTGAGGCACTGGAACAGGTTGCTCAGGGAGGTTGTGGTTGCTCCCTCCCTGGAGGTGTTCAAGGCCAGGTTGGAGGAGGCCTTGAGTGACCTGTTCTAGTGGGAGGTGTCCCTGCCTATGGCAGGGGGATGGAACTAGATGATCCTTGAGGTCCCCTCTAACTTTACCATTCTATGATTTTTATACTCCTTTTTAAAGATTACGAATTACAAGAGGAACAAGGCAGAGGGTGTTTGTGTGCATGTGTGTGTGAAGGATCTTTCAACTGTATCACATCAAAGAATGCAATATAAAAGGGTAGATTTTGTAGATCTGTTTACATTTTCAAAGACTAGAACACCTTTTAGAGCTTTCAATGTGCTTTCCCTTGAAGACTTGGAAGCGTAATGCCAGCCCTAAAACTTTCCTTTTGTTGAGGGGAAATAAAACCTCATAGTTCTTCAAAATAACCACTATGTTTTCCCACTGTTTTGCAAGTGCCTCAACTGAAGGAATGACAACGGTAATTGCAGAAGATGATGATTTTATTCTAGGTAACTACAAAATCGTACGTTACTACCACTGAACTGAATCTTCTCATGCATTCATTTGAGTGCTTCAGGCTCCTCTGAACCTCAAAATTTCGCTACAGTTACAGTGAGCAAAAGTTAAGTATAATCGTGGCTTCTATCCAGAACGACCTGGAAACACTTAATGAACTCTACTGGGGTGCAATTATATACAGCCTACTCACATCTCTGCAGATTCATAAGGCTGGAAAGAGACATCAGGAGATCAGTAAGTCTGTCCCTCCCAGCAGCATCAATTACACTTGGGTTACTCCCAACAAAGGCTGCCTAACCTGTTACTAAAGACATCAAATAATGAAGGTTCTGCAGCTTCCTTCAGTAGTCCAAACAAATGCTTAACTCTCATTATTAGCTTTTTCTACCAACTTCAAGCTCCATGCTGTCAGTGGAGTCTCTCTACTGTTCTATAAAAATCTGTCCTATAAATGCCTTACAGAAATCTTTAGCATGTTTGTTCTTAGGACACCAAATTTGTCACCTCTTCTTAAGACTATACAACAATATTTTATTTAATATTTCCTCAAAAGCCAATGATTTCTAAGCAAAAAGAACTATAAAGGCAGCTGTTTCCCCCTCATTAGAACTACCTGCTGTGGTGAGTACTTCAGGTTCTGTGACATAGAATCGTAGAATGGTAAGGTTGGAAGGGACCTCAAGGATCATCTAGTTCCAACCTCCTGCCATAGGCAGGGACACCTCCCACTAGTACAGGTCACTCAAGGCCTTGTCCAACCTGGTCTTGAGCACCTCCAGGGAGGGAGCAGCCACAACCTCCCTGGGCAACCTGTTCCAGTGTCTCACCACCCTCACTGGAAAGAGCTTCCTTCTAGCATCTGGTCTAAATCTCCCCTCTACCAGTTTAAACCCATTGCCCCTTGTCCTGTCCTTACAAGACCTTGTAAATAGTCCCTCCCCAGCCTTCCTGTAGGCCCCCTTCAGATACTGGAGGGCTATTATAAAGTCTCAAAGCCTTCTCTTCTCCAGGCTGAATAGCCCCAACTCTCAGGCTGTCCTCACAGGAGAGCTGCTCCAGCCCTCTGATCATCTTTGTGGCACTGCCAACCCTAAAATGACAGTCCCAAAAGGAAGTGTCCCTTCATGACAGACCATAAGAGGATCTCTTGAGGCACCTGCTGAGAACAATCACCCCAAGCTTTTTTTTCTGCTCTCTGCTGGTTAGAAAAACAAGAAAAATACCATCATTTCCCAGGCTGATTATTATTCAGTCACAGGGTTTGATATAGACTTAGAAGACTTGAATCCCTTTTGTTTGTGTCCATTCTGTTTTCGGGGGG
>VWZE01008256.1:179314-208547 GCA_013396675.1 Eubucco bourcierii
TTTTTTTTTCCATTCTGCCACTCTTTAGGTCCTTTGAATTGTATATTTTTCTACTTAGTATGAAAGGGCCTAGAGGCCAACTACACCGTTGACACAGCACGCTCGGCAAGTTACAACTCTAAGATATAGCTTGCTACAAAGAAAACAACTTTCAATCTAAGAGAGACTGGAATAAAGGGAGAAAGCATGAAAACCCGTTTGTCAATGTCAGTGTAAACAAAATATCCCACAGAAAACTAGATACAACCTGTACGTGGAAGTCTAAAGATGTTGTAGTTGCAGTGTGTGCAGGTGCCAGTAAAACTACTGCTCCCCCTCAACCTATGAAGCCTGTTCCTTAGCTGGGAGCTCTTTCAGCATTAAACAGTCCTTTACCACCATTGAACTTGGAATGGTGAACATGTAAATTAAGTATTAAATTTACAGCTTAAGCAGTACAACAAATGAGTCCAGTTACCATTTTCTGGTTGGTAGTTGAGAAGTAACAAATATCACAGTTCACCTCCTGCTTTCAAGAAGGGAGCAGAAAACAGATGACAGTTTCAGGGATCTCCAGACCTACCACAACTCCTCTGTTCTTCCCATGGACCACTGCTTGAAATATAACTTATACTAAGCAAATCAGGCCTGAAAAGTGTATAAAGTATTGTTACTTTAAAATAAAAACAAATTATTAACTATCTGCAATATACATTGCCTTTTCAAGCCTCTGAACACAGTTTTAACTTACCACAAATATAGTGACCTCTCAGGAAAATCATGAAGTTTGCACATATGAACCAGAAGGGTTTTCCCTTCCACAGAGTCCCTCCCGTCTTCCTTTTCTTCCCCGTCCCACCCACCCTGTCCCACTCACCCCATCCCCCTAATACAGGAAGAGAGATCACCAGCTGCCTGGTAAAGAAAACAGTCACTGAATTGTGTGCATCACATTCGGATGGCTCGAATGATTCAGCTTTTCCACGTGAACTTTACTGAAGCTGTGCACAAATGATCCTTTGTGCATTTCTGAATCAAACGTGATAGACCAAGTACACATCAACACAGTTCCTATTCAAAGAGTAAGTTTTCACCTAAGATGCAGCATTGTTTCCATTATCTTACAACTGCTCCAGTTCTCAAACATATTAATACCTACCTGTGCTTATATACCGCAAATGCCTCCAGCCTTTAAAAATTCATTTCATATTCTTCTCAAAAGTTGCATTAAACAAGGCAGCGAAAAGAGGATCTAGGAACAAACTGATCATCTTGAAAGTCACCTGATGTGACATTCATTGGGTTTAAAGTGGGAGGGTTAGGAAGGAACAGAAAAGCTAGATTTTGCAAGCAGTCTGCTCACTGCTTGTAAATGTCCCACAAAGTTACCTGAGACTACATTTTGAAAGTTTATTCTTCTACAGGTTTCTAGACAATCGAGTTTCCAAACAGTAGGCTGAAGGGGTTGGGGAGGGTGAGGAAATAAAGCAAGAAAAGAAACCTAAACAAAAATCCACACAAATGCAGAACACATTGTTACAGTTATAAGATCGGGTTTAATTGTAAATAAGAATTAGATCTTTCCAGACATTTCAGTTGAAGGGTTGAATGATTTTTTCTAAGAGGCCAAACAAAAATAACGCAGATAAATTGATTTCATTGGTTCTGCAAATTCCTATATAGTTTAGGAGTACAGAGTGTTTTCTCTCTTTCCCCTTTTCTTTCCTGCCACTTCTTGCTTGCTGCTTGCCTCTTTCTGAGACTGTTGTTCCCTGGTTGTTTTGACTGGTGAAAGGTTCAAGGAGGGGAGGAGCTGGATGGCTGTGCACAGCCTCTGGACCTTTGTGTGTCCAGGAGGGGGAAGAGAGAGTTGAAATATCCTACAAGAGGATATTGTGTTGTTTATTGAAGTATATATGTAAATTTACCTTGTATATATTTATTACCTTTCATGTTTTTACATTTAGTCCACTTTTGTAAATATAATTTCATTTAACTTCCAAATTTCTGAGTATCACAGTATCACCAAGGTTGGAAGAGACCTCAAAGATCATCAAGTCCAACCCGTTACCACAGACCTCAAAACTAGACCATGGCACCAAGTGCCACATCCAAACGCGCCTTGAACACCTCCAGGGACGGTGACTCCACCACCTCCCTGGGTAGCCCATTCCAGCAGCCAATGACTCTCTCAGTGAAGAACTTTCTCCTCACCTCCAGCCTAAACTTCCCCTGACGCAGCTTGAGACTGTGTGCTCTTGTTCTGGTGCTGGTTGCCTGAAAGAAGAAAGCAACCTCCTCCTGGCTACAACCACCCTTCAGGTAGTTGTAGACAGCAAGAAGGCCTCCCCTGAGCCTCCTCTTCTCCAGGCTAAACAATCCCAGCTCCCTCAGCCTCTCTTCATAGGGTTTGTGCTCGAGGCCTCTCACCAGCCTCTTTGCCCTTCTCTGGATACGCTCAAGCACCTCAATGTCCTTCTTAAATTGTGTGGGAAACTTACTCTGGGGAATAAACCTGTCAGGGTGTAAGTCTAAACCACAACATACATACATATTTTATGTGTGTTTTGCATTAGCACTGCTCAAAGATGAAGAACTGCTGCTTGTTTTGCCTTATCTAATTTACTTGGGCTTTTCTCATTTGTTCAAATATTCACTTGAATCCTCTTTGTTTCCCTTCCACAGCCACAAATCAAAAACATCTCTAATAAACCAAAGAGATTTGACAAAAAAAAAAAAAAAAAAAAAAAAAAAAAAAAAAAAAAAAAAAAAAAAAAAAAAAAAAAAAGGTAAAAAGAAGCAGCCCTAGTGCTGCCTTGGACAGAACATCTTGTCAGACAAGATCAGAAATGCTTATTTATCCCAGAGCAGAAAAGTAGTGTACGTCAAATGCAACACTGCCTTCTGCAGGTGCAGAAGCATGACAGCAGAGAATCATCCATGGTGCTCAGCAAGGGTGGACAAACTGGGAACACATAGGAACACACAACTGTTGCCCAAGTGCATGTGCAGCACCCATGCCACTATAAGCAATATTGCTTAAGGAAAGGGAGAAGGGCAGTAACAGATTGAATAGAATGGTCATCAGTGGAAGTCACTGAAAACCTAGAGAAAAATAACAGAAACATTGCTTTGCCTGGTGTTTTGATCCAAAAAAAAAAAAAAAAAAGGAAGCCTTTGGGGTTGCCTAGTGTGTCTCTTCCTTCTAATAGCATCTTGGATTTTGTCTCAGGGTTGCAAGTACTGGAAGGGGAGAAGTACTGGAAAGCAGTCTGAGAACCATGCTTTGGTAGCATCTCTTCTTCCATTAATGGCTTTTGTTTAGTTTTGCGTTTTTATAACTGACTTTGACTTCATTTTAAGATGCAAACATGTTGTGCTTGTCCAGCACAAAGAGCTTCTGTCAAACTGGTCAGGCTGCTCACCTTGCAGCTCCTGCCCTGAGTCAATCCTATCAGGCTAACCCACTCTTGTCAAGATGTCTCTGATTACACCCAGCAGAAAAAGCTGCACACGACCACAGGGTACACAGAATTTTCTGCATTTTGAAAACATGTCAAATGTCTTATTTGAACTAGAGGAAAAATCCATATTTACAGGAGTGAGTTGTTGGAGATGTGCTTTGGTTACCAAAGGTGGTTCAGATTTTCTGAACTTAAAATTTCTGGGGGTGGTTTCTTCATTCTCTGTCATTTCTTGATGGCAATGTGAGTAGTCTTCATCATGGCTTCCCATCATGTTCTCCCTCTTTGGTGAACCACTGAGAAAATGAGTCATGCTACTGAAACCTCAGCTGCTTCCACACCCTGCTAGGGTCTTATTCCCCACACACAGATTATATCCATCCCAAAGACAACAGCAACCTGCAGTCAGTATCGAATCATTGAATCAAATGCATTTCTTGCAGCCAGGCTCACCCATGCATAAGCACCCCTAGGTGTCTGCCTCAGTGCCTCACTTTGCAGTGTCTTCCAGACAATCCCAGCTACCTGCCCACTTTGCTTTAGTAAAGGCCTTACTGCACAGCAGTGGTGAATCATGCCTATGTCATAAGAAGAGCACATAAGTTGCCAAAATTTTTTNGATCCTTCACATTACCTCTGTGTTAACACCATGCCATGGTATTCATCATCCCTCCAAACTCTTCCCACACTTCCACACTAAAAAAATACTTGGAAAATTAAAAAAAAACAACTCATGTATTTTATCACATCAGCCTTTTATTCTGATTTTTAGTTTTCTAGCCTCAGATTCATTTGCTATTCAAGTATACTTGTAAGCTAGTTCTGACCTACAGCTCATTGGGATCATAGTCACAGCAATCAAGTGCAGGTTATACACTACAGGACACCACATGGACCACGTCTGCAACATATGATAGCATACCAGGCTCTCCCCTCTCATCCAACTATTGTGGAGTGAGTCTTACCTGGCTCCCAGCTTAAGACGACAACACAAAGCAGAAGAAGGAAATCCCCTGCTTGACTGTAGGGTTGCAGGAAGCTATCAGCAAAAATCTAGCCCATCCCTGGGAAAAAAAAAGCCACAGAGCAGCCCCTGCATGATAGTAGAAGAGAAGGCCATGGAACTCGCTAGTGACTTCTGCTTCAAGGGTTAATGTCCAGCCACATCGGCAGCATCCCAGGCATGCCTTCTGACTTGGAAACAATTAGGTGCACTCCTAAGCATTTGTACTTCCTGTTTATTACTTCTTTAAAAATACCTGAACAATTACTCATTTCTCCTGCAACCAAAAACTTTCTAAATTTGTACCTTGAGAGCTGAACCAGAGGGCAGTCACTCAGCTCCTGAGCAGGAGGAAGAGAAGAGACTGATGTTTGAGCTGCTGGATTTACCCCTGGCTTTTTGCCCTTCCATTCTGCCAAGCAAATGCACAAGAGCAGGAGAGGGGCAGGTAAAAAAGGATAGGAGGCCTGTGCAGTAGATCCACGTGCATCTCTCCAAGACCCACAAATTAAGAGTTACAAAACTCACAGCGAGGAGTAAAAGTAGACTCTTTTTTCCTCTCCAATAAGAAGCTGATGTGTTTGGAGCTGAAGGGCCAAGCACTGCTTGGGGTGGTCCACATGGCTTTAAAGCAGAGTCCAAGCCAACATTTTATTAAGCAGAGAAGAATCCTTATGTGAATCTTGAGCTTGGAAACACTGTCCTGCCAGCAGCACTACTTTTACTGGAAAGCTCTGGCCAAAACTACCTTGGGCAACAAAACAAAACTAGATTATAGCAAAATCTTTATAGTTATTTGTGCAATAAATTCCTGGAAAGTCCCCTGGCCTCAATTAGAGGAAAGAGGTCAAAGAGGAAGAAGAAAGAAGGAAAAGGGAAACTTCATTTTGGAGATCACTTATTTTGTTCTCGTTTTACTCACTTACAGCAGCTTATGCCAACTACCCACCAGAAAAAAGCAGTCAAGACCTGCACCAGAAAATATTAAGACTTCTATGTGTTCAAGGGGATATTCAGAGGGCCTGGGGAAGACCATTTCAGCTAGAGCTGTGTTATGCTTAAAGAAAGCATTTGTTCAGATTCTGTGGAGAAAGATCTTAAACATCAGAGTTTCTCTGCAAGAATCAACAACATCTTACAGGCCTTACTTCCCGTTGTCATGTAACAAAATCAAACAAATCAACCAAGATACAGCCACTAAAGCTTGGCAGGTCATTTTGCCTGGGTGGAAATCCTTCATTTCATTATTATTCATTTTTACCTCACCCCTAGGGTTTAAAAAAAAAAAAAAAATTTCTTCTTGTGTTTTAAAGGTTTTGGAGGGGTTGATTTTTTTTTTCTTGTTTGGTTGGGTTTTTTGCAGTTTATTGACAAAATTTTTCAGCCAGTTTGTGACCACTTGACATCATTAACATTTTAACTGAATGTATGTGGGAACTTCATTAGAAACATTTACACTGGTAACAGTTAACAGGGGATGAAAGAGGGAAACACATTAATAAGTAGTATCGAGAAGCACATCATTACTTGGAAAAAGTATTAAATACATATATGAGTTTAGACAGTGGTAAATTTTTTGTTCCAAATAAATACTTCCTGAACACAAAAGCCTCTAAGCTTTTGTGGGTCAGAGGCTCATTACCTGTAAAGGCCCTCCCAGAGCACATCAATATGCATGTCAGATGAGCACTGACACCAAGCACAGCCCATAGTTTTTCTGAGATCTTATCAGGTTTGCTCTACAGCTACATTAAAACAGTTCATGTTCTGGGTCATCCATACTGAAGGAAGGTTGTGGTTACAGCAATTAAAAAAAAAACCAACAAAAAAAACCCCACCAAAAAACAAACCAAACCAAAAAAACACAACCAAAAAACCCAGCGAAACAGTAAAATCCCACACAACCAACTCCCTTTGCCCAAAACTGCACTCCAATTTCGACTTGGTCATTTACCAATTAATTTTGGTTGATCATAGAATGGTAATGTTGGAAGTCACCTCAGGGATCATCTATTTCCAACCTCCTGCCATAGGCAGGGACACCTCCCACTAGCACAGGTCACTCAAGGCCTCATCCAACCTGGCCTTGAACACCTCCAGAGAGGGAGCAGCCACAACTTCCCTGGGCAACCTGTTCCAGTGTCTCACCATCCTCACAGGAAAGAACTTCTTCCTAACATCCAGTCTAGATCTCCCCTCTGCCAGTTTAAACCCATATCCCCTTGTCCTGTCCTTACAAGACCTTGTAAATAGTCCCTCCCCAGCCTTCCTGTAGGCCCCCTTCAGATACTGGAGGGCTACTATAAGGCCTTCTCAAAGCCTTTTCTTCTCCAGGCTGAAGAGCCCCAACTCTCATAGCGTGTCCTCACAGGAGAGCTGCTCCAGCCCTCTGATCATCTTCGTGGCCCTCCTCTGGACCCGCTCCAACAGTTCCATGATACCCAGCTGCAAAACCCCCACCGTGCTTGGTGAACATTCATCCTCAACAGAGCACAGAAAACAAACAGAAACTGCAATCACAAACTGAAGGGATGTCCATACATCAGTACTGTCCAGCTAGTTTTATGGTTAATTCCTCCATCTCTGTACACAGTTAACACTTTGTGTAATCACCTAAGAAATTATATCCAAACCAAAAAAATGTAGGTTAACTGGTTAACTCCATAGCCACTCAACAAGAAAAGTTAGTGGCTTACATCATCCTGAACAACTGAGGTGGCCACACAGGGAGGTTTGAAAAGTGTTTATGTCTATTCAATGTCATGCTAAAACAAACATTTCTCCCACTGTCGGGAACTGGAGGACACCCAAAGGTCTGGGGTTTTTCCCCTCCACTGAATATGTAATCCTCATTTTTCTTCCTACTGGCAAAGTATATGCAACAGGCAACTCCTGCCTGTCTCATATTTAGTATGTATAAAAACATTCCCAACTCAAAGTGATATGTGCCCAGTAAAACTGTTTTTTAAATTTAACTTTAAAATTCTGGACAGAGTCCAGAGTAACCCAAACTAATTAAGTTTTTGGACCACTGTATAAGTCCCATGGAAAAGGCAATCTCAGCAGCAGTTACAGACTGTCACACAAGACAGCAAAATTGATGGTTATGCACTTTCCAGAGAGCTGGGTTCACATTGTGCAGACAATAGGACAAAGAGGGTTACTATTTTAAACTGATGCAGCAGCAGTGTAGGCAGCAGAATTTGGTGAAACTATATATTGACAGCAGCTCGACTGCTTTTGTCATGCATCTTACAGCTCAAGTGCCATGTATGCAACTATATATAACTACTTTGAGTGACTGCTCTTGTTTCATACTCCAGCACCATGTGACTGTAGCAGTAGAAACAAAGGGGCAAGAAGCATTGTGAGAGTACCTTTCTCTGAGGAGTTAGTGCTACACAGCTGAAATAGCATTTGACACAACACAGGCCCAGTTCAGCTTAACCTGGATACTCTTTCTTCGTTCTCCAAACTGAGTGTATTTGAGTTTAAGTCCCTGGCTTTCATGAGAGGTCCTGCCCATTATAAAACCTTACAGCCTGCAAGACTGCAAAAGTCTTTCTTGCATAATGGCCACAAAGATGGCATGCTCCATAACCATAGCATGTGAAAAGGAAAACTCAGATTAAAGAGAAGAAAGGAGCCATAGTTGTTCAGTAAGACAAAGTCAGTTTACTCCAAAGGACCCAACACTTCTTTCCAATTGGATACATGAGATGGTGTACTAGGACATACGCTGGAAGCTGAAGGAAGCAGCACTTAGCCAAGTACAACTGATGCCAGCACCTGCCCTCTGCCAAGATACTGATCACACTGGCAAAGCCAGTTTTGAGAATGCAAGCACACAAGAGCCTTCCTGTTCAGATCATGTATAAGAACTTCCAGAAACTGACTGACAAATACAGAAATGTTCCCAAGGAAGTAAAGCTCTAAAGATGGGCTTGAGCTGAACTTCTCATCAAGGCCCAGGTCAAAGCCTGATGAGGAGTTAGGTTAACTTGGTCTGTTAGCATGTGGCTGTAGTATAGAGCAGTCTGTAAAAACTGTCTGTTGGCAGTGTAATAAAACAGCATATATGATTTGGAGGGGGGAAGAAAGTAAAAATAAAGGTCTTTATCCTATCCAACTATAAAGCTAGTTTTCACCATCTGTTTCCCAGTTTGGCTAAGTTTTAGATTAATTTCCACCTCCGCTCCCCTTTCTGTTTAATGATCTTACAGAGCACACTGTTTTTAAAACAAGCCCTGCTTAGGAGGGAGAAAAGGTTATCAGTTCATTGATGAGTATAAAATTAGTATAACACTCACAAGTACTCTGCCCACTTCTGTTGGTCATCCAGAACTCAAACACTGCTATTAGAGGAAACACATTGCTTAAAGAATTGTCATGAACTCTGTCTCTAAAAGCCATTACTATTGATTTTTATATCTTATTTGCTCTTGCACATTACCATCTAGAAGAGTATTTTCTTACATCTGTTATGTAAGGGAACACCCAAGGTATTGGCTTGCAAATACTCTGCAGACTAAAATAGAAGCCTGCTCAATATTTCTGAAGGGCACATTCCTGAAACCTCACTACAAGAGCACCTAAGAATCTTTCTCATTGTTGTGGAGTTCACTTTTTTTTCCAATTAACTGTGCTCTTTTGCCTCTGTGACAATGTATTCAGAGTAATGTGGAGCACTGTACCGTAGCAGGATATCTGGGCACGTATGTTGTATTCATTAGGGAAGTCAACTTAGGCACAGTTTTTGTTATCTCTTGGTGTTCAAGGCAGGGTGCATCTGTTATGAGCCAAGTTTCTGCATAATAGCAGCTTCTAACTATTACCTACATTTTTCCTCAGATTAAGGCAGAGAGATATTGCCTGTGACTTATTCCTAGATCTGTGGGCCTTTTTTTACTCCTAAACTATACAAGCACTCTCTCTATCTACCATGGACAGTAAGAAGTTAAATAATCAACATCTTCCAAATTTAACAAAGCGCAGCAGACTGTGGGAGTTCACACTTTTCTGATACTAACCCTTGTTTTTCAATTCATATGGTACAGAGGTTTATCAGAAAAGATGGGTAGAAGTAATTCTACCGACACTGAAACAGAGATTTCACCCTCTCTGTAGATTAAAATACTAAATGAATGATCTGGGGAAAAAAAAAAACCACACACACACAAAAAAAACCCCACAAAAAACCAAAACCACCCACAAACAAACAAAAAAACCCCTTCTAACAGGATCTATGACTGTAAAGAAAAATACACTCATGATTACTGCTCTGGGTCTTTCCTGCAGGTTAAACCATTCTCTCAAATGCTGATGACAGTGGTCAATTATCTGCACCATGTTATTGTATGCCACATATCAGCTGGTTAACACTATGTGTTGTGCACACAGAGAAAGATGAAACTTTAAAATTCTATTCTTTGCTAGGGCAGAGAGCTCATGTGGGAAAGCAGACCATCTGAAGTCTGAACACATACCACAGAGCAGCCCAAAAGCTGCTCTTAAAGATCTGCTTTCTACCAGTTCCTTATAGCTTCACATTATTTTCACTGTGAGGGTGACAAAACACTGGAACAGGCTGCCCAGGGAGGTTGTGGAGTCTCCCTCTCTGAAGATATTCAAGACCTGCCTAGACATTCAAGACATTCCGGTGTGCTCTGGGAGGGAGGCTGGACTGGATGATCTTTCAAGGTCCCTCCCAGACCCTAACATTTTGTGATTCTGTGATTATTTTTTCTTTTCCTACACTGCTACTTGCATATTTCCTTTCATTCCACATCCACGGAGTGAGGGACTTCCAATGTTTCTTTGAAACAAAATGAGGTTTTTATTAGCTGCTGCTACACATTTGCAGCAGTTTATTCAATCAATTGCATTATCATACAGTGGCAACAGCACATTTGATCTCTAAAAACCACCAAGCCCCTCTCCACATCACAGCCTGACACTCCCATTCTCTCCCTCAGTTCTCCTAGAAAAACCTTTCTAGTGTCAGCAGTGTTCTATAACAAACAAAGGGAAGGAAACAAGAGCTACATCCTTCCTTCTTTGGTGGAGATATCATTGGGACATTTGTGCATACCTGAGCCAAGAAACAGCCTTACTTAGTGGTCACCAGCACACCCCGTAACAAGAGGATCCACAGGATGGAAAGAAGCTTCAGAGTAACACTGCAATATACAGATGGGCAAAGCCCCTGAAAAGTCCTTGAAATCTGAGGCTCCTTCTGCCAGGGCTGGCCACACTGGTTAAGGATCACTTTGTTAAGAGGAGGGCTACGGGGTAGAAGTCCTCCCTTAAAACACCTGAGCTGCAAGAGACTATGGACTTAACAGCCTTTCCCAAGTTTCTCAGACCTCCTTTCCACTCCGTAGAAGAGAAAGGACTTAGCTCCCCTTGACCTTAATGGTTTATGAATGCATGTGCCCCATAAACATTCCCCTTCTCTTTCTTTCTTTCAGTAAAAGGGCCAAAATGTGTCAATTAAAACTCGCTATTGCTTTGAATCAAGATTTCTAGAATGGATGATTGCATAACCAGAAAGCCCAAGAGCAGTTGATAAAAAACTGTATTAAAGGAGACTCTAGCAGCACAATACTTCAACAGCTAGCCCTGTGTAGCTAGGTCAGATTTTTAAAAAGATGCAGATATTTAGAAGAAAGTCAAATCACATGTGCTGGAGAGCTATATAGGCAAAGGAAATGGGATCTGGCATTTAATTAACCTTATAAAGTCACTGGATTGAGAGCCACCTATTTTATTGTTCTTTGAATTTATTTTTTTTTCATGTATTTGCCTTTCGTTAATCAGCGTCACCAGCATAGGAAGTAAAAAGCTCCAGATAACAGATACTAGAAAGAGTCTCACCAGGTAAGGCTTTCAACTGCACTTATCTTGTCGTGTTTCAATAAACAGGAGATATGGCCACATTTTAGGTCAATGTTAAATTGCTGGTTCGTACAAGTGAAACCTCTGCACTACAAAGTCATGAGAGGTATAGAAGCAGATGAAAGAGTACATGTCCAATAACCACAATTCACAGTACAATCAAAAATAGCTTATTATTATTGAAAACAGTTACCAGAGCTTTTCTGCCTGACAACCAAAGTTGGAGAAAAACAAACAAACAAAAAAAAAACCTCCCACAAACCAAACCACAATCTCTGCCAAGGTCAATCAAATGCCAGCTTCCCAGAGAAAGACACCTAAATACCATACATTACATACAAAGGTTTGCAGAATCATAAGCAGTAGGCACTAATTGCAGACAAGAATATCAAGGAGCTTACTTGAGCACACAGCAAGTTCACAGCAGTAAGGATGTGGCTTTTTGTTGCAAAAAAGGCATATATTGTGTTCTGCATACATACACTCCCAACAGTTCACCAACAATCATAGAATAATAGAATTATTTCAATTGGAACACACCTTTAAGATCGAGCCCAACCATAAGCCTAGCACTACCAAATCCACCACTAAACCACATCTCTAAGTGCAACATCTACACATCCTTTAAGTAACTGCAAGGGTTGTGATTCGACCTCTTCTCTGGGCTTGACAATCCTTTCAGTGAAGAAACCTCTCCTATTGTACAACCTAAACCTCCCCTGGTGCAACTTGAAGCCATTTCCTCTTGTCCTATCACTTGTTACTTGGAACAGAGGCTCACAGAATGATAACGGTTGGAAGGGACCTCTGGAGATCATCTAGTCCAATCCAACGGACAAACCTGGCTTGCCAAGAGCAGGCTGTGCTGGAACATGTGCAGATCAGTTTTGAAAACCTCCAGTAGAGACTCTACAAACTCTCCGGGCAGTCTGTTCCAGTGTTCCATCACCCTCAAAGTAAAGGAGTTTTTCCTTATCCTTAGGTGGAACTTCCTGTGTCCTAGTTTCTTTCCATTGCCTCTTGTCCCATCACTGGGCACCACTGAAGGGAGACTGGCCCCATCTTCCTGACACCTGCCCTCACTACAACATTCTTTCAGGTAATTGTAGAGCGCAGAAGGCCCTCCCTCCCTCAGCCTCTTCTCCAGACTAAACAACTTTCGTGCCCTCAACTGCTCCTCAATAAAACTTGTGCTCTAGATCCTTCACCAGCTTCCTTGTCCTTGCCTTGCCACCCCATCACCTCAGTGTCCTTGTTGTAAGGGACCTAATACACAATACAGTATTCAAGGTGCAGTCTCACCTGTACCATGTAGAAAGGGACAATCATTTCCCTAGTCCTGTTGGTCATATTACTCCTGATGCAAGTCAGGATGCCGTTGGACTTCTTGGCCACCTGGGCACACTGCTGGCTCATATTCAGTCAGCTATTGACTAACACCCACAGGTCCTTTTCCACTTTCTAGCTCGAGTTGCACAGGGTGGTTGTGACCCAGGTGCTGGACCTGACACTTGACCTTGCTGAATCTCATACAATTGACCTCATCCCATTGATCCAGCCTGTCCAGATCACTCTGTAGAGCCCTCCTGTCCAGAGGCATATTGCGCATCCCTTCCCAACTTAATGTCATCTGCAAACTTATTGCAGGTGCACTCAATCCGCTTGTGCAGATCATTGATAAAGATATTAAAGAGAAACAGAGATGGAGCCAGGCTGTTTTCAGTGGGGCCCAGTGACAGCACCAGAGACAATGGGCACAAACTGAAACAAAGGACGTTCTCTGTGAGCATCAGGAGGGTGACTGTCTGGTACAGGTTTGCTGAGGAGGTTGTGCAGTTTCTAGCCTTGGAGGCACTAAAACACTGTCTAGACATGGTCCTGGACCACCAACCCTGCCTGAGCAGGAGGGTTGGACTAGATAACCCTCAGAGGGTCCTTCTATGCTCCAACATTCTGTGACTTTGAGAAACTGCAATGTTACTTCCAATAATTTCCAGAAACATGTCACTGTTTCTGTTTGTAAGAGCCAGGCAACCTATTACAATGATGAGTTTGTTCTGCTGATGCACACAGTGGGCACACATGGAGGGAGCACTGGTTAGGTTGGCGGTCATCTGTTTTATTTTTATTTGGGAGGGTAGGATTAGCTTGCATTTAAGCAACAAGGTAGACTTGGACAGTTTCATTCTGCAAACACGGTTACAGTAGTTTTTCCTTATTGCTGCAGTGATTTAAAGCCAGCTATTACACTGAGGCAAGCATATGTCACTACTCTTAGATCAAACTTCAGAAGAACCTAACCAAAAGAAATAAACTTTCCCATGTCTCTAAAGGGTGCCCAGGTGCAACCCACAGGAACAGAATACATCCATATTTTCTTCTGCACCAATATGCATGACACTTGCACATTAATTTTTAAACCATAGAAGAAAGGATACAAGAATGAAATTCCACTTCAAAGTCTTGTTTAGGAAACATCTCTGACTTTAATCTAGCTCAGTAACCGAGTAAATCTGAACAGTTGCATCCATTTGAGGCTGGACTATACTGAACTACAATGCCTAAAACACAGAACTTTCATCCCTCTTCTCAAAGGCAGGAGTAAACTGGTCTTAAGTCCAACCACTGCAGCTATGCTTGGCCATGTCTCTAGTGCAGACTGCCATCTTGGGGAGTGGAAGAGTGTGGCACAAGACAGACACATTATAATCTGCTTTGATCAGAAAGGTCCAAACCAGTCCCTACCTAAACCCATGAGTCAAAATCAAATGTAATTCACTGAGAACTGAATTTGCCATCACATCTCTGTGGGGCTGTAGCCCAACTCCATAAGATTTTGCAGCAGAAGAGTCACATCTTCACAGCCACAATTATGGCATGTTTTCAGCTCATGTTATTGCAACAAATCCTGCTCCAGACCAAAGTGCAAATGAGCATTTGACCTCCCTCTCTCCCCACCAATTATCAAAAATAAATTATTCTTCTTCTTTTTATTCAGGAAGACTACAGGAGTAAAGGCTATTGGCAATGTACCATCTATGAAAATAGTTAATCTTATAATTAGCAGGGAATACAGAAGACTTTGTTTCTTTTCATTTGACTAATCTGGGCGCAGTACCACAGACAGGAAGGTACAAACTGTATCTAAGTGTAAAAAATATAAACAACTCTATTTAACATTTAAATTACTTTAAACACAACTGTTTGCATATTGACAATCTTATGTACATTCAGTTTTAAACAATATCAATTTAATATCTTATTTTGTTAAACAAGTTTTATTTTCCTCCCCAAATACCCAATGTTACTTGAAAAATCTGGAGGGGGAAGAAATTTGAGCTATATAGAAAATAGCAAGGTGTCTTACAGTTGTTATGTATCATAGCACACATTCCTGATAAAAACAACACATCATTCAAAAACTGAACCACTGTAAAAGTTCTCATAAGTCCAACAGGACTGTCTTTAAAAGCTTACTTTGGTTAACAGCAAATCATTCTTAATTACGGAAAAAAATATATATTCTTTTACCACCTCTACAGAGGCATTTCCTTAGCATGTTGTAATAATCCACCTATCTTTCCAGATGAGCACTGCAGTTGTTTAGTGCTCTTCATTTGTACTGAGATGTCAATAAAATGGATTATAGATCAGGTTGCATTGATTTATAATTAGATTACTCCAACTCCCTAAAATCTCTGAGTAAAAGAACTCTTACCCAGAGATTTAGGAAGTCTTGGCATCAGGGAAAGAATAACACTACTACTTCTTCCTGACACCACCAATCTTACGCAGTACTTGCAACAGTATTACTAAATTGCATGAAACCCCTGTTTCCCTGCCTCTTTTTCCTGGTCAGGAGAGGAACAACTTTTCCTGAGCTCTGCATACTCTGACATCAGCTAGTCACACCAGCCTCTGATCATTCAGACAACAGAAGAGGCACTGGATTTTACAGTAAAGCAGTGATTTCCTCTGAGTCATTATGCATATTTGTGCCCTCTGCAGCGCTGGAATTTTACTCATTTCCAGAGGAATAAATGCCCTAAGCTTTTGGTCAGCAAAAGGAACTTGACCTTTTATCTGTCTTCCCTCCTTGCACTGTGAAACCCTCTGATCTATCAAAAAAAATCCCAACAAAACAAAACAAAACACTAATGAAAAAGCAAAACTGTCAGATTCTCCAGGAAAGAAATGCCGCATTAGTCACTACGTGTCAGTTAAGCTGAAAAGTAGAAAAGTCTGACTGATGAGCAAAGGCACTTGGTAACAACAGTCCTGTGAACAATAGTCAATGAGTCAACAGTTTCAGTCTTGTGATCCAACTGACCAGTAGCGAGGGCTCTGCGGAGGAAGATTTTGTGGACGACAGAACCGAGGATTTTTTAGCACCCTCCTCTTGAAAAGGAATTGTTGCACTGTTGTGAATGTCCGCCTTTGTAAAACACCTGCTGCCTCGAATATAATCCGTTCCTCTCGCTAACTGCTTGTCAGATATTTGCCTTGAGAATGGGTGCTGTGTGGAGGGGCTTTCTTCAATGATTGGTGGTATCCTTTCATTGCTGAAGTACCTGCAGAGAACATCATCACCTGTATGAACAGAAGGAGGGAAACTAATTATTCCTGACTTCAAAACCCTTCATTAGCATTTTATATTTTCATAAAAGTAGGTTGGTTATGTTCAGATTACCTAGAATTTGGCTGCCTTTCATAACACACCTGGACATATCAGCTACCAATAGATTTGTGGTTTTTTGCATATTTAGTAGTTTTTAAGCAATGGCAAGAACTAAAATAAATTCACACAGAGGATACAGTTTGACTGTTAAATTCCAGATTCACAGACACTACAACTGTAGGAGAGATTACTTTTATGCAAATCACTATCATGAGTGAGACCTAACAAACCTTGTAATACGTCCTTCAAGATGTTAACAGACCAGGACTGAATCCGTGTTTATCTGAATGTAACTCATGACTAAACTAAAATCTAAAAATATTACTCTGGAAAACAGAAATTACTGTTGTAGATAAAATTAGAAGCACTTCCCTGGTTTTGACCACTGATATGTGATGCTTTCTTTGTTTTCACTCTTCCCCAGATACCTGACCATGGCAGCTTGTGGTAGAGACATCCTACTGGGCTAGACAGGCTTCTGTTTCTGACCCAGTGCAGCCTACGTACACTTGAAATGTTCATCAGTGTTGTGGGTTTGTTTTAAAGAAGGCAACACAAAAGCAAAAGCAAACCCATACACACAAAAACCATAACTGCCACCTGGTGATCATTCTGCTACACTTTTTACCTACCTTGTTTCTAAAATCCCTCGGGGTTGCTGCTTCTTGCAATGACTTTGTATTTTGTATCAAAATAATATAATCCAGCTTCTAATTTCCCTAGAACTACACATTAGCTTCAAGAACTAATTTCAAGAATAAACTAAGTAATCATCCTTTCTTATTTGCTATTGTAACAGGACTCAGACTTTCAGAAGCAGAGGAGGAGGGAGAGAACGGCAGTGGGGGAAGGAAAAAAAGCCACCCAATCTAACACCCTAGATTACATGCTTGTGTCTCCCTCTTATTCTGTGAGATCTGCAGAATATGTTGGTTTCTAACAGCAGTTGCAACAAGAAGCATCTCCTAAAAGACCCTACAGTTTACTTTTGAGAACAAGCTTGCTTCTACATGTCTCCACCATGCACTAAACAAACTGAAAGACTTAGAAAACAGTAATTTTATGATCAATATTAAACAACATGCTCTAAAGAGACCAGTGGAGGTCTGCCCTCATCAGTCTAGACTACTATTAGTGCTCATAAACATTCTAAGAAGGGACAACAAAAAATTGAGCCCCAGCTCTGAAAAGCCTCACAAATTTCAAAACTAGCATCCGGCATTCCTGCTAAAATCAGCAACTGTCATCTTGGATCAGTTCAGCAGCATGCAAACACTAATCCTCCATTTCTAATTTAAACACTTCCACCCAGTTCGCCCCAAGGAAATTCTGGAGAGGAAGGGAAGAAATTAAACCAAAACCTTGCCTCTTCTCCCTGGTGCTCGCGGCCTAGAGAAAGGGTCCACAACTCCAATCCAGCTCCCACCAGCAGGCATTGACAAAGGACGAGGTTTTCCTAAAGGCAGCACAGGAGATCACAATGAATTAAGTTCAGGAAATCAGTTTTAAATTTTTTACTTCTCACAACTAAGCAGTGAAAGACACAACAACAAGGAGTTAAAATAGTACACAAAGAAAAAAAAAAAAAAGAAATTCAAGATACTTTCACTGGTGAAATATAAGAAAGCAATATGCTGGGACTGAACAGCTACAGTCTTGCTCTGAGAGCAGCAATGGACATAATGACTAAAAGCTATAACCAAAGACACAGGAAAATGGCCGACCCTGCAGCAGCAGAGCCCAGTTGAATGACATTCATGAAAGAAAAGCATTTAAATGAAATCCTTTCAGGCCTGGAGTATCATTCACAGCTTGCAGAGAATGCCCTTACTATCCAGCAAGTCTAACAAGCAGCTTTCTAACATAAATTATTCTAATCTGACCAAAGAATTAATCATAACAGCAATAATGTAAGCAGAATGAACTGACCATAAGACTGTGTTTTTTCCCTCATCTTGGCTGGTAGTATATTTGCTTCTATGGGATAGCCGGGTAACTGATCCGAATCGGCAATAGTAAACCTTCGCCTTCGACTCTCCTGATCCAGAAAAGAATTGGGAGACTCAGCTCCCTTGGACCCAGGTAGTGGTTGGTTGGATTTGTTGCCTCCTCCATACACAAAACTCCCTTTTTCATCTCTGAAATGACACAAGTCAGGTGGTGGAAGACTTTATGATAAATATATTTACCAAGGAGAAAAGAAAGCTCTTCCCCTTATGTGCATTGACTTATTACAGAGAGTAATTACATTAAAGGTCCCAAGAAGTTTAGAGGTATTATCCCTGAAAACATTTTTGAGAAAGGAGACCTTTCTGCCCTGAGGTTATCAAAGCTCCCAGATTCACTGCCTGGTGTTCAGTATACAGCTGACAGGAGTACATACACAGATCTGTGCATCTCTCTGTAAAGTCAATAGCTGTCACCTTCACCTGCGGAATGAAGTCTTTCTGTCTTAATTTATAGGAGCCACATAACTGCCACTCATAACTTCATTACCTTCTCTTTCATCCAAAAGCAAGATTATCTTGACAGTTTCAGTAATAAATTCATAGTTCATATACAAATAATTTTGACCAACTTCTGCAGGAACTCCCTTTCCACAGCAATCCCTCATTCCAAAAGCCACAAACAGACATTTTTTAGAACCAGTCCTTGTGAGCACCTTTAGAAGAAAAGCTACCGTCCAAGTTAAGATTTGTCCAGGGTTTTTTTTTTCCCTCCTTCCTTTGTACATACTACAACTTAAATGTTTGAAGACAAGTCAAGCACAAAAATACCCAGCTGGTTAAACATATATGTATTCCAGTAGTCACAACAGTCCTCTGGGTAGAACTTCTTCCAGTGGCAAGAACAATGGTAGAGCTCAGTGAATGAGAGGGAGCTGTTTATGGAGATTAAGGGGCAGCATTGTTACACCACAACCATATGCACACAGAGAGCTCTCCTACAACACCATCATACAGAGACTGCCATGGAGAGAGAAAGTAGCCACTGCTCTCTGCCTCCTCAGTGTGGACCAAAGGCAATCCATGTTAGGAAGATGAAAAAAACCACAAATGTACTGCAGTTTCAGAAGAAGAGCAAAAGATGCTATGTAAAAATTAAATAGCCAAGCGGAAGGCAAAAGAACTGCCCTTTCTCCTCTTCCTGGATGCTACAGCTTCTCACATTTGCTTTCTTTAAAAGTAGCTTTCACCTTTCCCCCTTGTCAGTTAGCATAAGTTCCTCACTAACAGAGACTCAGGCCTAAAGACATCTGAAGTCAGATATGATTTTGTGACTCTTTAGGAAACATGAACTAAACACATGCACATAATTCACCAATGTATTTGAAATGTAACAATTTAAAGAAAAGACCAAGGCGTTCTAAACTCAGTTGTTAAATCTTTATGCCTGGTTTATGCCAACAGAATTTTATTTTTTTTAAAGACGTGAGCATGCATAAATATGAGAAACAGGGAGAAAACAGGTTAAGATGGGTCCAACTTCAGCAGAAAGACCCTATCTTGGATAAACCCTCTCCCTCCTGCACTGCCCTTAAGACTGGAGTAATACAACCTCTGCATTTCTATCAGGCTTTGTGTGACAGGAGGCAAGCTCTCCTCCCATGAAAGTCCTTCAGCAAAAGGTCTATGTGTAACCTAAAGTGTCAGGGTCAGTCAGGAAGCATTCCTTGCCTGAAAACTCTTCTATTCACCACCTTCCCAGGTCAGCTGGCAGGGTTCTAGCATGAGTCAACATGGACTTCAGAACAAGTAAAAAGTTACCCATACTATACAACCACCACTCCCACCTCCCTTTTCTGTACACAGGACTGTATTTTTATAGCTTACGCTGCAGGATAAGAAACAAAGTTGAATTAATCGACTCCTTCCTCTCAGTGGGAATGTTCTTGTGGTATACAACTTGCAGGTTTAACAGTTTAAACAAGGTCTTTTCTATCTTAACTCCCAAAATAGTTAAGTATCTTGCTTTCAAAAAAAAAACAACAAACCAAAAAAGAAAACCACCAAACAAAACAGTTACAGACAAAAGTGACTTCTTGCTATGTGCAATCAGCTTAAAACAAAATAAAAAACACAGCCCCAGAACAAAACCAAGAATGACATCTGTTCACATTTTGGGAAGAAGTCTGATCTATGTGGGACACAATAATGTTCTACTAATAAAAATCTATTACGACCCTGGTAGTTTATGTATTTAAGAACAAGTTTAAGCAATTCTATGCAGTTAAGAAACCAGAAGAACGCCTGAGATGTGTAATTTCCTCAAGATAATGTGTACAGCGCTCTAATAGCAAGCCAGATCAGCAACAATCATAATAGAGAAATTTTTTGTTCCGTGGTGCATGTTTATTTACATACCGAGGAGAATAGGGAACAGCTGGTGGAGGTGGTATGTACAGATCCAGAATGGCTGGTTTGTCTTTTTTCAGTGAGGTATCCACAGTGCTTTCTGGTAACTGGACTGAAGTTGGCAAAGGATTGGTCTGAAATGTTAGACAGCTATCAAACATCTGAACATTGACTTACCATTCATAAAAAGTTAATTCAGTAATCAATAGTACCATTTCAGCCCCTAGTGAACAACTATTTCTATGCTTAATGTGTACATTAAAAATTCTTAGCATTTAAAATTCTCCTCCATCTTCAATTGTGGTTAGCTTTACAGTCTCTCCCCTACAAAAATCCAATCGTATGTAATGCATTGACCAAGGGTAGGTTCCTTTTTCCACTTTGATTTTTCCTGAAAATTCCATAGACAAAAAAAAAAAAAAAAATAAAAAAGAGAGACAGGGAGACAAAATCCTTTCCTCCTTTTTTAGAGCCAGTAAAGGGATGAGATTTGTTAAATACGAATATCATCCACAACACTTAAAAAGCCAGTTCACACTGTCCTTATTCTATACAGTGCAATGCCTGGGAGTGCAGGCAAGAATATGTTCAATTGCATCAAGGGATATAACTGGGATAAGGAAAACAGAGGAGGGAGGAAGTTGGTACTGCCCATCTGACCAAGTCTGCCATTTTGCTTTTTGTGGTTCACTTTTACATCTCCAGGACCTTGTCAGGCTCCTTTCTGCCTCTAGAAGAGCAAAAGCTTGAAGAACTCTCCTCAGACTTTTCTAGTAAGAGGACTGCACTTGTCTTGTCACAGACCTGTCCAGGCTTTCACTCTGGCCACTCAGTTAATGGCACCCTTGCACAAGTATCTGCATTTTGCCAGTCAGAACTCTGGAGACCAGAACTGTGAGCATGCTTCTTCAATCACTCATGCCCCTAATGAAATTCTGCTTGGTAGTCTATATCCCAGCCCACCTCCACTCTTCACAGTGGAAACACAATCTTTGCTTTGGGTAACCCCAGAAAACCCTTAAGGTGATGATTTTTTTCCTGTGGCCCAAATTGTAAGATGGATATGATGCCATAAAACCAAGACACAGGCATTGGTGAAAAGAAGGATGAAAAGGAGCCACAAGCACATCTTCTACACGCAGTTTACAAGAAATATGCCTGCCTTAAGACTTGTGATAGCCACTGTCATTTCACAGGTTGATAGATTATCCTCACAACTGTAGACAGCTGTGTCAGAATAGAAGTTAAAATGGAAACTCTCCTCACTTTTCTTTGTTTCAGGTAATCAGTTTAGATTCAATTAGGTTATTTCCTTCTGTAAGCATTAATCCCCAAGCTTCTTGATAAAACCAGCCACTCATCAACACGAGTGTTTAAGAGTTATTAACATCACTTTCTCTGCCTGCTCATTACACAATCCATGAACTGACCAACAATTGAATCTTACTTAAACAAGCAGTTTAAGTAACTTCTTGAAAAAACGCTCACTCACTCCCACTCTTCACCCGAGGACAAATATACAGAGTAATCTCTTATTTCAACAAAACACTTATTACTCTGCTAAGTTCTTCCTCTATTTATTGCTCCATGGTAATGAATTCCATAACTATCAGCAGTTTCAGCAGTTTTGCCTCAGTTAAGTTCTCTCAGTAGCACAGACATTTATTAAAATGCTTAATACACTTATGTGTATCAAGAGGGCATCAGAAACAGAGGGGTTTTTTTCTTTTTTTAAAAAAAAAGGCAAGAACATTTTCCCTTTTACCTAAAGAACCAGAAGAGGACTGCCATTTTATCTAACTTTCCATGACTTAACACTTTAACTTGAATACCCTGGGAGCATTTCTGGTATTTGGTTTTTTTTCAAGTTGAAACCAAGGCTTTCCCATCCCGATGTCAGAATTGAGCCAGCAACCTCTCACCTGCACCAAGGGTGGTTTCCAGCGCAGGTTCTTCAGTGGAGCAGGAGTGAAATGGAAAGAGCCAGTAGGACGTTTCTTCAGCAGCAGCCTAACTCCAGCAGGATTCTCTCGCAACTTTGCCACCAGGTTTTTTAGTTGCCATCCAACCTGAAAGAGAATAATCATATCTTTTTTATTGTTGCTTCTTTTCTGAAAGCAAACAAGGAAAATCCAAAGTCTCTGCTTTAATATGAACATAAACAGTGAAAAGAGATCCAAAAAAAGCCAAGAAAATAAAATATGGAAAGCTTCTGTGGTGGGTGAGGAACTTTCCCCCCACCAAATATTGACATTTACCAGACCAACTCAGGTGGCTTGGAAGTAAGATAAAGCTATATTTGCAGCAAACCAAAATTTACAAACATATATACACATACAATATATTTGCAAGTATTTACAATTACATACAAATTAGAAATAATACAGAAATCCAAACTTCCTCCCAAAGAAACTGCCCAGAAGGGGCTCAAAGCTACCCCCTCTCTCTCTTCCTTCTCAGACAGACAAACAAAGCCAGCAAATCTTACTTAGTTATCTGCTAGCCAAGGTTAGTGGAGAGATACTAGAGCAGAACGAAGAAGAAATGAAAGGAAGTAGCGTCCCAGAACAGAGTGGGACAAATTATTAACATTTTGGTTTTTTATACCTTTCAGCAAACCAATGAATGATATAGACTTCATCATTATCTTCTTTTTACAACCAATGACCTAACTTATGTCATTAAGATATTCCAATTAGCCTCAAACCGGCACAGTTCCTTTTTGGAAGGTGATTATTTGTTTTATTTCAAAGGCAGATCTCTACCTAAGATGTAAATCGAACACTGAGATACTAAGCAATGCTCTTTATACCTCAGTTCTGGTCCTAGAAGGATACATGGATGTGCTGAAATTGAGTAACACTAGGATTCACAGTGAACAACTTTTGTCATGTTAGTTTCTCACACTGAAAGGTATTGCTGACCTGATATAAGCAAAAAATAATAATTTCATTTAAGTTCCCAGATGCAAACAATTTGACAAATCATCAGGATTTTTTAAAAGTTGTTTTTATATCTGCATTGAAGTAAACTGTAACAATGCATTTTAAAAACAACACACAAAGTATTTTAATATGATGCACAGTATTTCAGTGTGAGATCTTGCACATTTTTAATATAAAAATATTGCAAAAGTATTGCAAAGATTTGTCTTAGAAACAAAACTTTTAAAAGATCCAAAGTTTTCAACAAGGAAACATCTGAACTGCCTCCTGACCCCATCCATTTAGAACATGCTGGGAGCAAGCATGAGGTGAGGTTGGTAAAGCTGTTTGTTACTCACCACAGTCTGCCGATTAACCTGGATCACTTCATCACCAGCATGAATCTTCTGAGATCGATCAGCAGGGGACTACAAAGAGAAATCAGAAGAGTGTGCTTCAGCAGGTACTCTTACCTCCCATAGCAACCCACACTAAACTAAGTCAAAAAGGTTGTATCTACAACAAAGGTCACTGATGAAATTTTTTACACTGCCAGATCACATACTGCTAATGACTTGAGAAATGCAAACAAATTCAACTTGTAATTTGTTTTTTCACTGGAGGGAACTACAGGGAAACTGAGACAGCATAGCCTGTATCTGTCACATGCTAAATTCTACTTCAGTCATGAGATGGTCTCCACTGTCTTCTGCCTCCAGTTTGTACTGTAGTTGCAGAAAGCAGTGAGAGAGGACTGAAGAGAAGACTTACGTCCTAACAGAAATTCTCTTGAACTTAGCTTTCAAGGCATACTGACTAAAAAACAATTTTATTTTTTCCCCAAATTGCAGGACCAAAAACCCTCCAAACTAAATAGATCTGTCACACTTTCCCTTTCTGTTACCTAGTGTAAGTAACATCCAGAACGTGAAATTATCTCCCTGCATCACAAAGGTCAAGAGATAAAAATATATGCTTGCACACATCAAGTGGGTGTCTATATGTATTTTTCAAATATCTGTATTATAATAATAATACACCTTAAAACACAATTTTCTTGGAACAAAAGCCAAACCCCAGGGAACCATTAGCAACAAATAACTATGGATGTCAATATTTAATTACATTTGTCTACAGTTGGTGCCATAAAACAGTTATTGCTGCAGCTGTTAACAAAACAGTCTCGCTGCTATAACACACTGACTCTGACAGCCTTGACAACACCCAAAACATACCAGCATACTACCCTGGTATATTGCACCTGAGTCACAGGACAATTTCTCCTCCCATTCCAGTGAGCTGGCAGGAGGCCAGCTTTTCCTAGTGACTGCAAAACTAAGGCCTTAGCTTAAGCAGCTGTAGGAATAAACAGTGCAATAAGAGAAGAAAACATGGGAGAATTTGTGGGAGGCTCCAACTATCACGAGTAATGCTGTTTCTTCATTGTTTCCTCACTTCCTCTGAGAGAAAATGCCTCTGTTGAAACTGCATATGTATCTACAATTCAATCAAGACCACAAATTCTGGGCCAAAGTCAAGTCTGTGAAAAATAAAGCTGATTTGCAGCTGTCCTTTGGGCAATCAACAGCCCATGTACGGGAATGCCACCTATCGCAGCAGAGACTGCAATTGCATTGTGAGAACATAGGCAAGAGCAAAGTTTAGATCTAGACCAACATGATGCTGGAAGTTACAACTTGGGAATTCTCTTGGTTGGTTGGCATCAAATTCATGGACCTCTCTGGCCCTTGCCATGTGCAGTACTGATAATCCTGAGGAGCAGCTCCACTGTGTTCCAAAACACTGTATTCTGGGAATAGTTACTAAAATACCATTCCAAACCTAACAAGAAAACTGATCCAGCCTGGGTCACCTAAAGGACTTTTTAAAGCAAGATTCCATAAGCATGGAAAACAGCAGATACAGTAACTTACAGCATTTATTTTAACAGCAAGTGTTGGAACTAATTTCATGCACTTGCAGAAATTAGTTTAATTAGACTAACAGTCACACAACACATTTACAAATTGTGAAAAAACAAATGATGCCTCACACAATATTTAAAGCAGTAATATCATGAAAGCCATACATAAAACAGGACATAGTAGTAAAAAAAAAAGTCAAATTCAATGCTACTGTCAAGGTAACCTCAGTTAATCTACACTTATTTCACTTACATTTTCTGTAGTTCCAGTGATTACATGCAATCCATCATAAGTTGATTTGATGTACATTCCCTAAATGTAAGAAAATTAAAAACATGTTTAAAGGGAAAAAGCAGCATAACTTAGCTAATTAAACAACAGCTGGCAACAGACTAAAAACATTATTAAAGTCACCTAGAAAATCATGTCTTTTCCCTGGAAAAGAATGTGGCCTAATATTACAACAGTATAAACCTCTTCAGAGATCACTTTCACTGTCATTAATTATAATCATTATAATTACTTAAACCATCTAATACATAGAATGTAGTTCAGTAACACTGTGGTTGGTGATACCAAACACTGCTGGTCTTGCTGGTTTGTCAGTCTTTGGTCTAGAAAAACACTTATCTTCACTGCCTGCTCTGCACTACAGAATTACAGGTGCTACTAGATGGCTACCACCTCTCTACATACAAAGCACACTTACACAGGTAGGTTACAAACACTGCCTACATGTTCTTCTACAGTTTCTCTTGGCAAGTAAATATGTAGACTGCCCTGTAACCACAGTGCTGACAGAAGCACTGAAAGTTACGGCAAAACTAAGTATTTGTGCCTGTATGTTAATGCCGAGTGTGAACACAAGGACAAATTCAGATGAAGTGGGTATTAACTGTATGAATGCTAAATTTAAAACAATCACCAACAGGTTATTTACAAGCTATCGCACAGTTTTCTCCACAAGAGGTAACCAGTATACTGGTTTCATTACTCATGAACAAATACATCTCCACTTTTCATAGCTCCAGTGTTGATAGAAGCACTCACAGTGAGCTGTACAGAACTCTGTGTTATTCAAGAGTCAAAGGCAGCTTATCTGCCTACAGTTACCACACTTGCTTAGAAGTGCAAGACAAAGGGAAAAATTTCTTTGCCCCTTCCTCTCCAGCCAATTCCCTTCTGTTTTTGCCAGCTACTATCCAATTGCATGCACCTCTCTTCTTGTTTCTTAGTCCAGGCTAGGCTGACTCTTTCATTGTATCTTGCACCTTTCTCAAAGAGGTCCCCACAATTTCAGGAATGCATGACTGATTCAGTCAAAACCAATGGCCTAAGTAAAATTATATAGTATAGTAAGACTGTAAAGGTTGCTCTGAAAGCATTGACCTCTTCTGCCTGCAGGGCTGGGAAATGGAACACAAACGTGCTTAAGAACTTAAATTCCCTCCAACTCATCCACGTTTGTCTGTTCCCCAGCCAAAAAACCCACCAAGATTTAAAACAGTTTCTCATAACCTGCACTCAGCTAAACAGCATCCACTGAACGAACTACATCCAGTAACATTACAGGGCCACTGCACATTTGAAAGGATTTCTTATATTCCTGCCAACAGCAAACCTCAAAAATCCTCATATTCTTCTGTCTTGTTTGCCTTTCAAACACAAATATCATTTCTCATCACCTTTTCCTTCCCCCAGTCACCCCTATAAAAATATCTGGTTATGGTAATCTACAAAACCGGAACGATTCTTTTCACAAGTATCTGCAAATTCCCCAGTGTCCCGTTAAAGACACAGATCTGCAACAATCTACCATCAAAAAAAAATACGTTTGGGATCAAACCTATCAAGGTACATAGCCATCTCTGGCAGCTGACAATTAACCTCCAGAGCTCCTCTCCAGATCTCTTTTTGCTCCCCTTAATGGTTTTAAAATACCACCTCCTTGGGAGCACTGGCTCACAGGATACCTATTAAGCTCTGAGGACATAAGGACACTCCAGAATCAGCCCTTACCAGGCCTTCCCCAGGTTTAATGTTGTTTAAATGAACCTCCTCCAGACACGCACACTGGCTCATCAATGGATCTGTAGTTGATCGGATGGCTTTATCGCAAATGCCATTTAAAGCCTTGGCCTACAACGAGAACATACAAGTTACACAATTTATCTTCTGCCTTCTTCTCCTTTCAGTTATCAAAAATGGAAAGGACATTATATCTAAAATTTGGCCCACTTATAAATGCATAGTTAAGAATCACTGAAACAGAAGACTGATTTGTAGAGATCTATCCTACAGTATGTGAATTTTCTTAGTGTAACCTAGCACAACTGTTTTCATTACTGGCACCTCATCAGCACTAACGAATGCCAACACAGCCTTTGTTTAAAAAAGAATAAACACAAGAAATGAAGGAAAAACATTGGGTTTGTGTGCTTTAACCAAAATATAACCCACTAAAATAGTGAATCATTTTGGTGATTTCTTGTGGGAGCAACTGGCATATACGAAATTTCTGCCATGAGGGTAAAATTGACCACGCATCAGAAAAAGTGAGGTACGGTCACTGACCTATCTCCACGCTTGATAGTATAAGGATAGATATCCAGATCTTAAGCACTTCAGCATTACTTCTCTCCATCGTGCCTCTGAGTTGATCTCTTTTGGAATGCTTACTCAAGCAAGGTTCATATTTCCTTTTTACCAAAGCATAACTAACTGATCCTAAGCCAACACTGCACCTAAAGGCAAGTTCTGACCTTGTGCATGTATCAGTAAAGTTAGAGGCTTTGTCTTGTACAACTTTTAACTAGTGAATCAGGGAGAGGGGAGAAAGTCTAAAAATCCATCTGCCACCTACACTCAAAAATTTTAATAATGTCCCACAGTGTGTTTTGGATTTTGATATTAATTAAATCAATGCAAAGGAAAGTTTAAAAGGAGAGGACAGTGAGGACCAGCACACAACTCAGTAGCTATACACAGTTTGGGAACCAGCAAAGTAAGCAGTTTTTTACATAGGATTTAAACTGTTTGATCAAAGTAGACTCATGTAATCACAGGACCAAGGAAGTTGTGTGGACAGAAGACATCAGTTTTGAACTACAATGTCCCTGGAAACAATAGTTTCAACTTTTTGTTGTTGTTGTTTTGTTTTACATCAGATTTACAGGGTTGCCATAAAATAAATGGCAACAATGCTTAACTGTGAATGCAAGGAACTGCTCAGACAAGGGAACTTCAAACAACAATAACTGTTCCAGAGTGGGTGTGCACAAATGGAAAGATGCGAAAAACTCCCATTTACGTGGTTTCATTATTTATGAACAAAATTATTTTTAGTTCTAAATTCCTAAGCATCTATGAGCTAGCGGAAGACCTTATCAAAGAGCACAGTCTGGTTCATGTCAAAAGCAGGAAGCGATGATTAACTGTTAAAATATAAAAAGGCATTCATTCCATTATGCTCCTCCTCTGGTCACAAGACTGTTTCAACAGCCATGAAGACTCAAGCTAAAGTACAATCAGAGACAGAACTTCAGTTCTGGAGAGCAGCCAAACAGAAAGGCATCTGGGGGTCCTGATTGACACCTGCCTAAACATGAGCCAGCAGTGTGCCCAGGTGGCCAAGAAGGCCAATGGCATCCTGGCCTGCATCAGCAATAGTGTGGCCAGCAGGAGCAGGGAGCTCATTCTCCCCCTGGACTCTGCACTGCTTAGGCCACACCTTGAGTACTGTCTCCAGTTCTGGGCCCCTCAATTTAAAAAGGACATTGAGGTGCTTGAGCGTGTCCAGAGAAGGGCAATGAGGCTGGTGAGAGGCCTCGAGTACAAGCCCCATGAAGAGAGGCTGAGGGAGCTAGGATTGTTTAGCCTGGAGAAGAGGAGGCTCAGGGGAGACCTTCTTGCTGTCTACAACTACCTGAAGGGTGGTTGTAGCCAGGAGGAGGTTGCTTTCTTCTCTCAGGCAAGCAGCACCAGAACAAGAGGACACAGTCTCAAGCT